>CM061063.1:109375787-109935706 GCA_030762895.1 Sophora flavescens
CCGAGCTTAAACTTTCTTAACCGCCAAAAAAGTTTCGCAGCATTATCAATACGTGGTTATCTGATATGGACTTAATATCATGTCATCTACATAAACTTCTATCTCCTTATGCATCATGTCATGGAATAAAGCCACCATAGCTCATCAGAGCATGTTGTCTCAAGATTTTTCAAGCCAAAGTATACAACCTTGCAGCAAAGCGTTCCCCATAAAGCTGGACAAATGAGTTTTCCCATATCTTCAGTGCCATATCGATATGATTATATTGTGAGAATCCATCCATGAAAGAGAATAATGCAAGTTGCGTATTATCTTACAAGAATATCAATGTGAGGTGTAGGAGCCATCTTTCGGCTACCGTCTCGCATCTCATAGTCAACACACATTCAAACCTTTCCATCTTCGGGGAATCAGAACGATGTTAAGAACCCATCGAGGTACTTTAAAACCCTCTAGGAAACCTGCATCCAGCTGTTTCTTGACCTCCTCCTTGATCTTTAGAGACATTTTCGCCATCCTTCAGTTTCGCTTTATCTGAGAACACTTTGGCTTTAAATGGCACTCAGGCTCTACTACACCGGGTCTAACTCGGCATGTCTTGGTACGACTCATGCAAAACATCTTTATAATCCATCAACAACTTGATCAACCTACTTCGCTCCTTTTCTTTCTCAGTGGAAAGGCCAATCTTGACCTCTTTTATCATCTCTTGCCTCAAATTGATTACTTTGCCTTACTTTCTACGGGTCAATTTCCGTGGTTTGTTCTACTAACCTCGTCAGCCTCAGAGGACTTCTCCATCATCACAGCAACCCCATTAACATGATCAATAGGATAGCTAAAATTGCATGTCGAAAGGCTAACACCGTCATTTTCAAGTAGAAATTTCAATTTTTAGATCTCGTATTTTGGTATTATCGTGAAAGATGAATGAATAAAGGTTAGTGATGGGAAACTGTATTTATCGGGTGAGAACGATGAATAAAAGCGAAAATAAAAAAAAAAAGGGATAAGCAACAGCAAAGATATGAATGCATGATTTATCGGAGCAGCTCATACGAAACAAAATCAGTAAGCCCATTACAACAAAAATCCTAAAGCCCTTGGGTAGCTAAAAGGATAAGCACTATAGATTACTTTGAAAAAAAAACTCTACGGTCCTGGGGAACCCAATGACCTCCCAATTGTCGAGCCTCGTATCAGGGTCGGCATGGATACCACCAAATTGACACCATGATCAAGGAGATAATCATCTTCGACAGTCGTCCAGTCCGAAATGCGATTCCTACACGTCGGAAGATTTGTCGGGGGTCGGACATGGGAACCCTTTGAGCCTAGTATCACCACGATTTTCCAAACGAGCCAACCTCTTTCTTTCTTCTCTTCCATAACCCATATCTGTTCGGCCTTGGTGGGTTTTCCCCAGCCCAACATGTCCAGCTCTCATGAGCATGAATGATCTGACACCTTGGCTATCCTTCCCAAACCGCTTCAGGCTCGGTATCCTCGCTCGAGCATAACCCTAGCCATCATAACGCATGCTTTAGATGACTGAGGTTTCAAAGTGTGAGCACAGCCCCACATAAGTGGCATTGCAATTTAAAGTGATTGAAAGCGGTCTCGGAACTACCGTCAACTTCAATGTAAGGGGGTTGTTGATGGCTCTCACAAGCATATCCTCCTCTCCGTAACAATTATCAACTTGTTATCGACAATGAACTTCACTTTAGGGTGCAGTTGCGAAGGTACAGCCCGGGGCAATTAATGGATCCATGGTAGTCCCAATATAAATAAGTTGGCATAATGTTCATTACTTCGAAGAGTATTTCCAAAGGAGCGAGGCCAAACGAATGGGCAATTCAATTTCTCCATAACCCTCCTTCGGGTGCTACGAAAAGCTCTTAATCATTAGGTTTGGCTTCATATGAGTTCCATCGAAGACAAATTTGCCGTTGTTGACTTTGGCATTACATTCAAGAACCATTATCAATGAGAACCCTAGCAATGACAAGATCCTAGACACTTCTTACCGAGATGTGTAACGCCTTGTAGGTCCCATTCTTCAGCTGAATTTTCGTCATCGGTGAAAGTGATATAATTATAGTGACGATGTTACCTAGATGTTATCAAACATCGATCAGGATGTCAGCGAGACATGATCTTGATTCAGCACCTTCCTTGCTCTCCTATGTGGCTTAGAATTCATCAACAAATACAAAGAGAGATAATGCTGAGTTGATTCAATTGATCCACGACCCTGTATTAGCTTGCTTGATGACTTCAAGATCGCCGAACTTCTTCATCAGATACCACCTTTTATTATCACCCCCTTTGGCATCCTTTTACCCTAGGTGTTCCTTCCACCTTCTCTTTCCCCATGCGATCTTTTTCTTCCTTTTCTGTTCCCTCCCTTCGCAATATCTCCGGAGTATAAATGCGGCGACTCCTAGTCATTCCACCAATTCCCGAAATGTTGGTAATCCACGGTGGTCCCGTTGGGAGGACTTTGTTGAACTCTTTATCATATCTCCATGGTACCGCTTTGGTGTCCTTGTAAAGGGAAAGGACTGGGACTGGATAAGAAATGGTGTTGGCCCACTCAAACCCGGCATAGGTTCCTCCTCGGTATAGTGTGTCTTGCTTGTCTTGAACGACCTTCTCGGGAACCAGTTGAGGGTTAATCACAATGATAAAGGGAGTTATCTTAAGTGGGGTTGGGGGAAATTGTAGATTCAGCGACCATGTTAATGCCATACTCATTCATTCACAACCAATTAGGATAATCTTCATATCTATTAACTGATGTACAACCTGCCAGAATTCTGCACAGTCTTCAATTGAATGCCCCATATTTCCGTAGAAGTCACACCTTATCTCTTCATCAAAAGTCTTCTCTTCAACAATTGAGGTTTGCACCAATTCATGTTTTTGCATCTCCATTAAAATAACTCTCATGGGAGTTCTTACATCAGCCACTTGGCTCTTAAGAGTAGGTTCCATAAAGCTATTAATGGTATTGACTCCCGAACCCCCATGATTTGGCATAGGACCTTGTGCCCCATTCAGAGCATCTTTCTGAAAGCTCAACCACTTAGCATCAATAAGATCCTGTACCTTGAATTTGAAAGTCCTGCAGTTCTCAGTGGAATGACCTATTGCCCCCGCATGATACTCACATTTAGCGTTTGGGTCAAACCACTTCGGATAAGGAGGCCCCAAAGGTTTCATTGGGATAGGAGTCAACACGGATTTGCTTATAAGGCGATGCAGCAGCTCAGTGTAGGTCATGGGTATCGGGTCGAAATGTACTGGCTTTCTTTCCGAGTTATACGGTGGTCTTGTTTGGCTGGTGTTTGAGTTTGGACCTAAGGGTTGGACAATTTGAGGTAGCATGGTAGGGTGTGTTTGAGGATGAGAAGGTGTGATGGTTGGTAAGGAGCCATCTGTTGAGGATTTGGAAATTGTGAGGTGGCGCGATGTATGGCTGGTTGGCTTAGTGATATGGAGGTGGTTGGTGATATGGGCGTATTGGACTCGGAAGGTAAGTGTTTGGTTTGGTTTATATTGGTTTGGCTTCCTTTGTTCAAAAGGTTATTTGCGTGTGCTTCTCCTTCTTTATTTTTACAAACGGGGCTCTTTTCTAGCCGTTCATTCTACCGAAGTCTCAGTGATCTTGCCATTCCTCATCCCACTTTCAATTCTCTCACCGATGATGACCATGTCAGAAAAGTTTGATGACACACTCCCAATCATCCTATAATAGAAGGGCGACTGGAGTGTATCAATGAACATTGCCACAATTTCTTTCGGCCAATGGAGGCTCCACCTGAGCAGCAGTTCGATTCCTAATCGTTGTGCATACTCCTTGAAAGTCTCCTGTGTCTCTCTTTGCCATATTTTGGAGTTGCATCCTATCGGGAGCCATGTCAATATTGTACTTGTATTGTTTAGGGAATGCATCCTAGATCCTTGAAGGATCGGACGTGGGGCCATTCGAGATGCATGTACCAATTTGAAGCTGCCCCAGTTAAACTGTCTTGGAAGAAGTGAATCAAGATCTTATCATCTTGAGCGTATGATGCCATCTTCCTTACATACATGGTCAAATGGTTTTTGGGACAAGTGGTTCCCCGATATTTGTCGAAATTAGGTACCTTAAACTTTGGTGGAATTACAACATTTGGCACCAGACAAAGTCCCGAAGCATCTCGCAGACCATAACTATTTACTCCTTCAATGGCCCGTAATCTTTCTTTTAGCACTTCCAACTTTTCTTTAGATTGGGAATTCCCTCCTGACTGATTCACTGGAGTTTCACCGTACATATCCTGAGGGAAGGGGTATGGCATGTAGGAGGATCCGAAGTTTGGCACCATTTGAGTCCCCTGGGGTCCATAATGTAGGGTGTATTGTGGATTTTTTGGATTGGCAGAAAGTGTCACTGTCGGGGTGTTACCATCTGTAGGGTTGACAGTTTGTGTTTGTGGCATTTCAACAGCATCAGTGGGGGTTTGTGTCTGAGTGATATGCTCGGAGTTTTGAATGCCATCTTGTGGGCTAGGGGCCGTTGGTGGCACAAATCCACGAGGCAAACCGTATGGGGGATTGTTCGGGTCAAATGAAAGATGAGTTTGGTTGCTTGGATAAAAAGTGAGAGGCATCATGGCCCCTGGTTGGTTGAAGCCTTGAATAGGAATCTGAGCAAAACCGGGCGGAATGAGAGGTGTGGCCGGATGTTCTTCGTTCGAGGCTGGAGGGTTCTCCTCTGTGTTCTTTTCCTTCTACATTGCTTGTAGGATCTCCATCATCTTAGTCATCTGATCCTTGATTTGACTGACTTCATCCACGATCTCTTGGACTCCTTCTAGTTCATCCACCATGGCTCTTGTCCCGTGACCGAGTGCGATAAGAGTGTCTTCGTGCAATTGTTCAGAAAAGCCACACACTGTTTTAATCGAAACAAAAGTGAGAACAAACTATTGGAAAAATGCAAAAAAACTTTTATGAAAATCACCTTTGGAGTTATTATTATTATATATATTTTTTTTGAGTTAACACCTATAACAGACAAGAGATGGTCCCTCCATCCCATACGAGAGAGCATTGTGCTCATAAGATGAAATGGAGTTGACAACAAATCGAGGGGAGAAACAACTCTCCACAATAGATGTTGTCTCAAACACACTAGCAATTTCCGAATTAAGACATCTCGTCCTACCCTTTGCGCAGAAGGAAGAATCCTATAAGGCAAAGATGTAGTTGACAACATACTAAAGGAAGACCATGCTCCACGATAGGTGTCGTCGCAAAGTCAAATGCAAGAGTTGGAGTGCGAAGGAATCATAGAGGCAAGAACGCGATTTCATTAAAAACTCCTCAAAGTAAAACATAGAATTATGGGGGCAAGGCCATATTAAAATCTCCTCAAAACAATACATAGATTGGGATTACATCACAATTCTCGACATTGTTATAACATTTTCATCCTAAAGTCAATAGCCTAGGTCTCTTTCTTTTTAGCCCTCGAGTAAACCCTCCACACATTTGCACGAAATCATCCAACTCAGTAGGAGATGAAGCATAGGGTCCGTACGATTATTATTATTTTTTTGCTTTTTCAAAGCATTGTACAAAATTCGGAATACAATGGCTTAGCTCCAAATTCATGCTCATATATCTTCTTTTCCGTATGTCGATATCTATCCCTCGCTCTGAGCCTCTTCTCTCCACCACTTCCACGACATTCATTACTTGAACCCTTTGATCATGATAGTGTTTTGCTGAGGTCCACCCTAAATCGCACTACTTCTTGATTTCGACTAGTAGGATATTGTTGGACGAAATCTAGGCAAGTATACCTAGTCGTACAAGTAATACGGTGGTGAGACCGATATCGTTCCCATGAGGATTTGTTGCCATAACCAATTCACAAGTTTAACAGCTATTTAGACTAAAATATGGCATGAAGAGAATTCAACATAAATAAAATGAAACAAACAAACAAAATCTTTTTATATTTTTATCGAATACTTGGAATGCGAAAGGGGGATCCAAATATGATAAAAGATGTTGGGATTAAATTTCACCAAACCGTAGCCTCATGCAATATTAAGACCACAAATCCAGTTTATGCTTCAAATATTAAAATCAATCCACAAGATTACTCAAGCCCTAATTCCTTAGATGACAAGAGCCTAAATCCACTAATAGACCCTAATTCCTTAGGTGACCTAATTAGTGAATTTGCATTAAGATTAAGGATTACGCGATTACTAATAAACCAAACCCCATTCCTAGATGTGAGGTTTACTAGGTGATTAATTCCAGATCAAGAATTGATAAGTACGTTCCCATTTCAAATCAAATCTCAAAATCAAATCATGGATGATCAGACCACAACAAGCATTAAGCACAGGAATTAAACACTAATACGAAGGCATAAACATAGATCAATAAATCAGAGCAAATACATGATATTCAGTTTTAGCTACATCTAATCCCAACAAAAAGGGATTTAGCTACTCATGGTTACAGAGAAAGCCAAAATAAAAGCAATAGAGAAAAGTGGAAGGAAGAACTCCATGACTGACTTCCAACAATAGTCCAGTGACCCCTCTCGAGCTCCCTTTTTGGGTTGGAATCCCTATTTGCAACTCCCAGCAGATTCTGCTCTAGGTCGAGCAGATGTTTTAGGATTCCAAGCTCTCTGGTTCAAAATTCTTTTTTCTGTTGTTGTGCGGCTCCTCCTTTTATTTTCTCTCTCAATTCAATTAGGATTAAAGTCTCATAATGTGTGGGCCCCTCATCACCTTGGATTGAGTTCAAGATATATCTCCTTGCATATGGTGATTGATATTCTTTAATGACTTCAAATCTTCTAAATTAACTCCCCAATCAATATCTTCATCTTCTATTTTTATGGTAAGCCATTAATATCCAAATCATCAAATCCATCAATTAGGCCTCTTACATTGCTGCTGGACTTTTGTCAATTGTCATCAAATATTTCCATTCCAAATTAAATTGGAGTCATCCAATATCTTCACTTTTCAAGCTCCAACTTTATGCTAGCTCCATTATGGCTGATTTTGAGCATTTAACCCTTAATTCCTGCAAAACAACACCACGAAACCGCCTTTACCCGTTCCAAGGTAAAAAACTAACTAAAATCAATTTAAATATGCCTAAACTATATGAAAATGCATGCAAAAATGTACATGAATTATGATGTGAAATCACACTATCGGATATTCAGCTCTTGGACCTTTGTACCAATTCACTCATCATCCTGCTCTTGTGCACTAATTTGCTTTTGTAAGTTGGCATTGACTCCCCTTTGTCGATCAACTTCAACTTCCAATGACTTTATCACATCTCCTTGTGAATGACTTCTTCTTCTAACCCGACACTTTTCTTTTCTTAGTTGATGCCCTCCTACGCTGTCAAGGATAATACTTTGCTTTCAAGATTCTGGATCGTAGTCATGACACTCGGTGCGACCTTGTCCGTATTCTTCCGGACTCTTGCGATTTACGGAGATATCCGCACACAAGTCTTTTAAATGTTCATTTTCCTTTGTCAACCCTCGACAACGCTCCGACCAATGGCTATTTTCAACTCGGCATTTTGCTTTTGTTGCTCCATTTCCTTCATTTGTGCTTCCAGGACTTTGATTGTTCTACCATTTGAGTTACCAGAAGGAGTAATCTTGACTTTCGTGCTTTCAGCGGGGAATGTTGACGAGTCCTTTCCTTGACTTTCTCCATGCTTCATACTACGAGACAATGATTAGGATTGGTCGGCCCAATTGTGATCTCCCGCCATCCTCACATTTTTCCATGCATTTCTAACTTCTTTTACCAACAACTTGGTATTCTCACCATCCTCGTATCGGAAACTAAGCATCCACCAAGTTGTTCTTCCTGGTACGGTTTGCGTCCAACAAAGTTGTTCGTAAGGCTATGGCGGGTGTGTAGGATATGCACCCTCCAGCCCATCAAAGGAACATTTGGATAATCACCACAACTATAAATGATATCTTGCCCCTGTTGACTTTCGTACCATGGGCATACCCACTTAAAAGAGTCTCTTTCCACTTTGTCAAACTCGCTCTTCCATTCCTCTTCATTAAGCTGTCTTGTAGGGATGTTATGGAAGCCTCTTAGCGGATCTGAATGGCGGTTGATGTAGCTTTTTGCGTACATGTGAGTCATGACCCATACATAGAGCAACTATGCACAACATCCGAGCTTCCCCTTTGGATGCCGCTGGCATAATTCTATAGTCAAAAGTGTTTCAGCCAATACTGTCGGCACGGGGTTTTTCTTTCTTTCAATTGTGAAGAACACATCCATTGCTTGATCTATCATGTATAAGCGCCCGATGGAAAAAGAACCAACCCATATATTGCTAGTGCCAATACCCTCTCAAAGGTTTCCGATCTTGTCGATCGATTAGTTTTCTCAAATGATTTTCAAGAAACTTTCGGCTTAACCCTCGCGAGTTTGAGTGCCCGGTCAAGTTCACTTCAATTTCAGGAAGTCCTAGTAACCCTGCTATGCTTGCAGTGGTCAAGTATTGCCCTGGGTGAAAGTACCACGACGGATTTTCCCGCATTGGCAATCTTAACGTGCAAGCATATTCTTCAATGGTGGGTGTAATGTCCATGTTTGGCAACTCGAAGCATTTGAGATGTGGGCTCCAATACCGACTTAGAGCACTCAAAGCAAGAGCTTGAACCAGTATGAAAATTAGGTCCAAGATCCCTCCATACTTCTTGATGAAGCTTTTCGATGTTCTTGAGGCAAAGATTGGCTCAACTCTTTCAGATTCTCTAATGAGTTCAAAATCACCCCTGGAGCTCTTGGTGGCGGGGAGCATTGCTAGTGTGTCCGACTTCCATCTCTTGTTATCAAAGGTGCTATCTCTTATCAAATTATCTCGTGCAAGGAAATTTTATTTTATTAATAACATTTGGAAAGCAAAATTACTTATGCACGAGAGTGTACCAAGATGCATGAATGAATGACATATTGATGATGCATGGCCTAAAATACTGCATGCACGAGCATACAATATAATAATTGAGTGTAACATGATGCACGAATGAGTGGCATGTTAAGGTGCAGGTGGGATGCGTGTAGAAAATCGTTATGATGCATGAGATATAAATGTGATTATTCATGTTGCAGAAAAAAGATGGAATGCGCTCCCTTTTGTCCTACATAGGTCATATCCTAAAGTTGGGACTTTTGAAGTCAAGACCCTATTTTGGTAGGCTGCTAATGGAATTTTATGTACATGACTTTCGGGACAGATCTAGACCCCTAAACATATGGTCGCCGGATTACCCTCATCTAAAAGATAAGGATCCAAATCCACGAACCACACCACAGGGACAAATAAGTCACAATATGATAGTCCATGTACCGGTAGCAATCCGAGCGGGAGAATCAATGGTATCGGGGACGCAAAAGCATCACAATAACATCACTGAAGTCTCTTCTAATCTTATGGCATTCCCAGACTTGCGTATAGAGCCCAAAAGTGTGTGAAACATGTGATAGTGATGTGTGTGATGGGAGCATACAAACCTTCACAAAAACCTACTAAAATAAAACTACCCCAAACCTGCAAAAAAGGAATAAACAACACCAATACTGATGTGTTTATGCAATTTTCATACTTTTAAGCCTCGACTTTTGTCCAAATTGATGTAGTTTTAGAAAATATTTATCAATTTAGTATTATTTCAAAACTATTTAGCAATATAAATTTGTTTTATACAATGTGACATGTTTTGTTTTTGTTTTTGTTTTTTTTTTTTTTGTAACACTAAAGAAACTAGTTTGATTAGCTCCTTCAAAGGAGAACATGAATCATTCATTCTCCGACTTTAAACTCTCTCCCTCCTCTCTCACACACATTCGTGTGCCACCACTAGAGAGGTTGTTTTGGGTCATTTTTGGCCTAGAATCACTCATTTACTTCCTTTTTTCTTCCTTTTATCTAAATAAGTGGTTTTTCATATAGAACTGGTTTTTTTTTCTCGTGTTTTTCGTGCGTCTATGTACGCCGGTATTGTTGTTCGTCGTCTTGGTGAGGCGTTGATTGGTTTCGATCTTGGTGCGGTGTTCGTTTGGTTGATTGGGAGATTTGATTCGATCTACCACAGATTTGATCAAGAATTAGGTATCAATGTTCTGATTGGGAGACATGGGTATTCGAGTGACTTTGATTCTCACACTTTTTAGGCATTTTGATTTTCTTTGTGTTATGCTATTAACTTGGGTGCGGTGAGTTTGTTCGCAAATTCATCCTTTCCGATTTTTAGCGATGTTGGATTTATGTTGTTTTCGATGTATTTTACCAACTTGAATGAATGAATACATTTTTAGTCAAAAAAGAGAGAACATGAATCAAACAGGTTTGGACACGAAACAAGATGGAGAATATGAATCTAAGACTCCAAAATAGTTATTTTAGGGGACATTTTAGCCAGGGACCAAAATGTCACCGGTTTTTTTTTTTGACAGGAACCAGTTTTGATATTTATTACCCTTATAAAAATTAATCAAATAGTAAGAGAGAGAGTGTGGAGGGCCATCGCAATTGATGAAATTATGGATATCATATAGGATTAATAATTTGGATACTGGATTTAGTAATTAGTATTGCCAATAGCCATATTATATTTGGGGTTTTATATTAGCGAGTGCTTTTAGGATACTTTTAGGATATCGTTTAAGGAATTCAATAATAATAAAAATTTATTAAAAAATTAAATATTTATCTTTTTAAAATATTATTACTATTTTTCAATTAAATGTTTCTTTTGTTGATCGTTAGCCAATGCCACGGGAAGGCAATTACTAGTTTTCAATTAAATGTTTCAATATCCTAATTCTTAAAGAGAGGTCATTAATGGAGGAGAAGGCAACTGACCCACTCAAATGTATTATTATTGATTAACGAGTCTCTCGGAAAAGAAAAAAGTTAAAGCTCAATAATGAACGACCACTTTTCGTTCCGTTTGCATTTTCTGCTTTCTACGAGCTTTTTCTTTTTCAACCTTTTCTGGTCCTTTTCTTTGTTTCTTTCCTTCAACTTTCTTTCTCTGCACCTTTTTTATTTTTATTTTTAAAGTTTCCCGTAGTCACCATTCTTGAAGGCTTGAAGCCACAGAGTACGGCAAGTATAAGAATATGTTTCGAAGAGTTAGAGCTTATATGCATGATTAGTTTATTAATGCAAATATTTATGATATTCAAATGAATTCATTTTAACTTATTACAATAAGCTTCTCATAGAAGTTTATGGAAATAAGCTATTTTTAGCTTATAAAAAAATAAACTTATCAAATATAAGGTATTTATTAGTGCTTCCTTAGTAAAAATAAAATAAGGAATTGTATTGAAAAATTTTATATATATTTTAAAAATTTCCTACTGCTTTCTTTTTTATACAAGATGATGAAAACACGCCAAAATAAATCAATGGTTCAAAATGAAACTATTTGCAAGTGGTTAACATGTTCAATCAGGTAAATATATATATATATATATATATATATATATATATATATATATATATATATATTTCGCGACCGTCGGTTCAGGAGCCGCAAAAAAAAAAGGTAAAAAGACAGAGGAGTTGTCACTAAAATTTTTATTGTGAAAATATTAGAAAACCTAATTATTTAAAGGTAAACTGTTCTTAAAAGAAAGAGAGATGAGTCCGGAGTCGATTCTGAGTAGGGAAGGTGTTAGCCCCCCACATCACCCGTTTAAAAAACGGTACCTCAAGTTAATTGTGCAAAAACATTTTAATAACCTTTTAAATATTTATTTTACCCCAAAAATTATTTACAAGAAATAATTATTTTTAATTTTTAATGTTTTAAATTTTTATTAATTTTTATATTTTTTAATTTATCGTTTATAAAAACTAAATGAGGTTGAACATGGCACATGAGTCCACAGGATAACCTCAAATCTAAGGGACCGGATATGGCACCGTGTCCATAGAGCATCCTTAAAAATAGAAATGTTTAATTATTTTGATTAATTATTTTAACATAAAAGAGACACACAAAAAAAGAAAATTTAGTTTTGACTTGACAAGATGATTTATCTTGCTCCTACGTATTCCCGGGTGCGATGGAAAACTCAAAGCCACGTAGTTCTTTTGAAAATGTTTGCTTGGTTGGTTGATTTTAATTTTTGATAAAGGTTTGATTTTTGATTTTTTGTTAAAGAAAGGGATTCTATTTTAAAAATAAATTCATTTTTGCTTAGAGTCCAAGATAGCAGTGCTATACGATAAACCCTTACAATTCCTACGACACTTGAGGATGAACAAGTCCCTACATCAACGTCGTAGATTGTTGCGTAAATTCAAAAGATATTTTTATGAAATTGGGTAAAAGATGGCAAAACTGTACGATGAACCCTTACAATTCATACAACACTTGAGGATGAAAAAAAATCATACATTAACGTTGTAGATTGTTGCGTGAATTCAAAAAAAAAAACCTTTTTACTGTTTATAAATTTTGTTTTAAAAGGATATTTTTGTTTTTATTTTATAACAACAACAACCAGCAACAAGTTTGGACCATATAACAAACAAACCCAACAGGACCCAACAAATCATCAAAACCCAATAACATATCCAAACAATAAAAAGCAGAAGAAATAAAAAGAAAAAGCAAATGGGAAAAAGTAACCAAATCAGAAAGCTTCCATTTACCCACAAAGTGCAGAGGGAGAAAAAGGAGAGGGGTTTGACGCAGAAAGGTTGGCGGCACAACAGAGGAGGTGTGTGTTTGGTGGTTTGAGGGCGGCGTTAGACGGAGCAGAAGACGTGGCCAACGTCTGTGAACGGATCGGGTTTAGGTCGTAATGGCAAGGAACGAGACGGCAATGGCGATGGTGGAGCTTGCGGGTTCGGTGGCGCTGCAGCAGACGGACGACGACGCTGTGTCTGGCCGTCGGACAGTGGAGGGCGGATCTGGTCCGAGGTGGTGGAGGAGCAAACTATGTGTTTCTATTTGTGTACTTTTTTTATTTGTTGGTATTTCTTTGGTTTCTGATTGTGGTTTTGAAGCTTATATTGGTGAAGATGGTGGAAGGGATATGTTGGGAATAGAGTTTTGTAATGGGTAGGGATGGTTAGAAAATGAAGAAGATGACAGAAAAATGGCTGGATTAGTAGGGAGGATGGTAAAAGATGAAAGTGATTATGGGTAGAAGGTTGTGCTGTTTGTTCTTTTTCATGGCTGAAGTGATCTGTTTATGAGGTAGATAGTCTTGAAGATGGCATGAGGTTCCTGATGGAGGTTAGGGAGAATTTTTCTAAAAAAATCAGTTTGTTCTTCGGGGTCCTTTTTCTTTACGCCCCTCCCTTTCTTATTGTCACTGTTCAATATATAGCACGGGAATGAAGAAGATGACAAATCTTCCTGTTAGGCCAGCTGGTGTGGGTACAAGTAGTGGGGAGAAAATCAGTCTTTGCTCCACCACCTTGCTTGGCTGGTGCAAGGGTAAGGATGGTATGTACCATTATCCCCTTTTTTTCTGAAAAAGAAGATGACAAAGAGGGGTACAAGTGTGGGAGCAGGCATTTTTATAATTTTTTTTTACTTTTTTTTTTAACAAATCAGAATAATAAAAAACAATTTTTGGTTGGGTTTAGGATAATGGGCCCAAAACATAACTTGGAACAAAAACGAAAATGGACTCCATTTGATGATGTAATGGGCCAAGAATAAAAAACATTTTTTGTTTTATTTTTATCATTTTTGTTACTATTTTTCAAAACATTGATTAAAAGAAATTCGGGCAAAATTAGATGTTCACAATATATATATATATATATATATATATATTGTTGGAGAATCAGGAAAATATCCTTGATTTTATTCTCTTTGATTCTATTTGATGTTATCTTTATTATTTTTATTTTATTTTGTTTTATTTCCTTTCTTAATTATAGGAAGATATTTGATTTAATTTGTTTTGCCTTTATTGTAATCTCTTTATAAAAGATACTCCTACTATGAATGAAATCACAACAATTATTCTACTGCCTTCTATGTGGTATCAGCAGCTTTAGGTTAGAGTTCTTTTCTCCCCTCCATGGCAGCTTAGGAAGTGGCGGTGGCGGCCAGGTAGCGCAAGCACAGGTGGTGAGAATCGTGCATTCCAAGCTAGTACCTCTGATCAAGAGAAGCAGTCTTCTTCAAGCTCGATTCCTTTCACTAAGTAACAAATAAAGATCATAGAAGCAGTCTTCTTCAAGTTCGATTCCTTTACGAAGGAACTAATAGATCAACTATACAAACTTCTTGAGTCTCAAACTCCTTCCTGCTCTAGAAAGGTAACTTTGTTAATACTGCCCTTCTTAGTGTCAACCATATTTGGATTGTTGATTCAGTGCTACTGATCATATGACAATGACAGGAGAGTCTAGTCTCGTTTCTTCATATAGTCTTTGTGCGGAGTAAACAGAAAATTAAAATTGCAGATGACTCCCTATCAGCCATTGCAAGGAAAGGGTTCATTGTCCTGTCTCCAACGATAACTCTCCAAGATGTCCTTCATGTCCCAAATTTGTCATGTAGTCTTTTATCGGTTAGTAAATTAGCCTGGGAAAAAATTGTCAAACTAATTTCTTTCCTTCTCATTATGTGTTTCAGGATTTGAACTCGGGAGGATGAAAATAAGTTTCTTTATTTCTCATTGCTTGGTTGAAGAAAGAAAATAAGCGGAAGGAAGTAGGTGACAAAAATTAGTTTTATGTTGTTTGATAATGGAGAGAAATAAAGAAGAGAACAAATTAGTGTGGATTCGACAAAAAAAAAAACTCTTCATGAAAAGAAAAATGGGGTGGCGAAAGAAAATTTTATATTAAATTACAATTTTAACCTCTGTGTAAATGTTGTGTGACATTTTTTATTCTTTATATTTTATTATATTATTATATGGTATTATATTAAAATATTATATTATAGAGTTATTATAGATACATATGCCTTTATAAAAAATTATTTTCCTTCAATCTAATTTTCTATCCAACCAAATGAGTAGAGAAAAAAATCCAATTTTTCTTTCTCTTATACTTCTCTTGTATTTATTTTAAGGGTAAAGGCCCATTTTGGTCCCTGACAAATTGTGTCGGCCATTTTAGTCATTGACAAGAAAAAAATTACCCCGTTAATCCCTGATAATTACTAACGTGGGACATGTTAGTCCCTGCATTGACTTCATCGCTGACGTGGCCGTTATCTTCGTCCATGTGGCATGACACCTAATAAAATATTATTTTTTATTTTTAAATAAATATTTTTTATTTCTTATTTTTTTTTGCCAAAAATCATTCCCAACCCTAATCTTCTTCTTGTTCTTCTTGTTCTTCTGGACATGGCTTCTTCTCTCCAGATTTCATGAACTTCATGTTACAGTGAACGATGATAGCTTCAGCTCCTTATATATCATTCCTTTTCTATGCGGTGGTTCTCTAAGTGCTCAATTCCTGTTCCATTTCCCTTACAATCGATCACTTAATCACCATAGCTTCAGCTCCAAATCATTTCCTGTTTTTTCGTTTTGCTATGAACGATTCTGAATTTTTTGTCCCATTTTTGAGATGTTTGAAATTTTAGGGTTTTAATGTTTATGCGTCTAGCTCTGTTAGAAGGATTCAGTTGATAGTTGTGCGGAGGTCATTTTAGTCCCTGACAAAACGTGTGGAGGGCATTTTAGTCCCTGACAAAACGTGTGGAGGTTTAGTCCCTGAAGAAGAAGAAGAAAGTGAAGAAGAAGGGTGGGAAGTGATGGTGACGGGGCTGGAATATGGGGAAGTTCAGTTTCTGGAGACGGAAGAAAGGGTATGGGGTAGAACTACAAGCGAAGCAAAGCTATGGGAAGAAGAGCATAGAGAGTCCACGGAAGCAGCTTTTTTGGTGAGGGAGAAGGATTGAAAGGTAGCTTTTTGGTGTTTATTCGAGCAAATCAGTTGCCCCTTGGTTTCTCATAACTGTGTTTGGATCAAAAGGTAGTGTCTTTGTGTTTCCAGATCTACGCGTTTGGTTTGTTGTGATGGTTTGTGTAATTGTGTTTGAGTTGCCAAACCAACCCTAAAGACTATATACAGAAAGATCCCCCATTTCACAATGGAAAGAAAGCTTTGCAAAGAGAGGGAATAAGAAGAGAGGGAAGAAGAAGAAGGAGCTGAGGTCTGGGCTAACAATTGGACCCAAAACGACACCATTATGGTCCTTTGAAAGAAAAAAATGAAAATCCAACAAGGCATAGTTAAAGTTAGGATGAATTAACGGTCACGTCAGTGATCTAACGTGTCCCATATTAGTAATTGCCAGGGAAACCGGGTAATTTGTTTTTGTCATGGACTAAAATGACCCATACAATTTTTGTCAGGGACCAAAATGAGCCTTTTAATATGTACAATTTAAAAATCTAATCATTTTTTCTTCTCTCGTGCTTCTTTCCTCCTTTTATCTAGGGATGACAATTTTATCCGTACCCGCGGATACCCGCGGATAAAATCCGCAACGGGTACGAGGCGGGTAGTTAAACGGGTTCCCGCGGGTAAAATAAACGGGCAATTCAAATACCCGTCTATAAACGGGGCGGGGCGGGTATCACACTATCCGTACCCGCGGATACCCGCACCCGTTACTTAATTACTATAATACCCTTTTTTATATATATCTACTCTCAAAGTCCTTATATCATTTCCTAGATAATTTTCATTTATTGTGTTGTTTCATGGATATTTTAAGTGTGATGTATTAATTTGTAGGTGCTATTTTGTTCAAATACCGGAAGATATTAATGTGGTGGTTTGTTTAAGTTTTGTGTATTTTTTTAATTAAAAAACAGATTTGTTTTTTTTTTTCATAACTACCCATGGATATCCACAGATACCCGTGAAAACCCGTGAATCTGTTAAGAACCCGTTAAACAGGTATCCGTACGGGTACGGGGCGATTACAAGTGAATTTTTTATCCAATGGGACGGGTAGTGGGTAACCGTATCCGTGCCCGCCCGCCCCGTTGACATCCCTACTCTTATCTCCTCACCGATATGAGTTCAAATCCTACTACCGATGTGAGGACCTCGTTGGTGGATAATCAAAACACTCATTGAGCGGTGAGGCATGTCATGTCCCTGAAAATGAGCCGTAAAGCATGTCATGTCCCAGGTGAGCCTCCGAATCCAACTCACCCGAGATTTCCTTTACCAAAAAAATATCCACACTGACTTTATCCAGACAAAGCGCGTTAAATCCTGAAAAAACAAGCCTCCTACTTTTTTATCCATCCTTTTGCTTTTCAATTCACTCATTTACACATGGCCAGCTATGATAAAGGTTTGATTCCAGTGATTCCTCTCCTTCATCTGAATAACTCAAACCACATCATAGTAAGTAAAGTACGCTGCACCAAATTAAAGGCGACAATACATAACAAGAGTATCATTGCTAGAACCATCCTTAGGCTTCAACGAAAGCGTATCTAGCCTATTAGGATATGCCATATATAGTACTTGTCGTAAATGGCTGGTAAGTTTTGTTGTTTTCTTAATTTTATTTTAATTTATTTAATTAATGTTATTTTATTGGCAACAAGTCACTTTTGTTTGAGCTCGTTAAAAGCAGAGACATGCAAAGCGAAGGAAACGTATAGGGTCATTCTACTACTTTAACTTTCCTTCTTTATTGGTTCTCTTTCACACTTGCAATACTTGGATTTTAGTGGAAATATGGAAGGTTCTTATCAACTCGGAAATCTCTCCAATTTGCAGTATCTTAATCTCACTCTATGAAGCACCGATACTCCAAAATGGATGCCATATTCTTATCCGATATTGATATTCTCCGATACTCCACCGATACGTGTCGAAAGAGTATCGAACATGTCTTTTTAAAAAAGAAAAAAAGAAAAAATCCCGATACTCCATCGACACGTTCCGATACTCCGTTGACACACTTCGATACTCCATTGACACTCCGATACGTTCAAATGGGGGCTCGGATACATTTAAATGAAAGTGACTATTCACCCCTTAGTCATCATGACTTCTGATTTGAGAGTTGGAACTTCAACTCTCACTCTTTCATTGCAACAAATGCAATTTAAGATCCAGCTCCTAATACCTATGCATTTTCTTCACCTATATCATCTGATGTCTCTCTTTTATTGCATCTTCAAACTTTCACTTTGATATTATTTTCTTTAAAGATTCGGCTCGTCTTTCTTCTTCAAATGTTCATCTAGATATTGAAATTTCAAATTGAAATTTGAAAGTTTCAAATTGAAACTTATCCAACGACTGGGACCTCTGGGTATTCGTACGCTACTATGCATCATTATTATATATATTATGTGAATTTTTTATATATATTTAAATACGTATCCCAAACGTATCGTATCCTATATTTTTTAGGAAAAGAAGTATCGACGTATCGGATACGTATCGTATCCGATTCTCGTATCGTATCTGTGTGCATCATAGAATTCTCAGCTGGAACGGTTTAGAAGGAACATTACCATCTCATCTCGGAAGTCTCTCCCAAGTTACAATACCATGTTGAGCTTTATCTTAGTGGTAACCTCTTGGAGGGTCCCATATCAAATGATTTTGGCACTGCCATGACTTCTTTGTGGCGGCTTGATCTATCCTATAACCAAATTAAGGGTGGGGCTTTTAAATCCTTCATGAATATATGTAGCTTACGTTCCTTAAATATGTACAATAGTGATTTGGATGAAGACCTTTCTACTATTGTTAATCATTTATCAGTTGGATGTGTAAGATACTCACTGCAAGAATTGGAACTAAGCAGTAATCAAATCACTGGCAATGGTTGCACACACAAATTAACTTGGTGTATCTTGATATTTCTAATGCTGGGATTTCAGACACCATTCTAGAGTGGTTTTGGCCCCTACTAACAAGGCTAGAATGGATGAACATTTCATGCAACAATCTCAGAGGTACAATTCCAAATGTTCCATTAAGTCTTTGTTGAGAAAGCTTTGCTGCAATCACAGAACAAACTCACAGCTCCAAGAATGTTGTAGAAACCGAATGCAACAGTAAAACAGAACTATAAACCAAACACAGAAAAATAAATAAAGGGGGAAGGAGAACACCAAGTATTTTAGTGGTTCAGTCACATATAGTGACCTACATCCACGGAGGGGGGAGGAGCAGCTTCTTTTCCACTATGAAATCAACCAAGATCAAGTCTTTACAATAGAGGAGTTTATCCCTTTGGCTACTTCTACCCAGTACTGATTACAACAGAAATTTCCCAAAGCCTCACACTCTCTATTTTTCACAACTCCCTGATCTTTCCTATATCCTCTCTGATCTCAACAAAATGAATTCTAACTGAATGAAAGGTGCCTCAAACAGCAACGAAGAGCTGTTTATATATGCTGCAGTAGGCAACAAAAACCAATTCCAATTAGGCTAATAAGATAATAAAGTTAGTTATAAAACAGTTATAGTTAGTTGTGGCCAGTAACCAACTAAACAAACTAACTTTCCTAGCTAATTGAAACTGATTTCTGAGACACATTATTCACAATTCTCCACCTTGTCTCTTAAATCAGAGAGCTTGCATCATAGTCTTCAAGCTGTTGTTCCCCCTCATTCAAAACCCTTTTACCTTTCACAAAGTCCAATCAGGTCCAAGCAGTGTTTAAACTTGGCCTGAGAAAGTGACTTTGTAAAAGCATCTGCAGGGTTTTCTTCTGATGCTATTTTTTCCACCAGAATTTCCTTGGCTTCAATGACATCCCGGATGAAATGCAGCCTCACATCTATATGTTTTGATTTCTCATGGTAGACTTGATGCTTTGACAGATGAGTTGCACTTTGACTATCATAGAAAACTGTGATACTGTTTTGAGTGATGCCAAGTTCACCTAGCATACCTTTCAACCATATTGCTTCTTTGAAGCCTTTAGTGAGTGCAATATATTCTGCCTGAGTTGTTGATAAAGCCACAACTGATTGAAGAATTGATTTCCAGCTGATTGCAGTTCCAAATAAGGTGAAACATAACCAGACAAGGACTTCCTTGTATCAATGTTTCCTGCATAATCTGATTCTACAAAGCCTTTGATTGCATCTTCATGTTGCTGTTTCCTTTTGAACTTCAGTCCAGAAGATAAGGTGCCCTTCAAGTACCTTAAAATCCATTTGATCTTTGCCCAATGTGTTGGTCCTGGATCAGCCATGAATTTGCTCACAACACTCACAGCATGAGCTAAATCTGGTCTACTGCACACCATGGCATACATTATGCTCCCAACTCCACTAGCATATGGTACTGTTGCCATTCTAGACCTCTCTTCATCTGTTCTAGGACTTTGTTGTGATGAGAGTTTGTCATTCTGCCCCAAAGGAGTTGTGACTGGTTTAGATTCATGCATCCTAAACCTTTCAACCACTTTCTTCAAGTAGGTTTCCTGAGATAAGAGCAACTCTCCTTTGGATCTGTCTCTGCTGATGTTCATGCCTAGAATTCTCTTGGCTTCACCAAGATCCTTCATCTCAAATTCAGAGTTGAGATCCGATTTGAGTTTTTCTATCTTATTTTTACATGAACTAGCTATGAGTATATCATCTACATACAAAAGTAAATACAGAATTACATTTTCCTTTTCTTTCATGATATATACACAACTATCATACCTACTTCTGTGAAACCCTATCTTCATCATAAAGTCATCGAATTTTTTGTACCACTGCCTTGGACTTTGCTTTAAGCCATATAGAGATTTTTTCAGCAAGCAAATCTTGTCATTGCCTTTGGAGAAACCCTCTGGTTGCTGCATATATATAGTCTCATCAAGGTCTCCATGGAGAAATGATGTTTTGACATCAAGTTGTTGTAATTCAAGATCATACTGTGTGACAATTGACAGCATAATCCTAATTGAGCAGTGCTTGACCACAGGTGAGAAGATTTCATTGAAATCAACTCCTTCTAGTTGGGTGAATCCCTTGGCTACAAGCCTTGCTTTGAATCTGGCTTGTTCAACTCCAGGAATACCTTCTTTCTTCTTATAGATCCATTTGCAGCCTACCACTCTTTGATTCTTTGGTAGGGTAACCAGCTCCCAGGTTCTATTCTTTTCAAGAGAATTCATCTCTTCAATCATTGCTGCCATCCAGTTATTACTGTCCTTGCTTGCTAATGCTTCTTTGAAATTGCTAGGTTCATTGTCCTGTATTGCATCAGCAACATTTAGAGCATAATAGATGAGGTCTGCATCTCCAAACCTCCTTGGTGGTGCTATGATTCTTCTGGCTCTATCTCTGACCAAGTTGTAGTCATTTGGAATTGGTTCCAGTTCTTTGATGTTCTGCTGCATCCTCAGGGTTGCATTCTCATCTGCAGTGCCTTCGTGGAGGGGTAACTCCACCTCAACCTGAGCATTATCTGAAATGCTTGCTTTGCTGTCTGTTCCTTCTTGATCTTTAGTCATCATGGCCATTCGGGTTTCATCAAACACAACATCCCTGCTTATTAGACATTTTGGTTCACCAGGTTCCATTCTCCATAGCTTATATCCTTTAATTCCAGCAGGATAGCCTATGAATGCACATCTGATGGCACGAGCTCCAAGTTTATCTTGCTTGATATGAGCAAATGCAAGAGAACCAAATATTCTCAGAGTTGAGTAATCTGCAGGTTTTCCATTCCATAACTCCATGGGTGTTTTAAATCCCTTTGAAGAGGATGGACACCTATTGATCAAGTATGCTGCAGTAGTGGCAGCTTCACCCCAAAAGCTTTTTGGCATTCCAGCACTTATTAACATGCATCTTACTCTTTCAAGGATTGTTCTGTTCATCCTTTCTGCCAAACCATTCTGTTGAGGAGTTCCTGCAACAGTCCTATGTCTTTGAATTCCATGATCCCTGCAAAACTTATTAAACGGTTCTGACACAAACTCCAGACCATTGTCAGTTCTCAAATGTTTCAGATTGGATCCCATTTGATTTTCTATGAGAGTATGCCATTCTTTAAATTTTCCAAAAGTATCACTTTTATTTTTCAAGACATAAAGCCATACTCTCCTAGAATAATCATCAATGATGGTAAGGAAATAGAACCCACCACCATGAGTCATGGTCCTTGAAGGACCCCAAAGATCTGAATGTGCATATTCAAAAGGTCTATTTGTTGTATGTAGCCCTATGCCAAACTTAACTCTTTGAGATTGTCCTAATATGCACTGATCACATAAATCAAGTTTGTCTATTTTATCACCATTTAACAGGTTTTGCTTGGCTAGTTCAGTCAAACCCTTTTCACTTACATGACCTAGCCTCATGTGCCATAATTTGGTTTTATCTATTAGGTTTTGACTTGCTACAGCAGCTTGAGCAATTATAGTACATCCATCAAGTATATACATTCCATTTCTTTTAATTCCTCTAGCAATAATCAGGTTTCCACTAGTTATTTTCAGGATTCCATGTTCAATAGTGGTAGAATAACCTAAGCTATCAAACATGCTTATGGATATGAGGTTTCTTTTGAGTTCTGGTACATACCTTACTCCCTGAAGTAGAGTCTCTTGGCCATTGAACATCTTCAATCTGACTGAGCCAATACCCTGCACTTTACAAGGCTTGTTGTTGCCTAATAACACAGCTCCACCTTCTTTCATGTCTATGGTTTCAAAGTAGTCCTTTCTTGGACACAT
Organism: Sophora flavescens; assembly: GCA_030762895.1. Taxonomy (NCBI): domain Eukaryota; kingdom Viridiplantae; phylum Streptophyta; class Magnoliopsida; order Fabales; family Fabaceae; genus Sophora; species Sophora flavescens. The sequence continues at coordinate 109,398,545 of CM061063.1, forward strand.
ATGGTAAGTGCAGCCAGAGTCCATAACCCAATCCTTCTCTATTTCAGTATTTGAGACTACCAAGGCCTCTGCTGAGTTATATCCATCAAACACTATAGCAGCTCCACCTGGTTCTTGAGAATTCTTTACATCTTTATTCCTTCTTTCTGGACAGTTCTTCTTAAAGTGTCCTTTCTTGTGACAATGAAAACACTTATAGTTACTTTGTGACCTGTTCTTGGACTTAGACCTGTGATTGTTTCCCTTGTAGTTTCTGTTTTCTGGTCTGCCCCTCACAACAGTAAGCCCTTCTGCATTGTTGTCATTCTTGGATTCTTGTCTTTTCTGAAGTTCCTTTGTCTGGATGGTTGATTAAACTTCTTCCAGAGAGATTGTTTGATCTCTTCCAAACAATACAACATCTTTAAAATGTTCATATGAATTAGGCAAGGCACCGAGTAAGATTAGAGCCTTGTCTTCATCTTCTAACTTCACATCAATGTTTTCAAGATCATCCAAGGTCCTGTTGAAGTCTGCAATATGATCAGAGTGGTTGATCCTCAGTTATTTTGAAGGATTACAATTGTTGCTTCAAGAAGAGCCTATTTGCCACTGATTTAGTCATGTATAATGACTCTAATTTCAGCCACATTGTTGCAGCAGTCTTCTCCTGAGCTACCTCTCTGAGTGCTTTGTCCCCAAGGCACAAGATTATTGTGCTTCTATCCTTTTCTACCAGATCTTGCTTTTCCTTTCCGGACATAATTATGGGTAGAGCAGACTCACCTTTCAATGCACCTGCTAGACCTTGATGCACCAAGATTGCCTGCATCTTTATTCTCCATAGCCCGAAATCATTTGAACTTGTGAACTTCTCTATATCAAACTTAGTTGCTCCCATGGTTGCTTGCTTTCTCAGGTTCTTGGTTGTTCCCACAGACGGTGCCAATTATTGAGAAAGCTTTGCTGCAATCACAGAACAAACTCACATCTCCAAGAATGTTGCAGAAACCGAATGCAACAGTAAAACAAAACTATAAACCAAACACAGCAAAATAAAGAAAGGGGGAAGGAGAACACCAAGTATTTTAGTGGTTCAGTCACATATAGTGACCTACATCCACGGAGGGGGGAGGAGCAGCTTCTTTTCCACTATGAAATCAACCAAGATCAAGTCTTTACAATAGAGGAGTTTATCCCTTTGGCCACTTCTACCCAGTACTGATTACAACAGAAATTTCCCAAAGCCTCACACTCTTTATTTTTCACAACTCCCTGATCTTTCCTATATCCTCTCTGATCTCAACAAAATGAATTCTAACTGAATGAAAGGTGCCTCAAACAACAACGAAGAGCTGTTTATATATGTTGCAGTAGGCAACAGAAACCAATTCCAATTAGGCAAATAAGATAATAAAGTTAGTTATAAAACAGTTATAGTTAGTTGTGGCCAGCAACCAACTAAACAAACTAACTTTCCTAGCTAATTGAAACTGATTTCTGAGACACATTATTCACAGTCTTAATTGGGGAACTCCCTTTCTCGTTGAGGAATTGCACCAAGTTAGTAATGCTAGATGCGGGGGAAAATAATTTATCAGGAACGATCGCAAATGTTAAGCTTGCGAAGGAATCACTTCTTTAGTAGTTTGCCATTGTCCATTTGTTATCTAACAAGCATTCACCTCTTGGATCTCTCATCAAACAATCTAAAGGGACGAATTCCCAAATGTTTCAAGAATTTCTCAGCAATGGCTCAAGACGGAGAAAGGTTCTCAATAGATGGTTATCCTCATTCTTTGACTGACAAAAGAGGATATTATTTAATCGTTATGGATTATGATTTAATTGCGTTGTTGATGTGGAAAGGTGTAGAGCAAACATTCAAGAATGATAAATTGCTTTTAAAAGGCATTGATCTCTCAAGCAATCAATTAACAGAGGAAATTCCAGCAGAAATAGAAAATTTAGTTGAATTGGTTTCATTGAATTTGTCAAGAAACAATTTGACAGGAGAATTCCTTTAAGGATTGGAAGGCTGACATCACTTGAATTTCTCGATTTGTCAAGAAACCAGCTTGTTGGTTCAATTCCTTCTAGTGTTGCTGAAATTGATCGACTCACTATGTTGGATCTGTCACATAATTATCTATCTGGAGAAATTCCAACTAGCACTCAATTACAGAGTTTCGATGCCTCGAGTTATGAAGACAATGTTAATCTTTGTGGGAGGCCACTTGAAAAACTATGTAAAGCAAAGGAGTTATCGCAAGAACCAAAGTTCAAATTTTGTGAAGATGAAGATTCACTGTTCGATCTTGGATTTTACGTTAGTATGGCAATTGGATTTGTTAGTGGATTTTGTGGGATCTTTGGCCCAATCCTTGTCAAGCGTTCTTGGGGACATAGTTATTTCAGATTCTTGAACAATTTAATGGACACTATTTGTGTCATGATCGCAGTGAAAGTTGCCAAGTGCAAGAGGTGGTTCTACGACTGACTGGTAATATTTTTTCTGCTCTCTGTGTTTACTTTATTTTGATTTCCACATTGATAGCAATCATAACCTTAGTCCTTGTACATACAAGAAACAATATATTACCGTCAAGTATCTTTTGTCTAAAAAGAATTAGTTTACTTGTCTTCAAAATACATTTAACACATGTCATAATAATTATCACCTACTCAAAAATATGAAGAACCAACTAATTTGATCCCAACAACTTCAAGGGATTCAAATGAGGTACTGGCGGCAGATCTCAAAGAGGTCAAATGTGAGGATTCACAAAATGGGTACCTTTCTCTTTCCCGAGAGCTCAACCCCTAACCCAAAAAAATCCCTACAGCTCAGTTGCCCAAAAACAAAGAGGTAGAGCTTCAAGGTTTTCACAATAATTTCACAATGATGCTTGAGATTGGAAGATAAGTAAAGGTGAAGAAAGAAAAGGAAAAAAAAAAAAAGAAAAGGGAGGGGGGGAGGGGGGGAGGAATGGGGAAGCTTCTTGTACGAGAAACTGAAATATCTAGCCCCTTGTCTCTTCTCTTATTTTCACCAAAATGAAACGGTCCGTTTCAATAATCACTGTACTGGCCGAGGAGTAAAACCCGGTCACCGAGCTTGGATACCTGATCCAATAAAGGTGGGAAAGATAAGATATTGATATTATCTTTAATGATTCTGATATTATCTCAAATAACCTTATCCGGTTAGAAGAGATAAATCCCTCAAATTAAGGTGGGAAAGATAAGATATTATCTTTAATGATCATGATATTATCTCAAATAACATTTTCCGGTTAGAAGAGATAAATCCCTCAAATTAAGGAAATCATATCTCAAAGAAGATTTAAGAGATAAAAGGAGATAAATCCATATCTCTTAAAGATATGGGGATCCTATTATAAAAAGAGGAGAACCCAAGAGAGAGAGACACTTTTCACTAACCTAGGTGAATCCCCCTTGAGCGTATTAGAGGAACCAGCTTGACCAAGAGACCATTGAAGAGTCCTTGCTCGCTGGTATTCATCAGATACAAGATTAAGGGATTGAGATAACCGTATGGCCAAGGGTTGATCCTAGAACTACGTCTGGCTTTGATTCCCATTGGGATACGTAGGACCGGAATACAATATTCTATCAAGCCATAATCTAAAACAACCCCATTGTTCACTCTTGGTTTGACGTTCTACGACGAGATTCCGGCAAGTCGTATCTCGGCAGGAACATTTGGCGCCCACCGTGGGGCCGAGGAAAAACTTTCCCCGGTTCCATAAGAAAGCTTAATGGTGACTACGCGGAATGGATCGAGGGGAGGGGCGAACAACCCGAACTGTGTAGATCATGAGGCTTCAAACACGAGTCAGAATCGTGACAATCCCTCGCCCCCTCCCATCAATGAAGATAACCCTCAGCTAGGAGAGGTTATGGCACAGTTAAGGCAGCTGTGTGACGAGAACGAGGAGATACATGCTTAGAATCAAAGGCTGTTAAGAGCTCGCAAAAGAGAAAGATCAGTGATGCCTTCCGAGGAAGAGCAATCCTCACCCGAGGGTAGCCAAAAGGATCCATCGTACGTACCTTCTCATCATGATACGAGCCGACCATCCAAGACCAAACCTCGCTCAGAGGGTTAAGGAGTTAAATCTCGTGCAGAAAGGACTGTCGAGAAAGAAAGGGTAACAGACCGACGACCGAGGTTGTCGTTCACGGATGACATCGATGAGGTAATCATGCCTAGACATTTTAAGCCTCTTAACACTGATAAATTCAATGGCACCACTGACCCAACCGAGCACGTAGAATCCTTTATTTCTTCTGTTTACCTGGTGACCTATTCGGAAGCCATCATGTGCAAAAATTTTCCAACTACTTTGCAAGGCCCTGTGACGCGCTGTCGCGCACGCGTCAAAAGATGAGCGGTTAGTAAAAATGTAGTTTAGTGTGCGACAACTCGGGTATCGTATCACAAGGACTCTTGTAGTGCTATTATCGCAGAAAATCAGTTTTCTTGGGGGGTGTTTGGTTTGAAATTGATTGGAAAACAGAATGAAAACAGAGCATAAAAACAGAGCAAATTACGTGATTATCAAATAAGACTAAGACGATCAATCTGCTGCTTCGTTTCCCACTATCATCGGTTCATGTAATTCCATGCCCTAAGCGGATTCTAATCCCTTTTCGATTGTAGCATCGATTAACAAGCGAAACCGACGCTACGGGACATATATTCCTAATTCCGAATTAAGCAAACGGATGAAGCCCTTCGTGAATTAAGCAAACACGAATTGAACGCACGCGAATTAAGCAAACGCGATTAAGTTTAGGAATATAAAATCATCGAAAATAAATCAACACTAATTCGATACAAACTGAATTAAGCAAACAGAGAATAACGAATAGCATTGAAAGAGAGAAGATAATTAAATCGGGAATTACAAGACCTCAAGTGTTGGTGGAAGCCGAGTACAGCAGATCAACCTAGGGAGATTAGTTCTCCATCAAAAATGCAATACAACCAGAGAAATTTGAAAACAAGGATTAGCCAAAGATGATTCTGTTCTGCCCTAAACAGCTATTTATAACTTTCAGAAACTGCGCATTCTCGCGAGGCGAGTGGCCTCTCGCGAGGCGAATATTAAAATGGCGCCTTCTTGAATTTGTATTCTCGCGAGGCGAGTCTTCAAAACCTGGGTTGTCACAGCCATGATGCCTATCACGGCCAGGCCGTGATGGTCTCTGTCTTCGGGTGCTTATCTGTCATGGCCGTGACCTTCATCACGGCCAGGCCGTGATGGTCTCTGTCTTCCAGGGGTTTCTCTTCACGCCCGTGATGGGTGTCACGGGATGACCGTGATGCTTGCTGACTTCAGGCTCGCGAGGCGAGCTATAGCTCGCGGGGCGAGGCAAAGAACGTGACTTTTCTGGCACAGGCTGGTCCTCACTCTCGCGGGGCGAGTATCTGCTTGCGTGGCGAGTGTTTCCAGATTGCAATTTCCATTGTTTCCTTCATTCCTTGGACTCTAAGTCAACCTGAAAACATGAAATAGCCATAAGTGCTTTATTTGACTCAAAAACTGGCTAAATAACCCTAAAACTACTTAAGGGACTCAAAACCTTGCTTGAGGACAATCAAGCCTAATTTGGGTGAAAACGAGATATAATTGGCACAAAACCACGGTCATACTAGTCATAAAACTAGATGAGCCAGAGGCTTATCAAAATACCCCAAACTTGAACTTTGCTTGTCCCCAAGCAAACTAAAACTCAAAACGACTCAAGACTTGGCAAGCTAGAAGGATTTCAACCAATTCCTCACAAATTTCAAGCAATTAATCAAAACAATTTTCCTTCAATGTTCCCCCCTTTTCAACAATGTAATCCCCACAATCATTTATTCTGAACATCTGAGAATTTCATCATTCAAACAATCATTAATCTAAACAGGGGATCTAAGTTACACACAAGAGGGAGATCACCAAATTCAAACAATCGCCTTCCTCACAAAGGGGTTTAGTGTTCACTCAATCTCTCAGTTTGTCTAGGCTGACAACATTTCACTCAGTTTCACTTTTAAGAGCACTTCCCATGAATTTGATTTTCATCTCAAAATGGTTCCCACGGAAAACATGCATGCAACATCAAAAGGTCTTTCAAGGTTGTAATGGGGCCTGGCTAAGGGAAGGATATACAAAGGTACTGGGCTGAAGTCCCTAGGAACTAAGAGAGCATGAGGCTGTTTACACATTGAATTCCCTACTCAAGTTCCTATTCTTATTCTTCTTTTTGCCTTGGGTGGCTACAGCCCTTTTCTTCCAATACCCTTCTTGACATCTTGCATTTTTTTTTGAAAGATTTATTTTTGCCCTTTGGCTCCAACCTTTATTTTTTTCTTTTTCTCAATCCCCAACAACACATCATATCCCTGTAGCCACCCCAAACTTAGTTTCTTGCAACCATTCTCTTGCTAAGCTTCCATGCTCTCCTAATCCTAAGATCGGGTTAACATGGTTTTTCCAGATTCAGGCTCATAACATAAGGTCATCATGAAACAATAGGCTAATTAGGCTCAAAGGGGCTAACTAGGGAACATGCATTAGGGACTGGTTCAATTTAGGCCAAGTAGTTAATTCAAAGAAAATTGCCTAAATCATTTGATGCAAACACATAGACATGCAAACCATGAAGAGATTCAAGCAAATTCGGGAAAGTGCAACTTGAAAGTGATTCACACAATCAAAAACATGTTGGAGGCTCAAATCCTCACCCGGACATTCATGCAAATTGTTTGACCGAGATTCTATCCCTAGTGTGTGCACCCTATCACCCCAAACTTATCATAAATCATGCCCTCACAACAAAATATCTCAAAGTTCAGTTTTCAATTTTTCAAATGGGGATTACAATTTCCAAATTTCAAAAACCTAGGGGAAATCATCAACATAAATCATGCCATCAATCTGTGCTAAATCAACAAAACCTACCAAGCTTGCCGACACAAGACTCACACACATGCTCTTGAGCTTCTAAAATTATTCAAGAGCGAAAAGAAAACACAACAAAACAAATGGTTCCCTCCCCCACACTTAAAACATACATTGTCCCCAATGAACAACACAAATATCAAAATAGAGTGAGGGAAAGGAAAGGGTGCTCCCTGATCAGGTTGCGGTGTAGGTGGGCTCCCCCAAAGAGAGCTCCTCAACAGTAGCATCCATAGGTCCCGAGCTCTCATGAAATAGCTTCAGCCGCTGCCCGTTAACTTTGAATGCCTTGTTGCTACCTGTACTTTTAATCTCTACTGCACCATGAGGAAAAACATTAGTAACAACAAATGGTCCAATCCACCGGGACCGAAGTTTCCCAGCCATCAATTTCAGGCGGGAGTTAAACAGTAAAACCCGCTGACCCACAGAGAATTCCTTCCTAGCAATCAACCTATCATGAAAGTGCTTGGTTTTCTCCTTATAAATCCGAGAGCTCTCATAGGCTTCTAGCCTAAGCTCTTCAAGCTGCTGTAACTGGAGTTTCCTTTCAATACCAGATTTTTGCATTTCCAGATTACAGCACTTGACCGCCCAATAAGCACGGTGCTCAACTTCCACAGGGAGATGGCATGCCTTGTCGAATACAAGCCTAAAGGGGGACATCCCTATCGGCGTCTTGAAAGCGGTCCTCTGAGCCCAAAGTGCGTCTTCTAGACGGCGGCTCCGATCCTTCCTATTCGGCTGCACAACTTTCTCTAGGATTTGTTTTATCTCCCTGTTGGAGATCTCAGCCTGGCCATTGGTCTGAGGATGGTAAGCAGTGGAGACTCTGTGCACAACCCCATACTTCCGGAGTAGAGCCTCCATGGTGCGGTTGCAGAAATGAGTGCCCTGGTCACTGATGATGGCACGAGGTATGCCGAACCTGCAAAAAATATTGGACCTAACAAAATTTGCAACAACTTTAGAATCGTTAGTCCTAGTGGGGATAGCTTCCACCCACTTTGAAACATAGTCAACAGCCAAGAGAATGTAAAGAAAGCCAAAAGATGCAGGGAAAGGACCCATAAAGTCGATCCCCCACACATCAAACACCTCACAGAAGAGCATGGGTTGCTGTGGCATTTCACTCTTGCGAGTGATGGCTGTACCTGTTGTCTGACACTCCTTACAAGTCCGATACACCTCATAAGCATCTCTAAAGATGGTGGGCCAATAAAAACCAGAATCTAGGACCTTTCTCGCAGTCCTTTGTGGCCCAAAGTGTCCCCCTACTTGAGAGGCATGAGAAAAGTTCAAAATAGACTCAATCTCATAGTCGGGGACACATCGCCTAATCACCTGATCACTACAAAACTTCCAAAGAAATGGATCGTCCCAAACATAATACTTGGCATCGCTCTTTAGTTTGTGGATTTGTGACCTAGTTGCTCCTGTCGGAAAGACACCAGCAACTAGGTAATTCACAAGATCGGCAAACCAAGGGGTAACGCCATGCAACTGTAAAAGCTGCTCATCAGGAAAGTCATCCTGAATGGGGGAAGGATCCTCGTCCCTCTCTATCCTACTCAAGTGATCAGCCACTAAAATTTCAGCTCCACTCTTGTCCTTTATCTCCACATTAAACTCTTGGAGCAACAACATCCACCGAATCAACCTCGGCTTTGCTTCAGGCTTCTTCAACAAGTATTTCAGAGCTGCATGGTCAGTGAAAACAATAACCTTGGAACCTAGAAAATATGATCTAAACTTATCGAGAGCAAAAACAACAGCTAGGAGTTCCTTTTCAGTGGTGGTGTAATTACATTGTGCAGCATCTAAAGTCCTAGAAGCATAGTAAATGACATGTGCAGACTTGCCTACCCTTTGTGCCAGGACCGCCCCACAAAGATAGTTAGAAGCATCACACATGAGCTCAAAAGGGAGGGTCCAGTCAGGGGGCTGGATGATGGGGGTAGAGGTCAATGCCTTTTTCAAGAAGTCGAACGCCTTCTTGCAGTTATCATCAAAGCTGAATGTGGCATCATTCTTCAGCAAGTTCGAAAGAGGGAGAGCTATCTTGCTGAAGTCCTTAATAAAGCGCCTGTAGAAACCTGCATGACCAAGAAAAGAACGAATCTCGCGAACGCAAGATGGGTAAGGCAATGTAGAAATCACATCAATTTTAGCAGAATCTACTGAGATACCCTCTCTAGAAATAACATGCCCCAAAACAATCCCCTGTTCAACCATAAAATGACACTTTTCATAGTTCAACACAAGATCAGTTTCAATACATCTTTCTAAAACAAAATTCAGACTATGCAAGCATGCATCAAATGAGGAGCCATATACTGTGAAATCATCCATGAACACTTCTATGCAATTTTCAATAAATTCAGTATAAATGCTAATCATGCATCTCTGGAAAGTGCCAGGAGCATTGCAAAGGCCAAATGGCATCCTCCTATAGGCAAACGTGCCGAAGGGGCACGTGAAAGTGGTCTTCTCCTGATCCTCCGGTGCAATGTGGATCTGGAAGTATCCGGAGAAGCCATCAAGAAAACAATAGTGGGATTTACCGGCCAGCCGTTCGAGCATCTGATCGATGAACGGCAAAGGAAAGTGATCCTTTCGAGTGGCCTGGTTCAACCTCCTATAGTCAATCTGAGACTCTCCAGCTATTCTGGACTCTAGTGGGGACAAGCTCATTGTTCTCATTTCTTACCACTGTGAGGCCAGATTTCTTGGGCACAACTTGCACTGGGCTCACCCAAGTACTATCAGAGATGGGGTATATGATACCCGCATGCAGGAGTTTTGTTACCTCCTTCTTTACCACATCCAGAATCAATGAATTTAGCCGCCTCTGCGGCTGCCTAACTGGTTTAGCCCCATCCTCCAATAGAATTCTATGCATACATCTAGAGGGGCTAATTCCTGGAATGTCAGCCAAGGTCCATCCAATTGCTCTCTTGTGCTTCTTCAAAACCTCCAAGAGTTTAGCTTCCTGGTCAGAGTCAAGGTTGGAGGAAATGATAACTGGGAGTTTTTCATTCCTCTCCAAGTAAGCATACTTGATTGCCGGGAAGTGGCTTAAGCTCCAAGGAGGGTGGCTGCTCCACGGATGGTATGTTTGGAGCAGCCGGGCTGTCAAGAATTCCACCAACAGATGACTTCACTTACACTATCACCCTGCAAAGTAGAATCAATCTCAGCACAAACGACACAAGGGTTAGTGTTAGTACAGTCATTACATGAATAAACATCATTAAAATCAGAAATGGATGGAAAATCAGCAACCAAGTCATCATAGGTGTCATCAACAATTTCGGAGAGCAACTCTATTTGGAAAACAGAGTGCTCTTCCAATGGATGCTTCATAGCATCAAAAATGTTGAACCTTGTAATAATGTCACCGAACTCCATGGACATGGTTCCATCATCAACATCTATCTTCGTCTTTGCCGTCTTCATGAACGGCCTGCCCAGGATGATTGGTGATCTACTTGAATTGGTTTCCCCTGCCGTGTCCAGGATGTAAAAGTCGGCAGGGAAAATCAAATCATCAACTCGTACCAACACATCTTCTACCACTCCCATGGGGCGTGCATTGGTCCTGTTGGCCAACTGTATGGTAAGTCCTGTATGTTGCAAAGGGCCCAGATCAAGGTTGTTGAAAACGGAGGTGGGCATGACATTTATGGAGGCTCCCAAATCCAACATGCAATTGTCGAATTTCTTTGTCCCCAATGGTGCATGGAATAGTGAAAGTGCCCGGATCCTTGCACTTCTGTGGTAGTGCCTGAGTGAGGGCTGAAACTGTAACCTTCTCAGGGGCAAGTTTGGGCTGAATGAGGGCTGAAACATTTCGCCCTAAGTTAACTCTCTCATTACCCTTCATCCTCCTCTTGTGGGTACACAAATCCTTCAGAAACTTTGCATACCTTGGAACTTGCTTAATCACATCTAGGAGTGGAATGTTTACCGCCACCTTTCTGAACACATCTAAGATCTCCTTCTCCTTGTCTTCCCCATCAACCTTCTTATTTTTCTGCACTCTTTGTGGGAAGGGAACCGGAGGCACATACACTCTCTCAGCTTCAACAACAACAGAGGGCTCAGGAATGGCCTCAACAGTTTCTTCATCTTTCTCAGGGGCTCCCTCTACTACTTTCCCGGATCTCAAAGAAATGGCACTCACATTGGGATTGGGGGCATTGGGATTCACCACTGTCTATGCAGGTAGTTAGTTCGATCCCTGAGCTTGCTGTAAGTTGTTTATGGATGTGGCAAGCTGTCCAATCTGTGTTCTCAAATCTTGAATGCTAGCATCTGTTCGCTGCTGAGATTGTCCAACTTGATGCTGAAACTGGAGATTTTGTGCAGCCATTTGCTTGACCAAGTCTTCTAATGAAGGTTCGGAAGGTGTAGAAGTGGTCACTTGAGGAGGATTCGGTGGTGGTGCCACCGGTTGTTGTTGGGATGAGTTCCCATACCGCAGATTAGGGTGATTCCTCCAGTTGGGATGGTACCTATTTGTGGAGAGGTCAGGAGTGCCGTATCGGTTCTGATTATTGCCTTGGTTGTAGAGATTAGCTGCATAAGCTTGAGGCATATCAGTGATTGACCCATCCTTCAGAATAGGGCACGTGTCGGTCAGATGCTCAGGAGAACTACACATGCCACACAACCTCGCCGGCTGAACCTTTTCCATTGCAGTTGCTTCACCAAACAAGTGAGCTCATCAATTCTGGTTTCGAGTGCCTTGTTGGAAGATGAACCTTGGATATCATTTACACCCCTTGTCTCGACAGAGTTGCTCCTGGTTGTGAACTGCTGGGAGTTTAATGACATATTCTCAATCAATTGCTTGGCAGCAGCTGGAGTTTTATCGACGAGTGCTCCTCCACTAGCGGCATCCAAAATATTTCTGTCCATTAGGAGCAATCCCTCATAAAAAATCTTGAATAAGGAGCTGCTCGAAAATACGGTGTTGAGGGCAGCTAGATACCAACTTCTTGAACCTCTCCCGATGACTCGACCAATGACTCATTGCTTTGCACGATGCCACATATCTCCTTTCCGATGGAAGCGGCTCACGGAGGCGGGGAAGTATCTTTCCGGAAAACCTTCTTCGGATCATTCCAAGTTGTAACAGAATTTGGCTCCAAATAATATAGCCAATCCTTTGCAGCGCCTTCAAGGGAGAATGGGAAGGCTCGCAATTTGATATGGTCTTGATAATGCCTTAGGCCTCAAGGGTGTAGAGCAGACCACCTGGAATTCCTTCAAATGCTTATGTGGGTCCTCACCTGCAAGACCACTAAATCTTGGCAACAAGTGTATTAAACCAGATTTAAGTTCAAAAGGAGCAACCACACCAACATACTCAATACACAACCCATTGTAGTTAACATCAGGGGCAGCAAGCTGCCTCAATGTCCTTTGGTCACCCATGTTATCAAAAACAGGTTCGAAAGCAGAATTACCACTAGTGCTTGCCCGAATTGCCCTACGGCGTGTGTGCAGTGTTCTTTCAATTTCAGGATCAAAATCACACAAGTCAGGACAAGTAGACCTAGTGGCCAGTCTAATTCAAAACAAAAAAAACGAAAAAGAAAGCGAGAACAACAAACAAGAGTCCCCGGCAGCGGCGCCAATTTGACGCGCTGTCGCGCACGCGTCAAAAGATGAGCGGTTAGTAAAAATGTAGTTTATTGTACGACAACTCGGGTATCGTATCACAAGGACTCTTGTAGTGCTATTATCGCAGAAAATCAGTTTTCTTGGGGGGGTGTTTGGTTTGAAATTGATTGGAAAACAGAATGAAAACAGAGCATAAAAACAGAGCAAATTACGTGATTATCAAATAAGACTAAGACGATCAATCTGCTGTTTCGTTTCCCACTATCATCGGTTCATGTAATTCCATGCCCTAAGCGGATTCTAATCCCTTTTCGATTGTAGCATCGATTAACAAAGTTAAACCGACGCTACGGGACATATATTCCTAATCCGAATTAAGCAAACGGATGAAGCCCTTCGTGAATTAAGCAAACACGAATTGAACGCACGCGAATTAAGCAAACGCGATTAAGTTTAGGAATATAAAATCATCGAAAATAAATCAACACTAATTCGATACAAACTGAATTAAGCAAACAGAGAATAACGAATAGCATTGAAAGAGAGAAGATAATTAAATCGGGAATTACAAGACCTCAAGTGTTGGTGGAAGCCGAGTACAGCAGATCAACCTAGGGAGATTAGTTCTCCATCAAAAACGCAATACAACCAGAGAAATTCGAAAACAAGGATTAGCCAAAGATGATTCTGTTCTGCCCTAAACAGCTATTTATAACTTTCAGAAACTGCGCATTCTCGCGAGGCGAGTGGCCTCTCGCGAGGCGAATATTAAAATGGCGCCTTCTTGAATTTGTATTCTCACGAGGCGAGTGTAATACTCGCGAGGCGAGTCTTCAAAACCTGGGTTGTCACAGCCGTGATGCCTATCACGGCCAGGCCGTGATGGTCTGTCTTCGGGTGCTTATCTGTCATGGCCGTGACCTTCATCACGGCCAGGCCGTGATGGTGTCTGTCTTTCAGGGGTTTCTCTTCACGCCCGTGATGGGTGTCACGGGATGACCGTGATGCTTGCTGACTTCAGGCTCACGAGGCGAGCTATAGCTCGCGGGGTGAGGCAGAGAACGTGACTTTTCTGGCACAGGCTGGTCCTCACTCTCGCGGGGCGAGTATCTGCTCGCGTGGCGAGTGTTTCCAGATTGCAATTTCCATTGTTTCCTTCATTCCTTGGACTCTAAGTCAACCTGAAAACATGAAATAGCCATAAGTGCTTTATTTGACTCAAAAACTGGCTAAATAACCCTAAAACTACTTAAGGGACTCAAAACCTTGCTTGAGGACAATCAAGCCTAATTTGGGTGAAAACGAGATATAATTGGCACAAAACCACGGTCATACTAGTCATAAAACTAGATGAGCCAGAGGCTTATCACCCTGCCTTAACCTGGCTTACGAATCTTCCGCCTCGGTCAATTGATTCCTTTGATGTGCTTGTAACTAAGTTCACTGCACAATTCACAGCGAGCCGAAAGCATAAAAGGCACTGGGTCTCGCTGGTGAATTTTAAACAAGAAAAGAATGAATCACTTAGAGATTATATGGCTCATTTTAGTGCCAAACAAATTTTAATTCCCAATATGAGATCGAAACTCTGTCTACATACCGTCATGGGCGGATTGAAGCCGGGGCCATTCTTTGAGTATTTATCTCGAAAACCACCAAGAGATTTTGAAGAGTTGCAGGACAAAGCCACAGGTCTCATGAACCCGGAAGAGATGGTAGAATCCAAAAGGAGAGAAAGAGGTTTTGAAGACAAGAGCTCGGTTCCGAGCAAAGAAAGAGATAGGGGGGCTAATCCACAAAGGGCCCAGAAGACCAATGAAAGGGGATTCTCGGAGAGGCAACCCAGGTACCAGTCCTATACACCGCTAAACCGATCTCGGGCAACCATTCTCCAGGAGGTGTGCAATGCCGAGTTACTCACCTTACCTCGACCGTCTAAAACTCCGACCAATGCAGACAGAAGTAAAAAGTGCAAATGGCATCAAAACTATGGTCACTCCACTGAAGATTGTAAAACATGCCATGAAAAAATTGAGGACTTGATACAGGCAGGTCGTCTTGACCGGTTCGTTCACCGATATCATAATGGAGGTGGACGAGCCGGTCGATGTTGATTCACCGACAAGTGTACCAGGTCATCGTAAGTAATAAAACACGGTAAGTAATTAACGAGGTCGGACACAGGGATTGGACTACCAATTCTGCCAATTCGCAAGCAATTCGATACGTTGGTCAAGTAACAGCAAGTGGTTGTGGAGAGAGAGAAAATAGGATCGCAATTCAAATTGACAAATCAAATAAAAATATAGTATTAAAATCTGGAATTAAACGTCTAAGGTCACAAATCCACCTACCCAATCTTGCATAGTACCCAAGTAATGATGATTCCCTCCCTAAGTTCAATTACAATGTCAACCAGGACCCCCAAATTCTACTAATGACACTGTCGTGCTCAATAGGACATATTCAACGATTGAATTAATTACTTACTAGGTCTCATAACCCAATCATCAAACTCTATTAAATATGGTTCCTATAAGGTTGCACCGATCTCCTATTCACTCTCGTGCAATATTCTATCAATGATCCCAATTCAAGTTCTAAACGCGAATTGCCTACTAAGCCTCATCACGTTAACAAGTCAATCACGCATGCATATGATTAACGCAATAAATTCATAATTGGAAAACATGAATTGAGATAAAGGAGAGAAACATACATCACATTGAACTACACCGTCATGGGTGGTTTCATTGATCCCTTAGACAAGGGGATTAGCTCCTCATGCTTGTAACAAGACACAAACACTTCAAATTCATCATAGTTGTACAATAAGAAAAGAAAATAAGGAGACGCCGCTCCAGAGAACAAGGATTCGTCAAAACTGATCTAAAAACAAGTGGTGAACCAAAAAAAAAATCCTTCAATTTGCCCTAAAACAGCAATTTATAGATTTCAAAATCTGCGCCCACTCACGAGGCGAGTAACCTCTCGAGAGGCGAATTTCAGTTTTGGCTCCATCCTGAGTTTGAATGCTCGCGAGGCGAGGTCGTGTTTCGTGAGGCGAGACAGAGAGGATGACATTTCTGGCACAGTCAGTCCTTCAGACTCGCGATGCTAGATGGTGATTCGCGGGGCGAGACAGAGAGGGTGACATTTGTTGTTCAGGCTGGTCTTCAGGCTCGCGAGGCGAGCTCCTGTTTCGCGAGGCGAAACCTCCAAAATTGCTTTTCCACTGTTTTATTCATTTTCCTTGACTCCAAGAGCTTCACTTTTAACCTGAAACAATAAAAGGAAACAAAAAGCGTAATTCTACTCAAAATAGACTAAAAACTACTAAAAATACATAAAACGAGTCAAATTCTAACTTAGGAACAAAACAAGGCCAATTTGGGAAATTAGCGAGGTTGATTCGCCCAATTAGGCACAAAATCTACCCCTTTTCTAGCTGGAAACTAGATGAGCCAGAGGCTGATCAGTCGATGACGAGGGAAACGCGGTTATGACAATTGTAACCGAGATGCAAACCTGCAAGGGAATAATCAGAACGGAGATCGGGTGAACAATCAGAGGGCTCCTAATGAAGAAACAGAAGGATGAGTCATAGGGTCATCAATACAATCTCAGGAGGATTTGCAGGTGGAGGAACAACGAGTTCAGCTCGGCGGTGTCATGTAAAAGCCATCCGATCTGTAAACACGGTGTCTGGAAAACCTACAAGGACGAGACCTCCAATAACTTTCTCAGACAATGACTTCCAAGGGCTGGATCCAAATTAAGACGACCCAATTGTGATAATGATCGAAATAGGCAACTTGTCGGTCAAACGAACACTTGTTGATCAGGGAAGCTCGACTGATATTTTATACCTGGCGACCTTCAAGAAACTTGGAATTCCAGAAAAGCTGATAAAAGAGCAAGAAGACAAGCTAGTAGGGTTCGCTAGAGAGCAAGTAAAAACCCGAGGTTATATAGACCTCTTAACAACGTTTGGAGAGGGAAAACTCTCCCGGACCATATCAGTCTGATATGTTATTGTGGATGCCAGCATGTCGTACAACATCCTTATTGGAAAACCGACGTTGAATGAACTCGGAGCTATTGTCTCTACCCCACACCTCACAATGAAATTCCCAGCCGAGTCTAGAGATATAGTCGCTGTCCAAGCTGACCAAAGGATGGCCAGGCAATGCTATGTGGATAGTCTGAAGGTTACCCGAAACCAGAACATTGCAAAGAATGCTGAAGATGATAAAGCGGAAATGGTAAGCTCGGTCAGTTCGGTTACCTCAGCGAGCTCGGTCAGCATGTTTGAACTAGACCCAAGGATGGAGATGTATGAGTCTAGAGACAACCCTACAGAGTCTTTAGAGAAGTTCCAATTGGGAGCCCAGACTGAACAGTGCACCAAGGTCGGCAGTCAGCTCGGCCCCTTGCTCAAACAACAAATTCAAGCGGTTTTAAAAAAGAATACCGATTTGTTTGCTTGGAAGACATCGGATATGCCTGGAATAGACCCCAATTTTATGTGCCATAAGCTATCTATATGTCCGGAAGCCAAGACGGTAGCTCAGAGAAAAAGAAAAGTTGGCGAAGAAAGGCGCCAAGCAGTAGTCGAGGAGACTGCCAAACTGGTCAAAGCAAATTTCATCAGAGAGGTGAAATACACTACTTGGCTAGCCAATGTGGTGTTAGTTAGAAAGGCCAATGGTAAGTGGAGAATGTGCATTGACTACACCGATCTCAACAAAATGTGTCCAAAGGATTCTTATTCTCTTCCCAACATTGACAGATTGGTAGACGGAGCTTCAGGGTACAAAGTTTTGTCCTTCTTGGACGTATATTCAGGTTATAACAGATAAGGATGTATCCACCAGATGAAGAAAAAATGGCATTTAAGACCGATGGGGCAAACTACTGCTACCGAGTAATGCCTTTCGGTTTAAAAAATGCTGGCGCAACATATCAAAGGCTTATGGACAAAGTCTTTGTCAACCAGATCGGAAGGAACCTAGAAGTATATGTTGACGATATGGTGGTAAAATCCGATGACCTAAACCAACACTCGGTCGACCTCGAAGAAATTTTCAGTCAACTCAGAAAGTACAACTTGAGGTTAAATCCATAAAAATGCTCTTTTGGTGTACAAGGAGGAAAGTTCTTAGGATATATGCTAACACATAGAGGAATTGAAGCAAATCCTGATAAGGGCAAAGCTGTCATTGAAATATGGAGCCCTCAGAATATGAAAGAAATTCAGAGGTTAGCTGGCCGATTAGCTTCTCTATCCCGCTTTCTCCCAAAGTCCGCAGAAAAAGCAAGACCCTTCTTCCAGCTTTTGAAAAACCAAAAGAGTTCACCTGGACCGAGGAGTGTGAGAAAGCCTTTGAAGATATGAAACTCTTTCTAGCTTCTCCTCCGATCCTCACTCGGCCTCAGCTCGGAAAAGATCTGTATTTGTATCTATCTGTCAATGATTATGCGATCAGTGCAGTAATCGTCCAGGAAGAAGAAGAACAACAGATGCCGGTGTATTACGTTAGTAGAATTCTGAAAGATGCAGAAACACGGTATCAAGTAATTGAAAAACTAGCCCTCGCCTTAATCACGGCATCTTGGAGGTTACGACCTTACTTCCAGTCACACCAGGTTGTAGTCAAAACAGATCATCCAATAAAGGAGGTGCTCAGGAAACCCGATCTAGCCGGACGAATGATAGCTTGGTCATTAGAATTGTCAGAGTTTGGTTTGCAATATGAGCCGAGGGGACCAGTGAAAGCACAATGCCTCTATGGCTTTATTGCCGAGCTCACTTCTAAGTCGAGGTCAGGATCCTTCATCTTGGCTTCTATATGTTGATGGTTCATCCAACTTAAAGGGAAGCAGAGCTGGAATAATTCTCGAAGGTCCTGATGATCTAATCCTGGAACAATCTTTAAAGTTTGGGTTTACTGTTTCAAACAACCAAGCAGAATATGAAGCCCTTATTGCAGAACTGATGCTAGCTAAAGAGGTTGGAGTCAAAGAATTAAAATGCTGAAGTGACTCACAACTTGTAACAAGACAAGTCTCGGGTGATTATCAAACAAAGGATCCCCAACTAACCAGGTATCTCTGCAAGGTTAATAGTCTAATTTCTGAATTTGATAATTTTACTATTGAGCATATACCTCGGGAGGAAAATTCCAGGGTAGATCTATTGTCTAAGTTGGCTAGCACCAAGAAAGCTGGCCAGCAAAGAACTTTCATTCAGGAGAATCTCCTCGAACCGAGCATAAAAAGTGCCGAGGTGATAATGACTGGGCACTATGATCGTGGCTGGATGACACCCATTTGGGAATATTTAGCCTCTGACAAATTGCCCAATGATCCTAAGGAGGCAAGGAGAATTCGTCTAAAATATTTCCATTACACTATCCGAGATGGAGAGCTGTACAGAAGAGGATTCTCCATGTCGTTACTAAAGTGCATAGCAAAGGAGCAGTCTGAGTACGTAATGGATGAGATGTACCGAGGAATCTGTGGAATGCATTCAGGTGGTCGATCTCTAGCAGCTCGGGTCCTGCGAGCGGGGTTTTAATGGCCGACCATGAGATTGGATTGTGCTACCTGGACTAATAGGTGTGAGCCTTGTCAAAAGTTCGCCAATGTAGCACGAGCTCCAGGAGAAGTGCTCCATTCCATGTTCTCGTCGTGGCCCTTTACTATGTGGGGGATGGATATAGTCGGCCCTTTCCCAGTTGCTAAAGGTCAAGTCAAGTTCTTGCTGGTAGGACTAGACTACTTCACTAAGTGGATTGAAGCAGAACCATTTGCTACCATAACAGCTAAAAAGTTCATATTTCTGTATGGAAAAGCATCATATGTAGGCATGGCCTCCCTTATGCAATTGTCACAGATAATGGAAAGCAATTCACCGATAAAGGGCTTAGAGAGTTCTACTCCAACCTCGGAATCAAACATAAAGTGACCTCGGTTAAGCATCCACAAACAAACGGCCAAGCAGAAGCAGCCAACAAAGTCATTTTGAACAAGCTCAAGAGAAGGTTAGGCCAATCAAAAGGGGCATGGGTTGAAGAATTACCAAGCATCCTCTGGGCTTACCATTGCTCACCGCAGTCTTCAACCGGTGAAACACCATTTAAGCTAACCTATGGAACCGATGCAATGATTCCAGTTGTGCTCGGTGAACTCTCTTTCCGAAGGTAGCATCATGACCAAAGTAAGAACGAAGAAGAAATTCGAGTTGAGCTTGACATGGTTGAGGAAGTCCGAGATGAGGCAAAAATCAGAGAAGAACTATGCAAGCAGAAAGCAACTCGGAAGTACAACTCGAGGTTGCAGCCAAGGGAATTTGTGCAAGGTGACTTGGTGCTAAGATTGCAAAACGATGCGAGAAAAGACTCCAAAGAGGGTAAGCTCGGAGCAAACTGGTCT
Organism: Sophora flavescens; assembly: GCA_030762895.1. NCBI lineage: Eukaryota > Viridiplantae > Streptophyta > Magnoliopsida > Fabales > Fabaceae > Sophora > Sophora flavescens. Next base: position 109,418,572 of record CM061063.1, read on the forward strand.
GGCTCATTCAGAATAGTTGAAAATCTAGGAAATGGTGCTTATAGGCTAGAAGAGTTGTCAGGAAAGGCTGTTCCAAGAACATGGAACACTTCCCACCTTAAGTTTTATTTTAGTTAAAGTTATGTAAGTAGGTGATGTACCATTTTTCCTATCCCGGTCTTTTTGCCACGAGGTTTTGGCCAGGAAGGTTTTAATGAGGCACACCTGGAAAAATAAATAAATAGAATCATTTTTAGTTGCGATATTTGGCAAGAATACTGTTATATGGTCAAAATTTTATTTATGAAAACCTAAAAGCCTAAAAAGGTTGACCGAGCTAAAATCGATCGAGTTGAGGTCGAAATACCGAGCCTAAAAAGGTAAACAACATCTAAAGGTAGTTAAAAACCTAAAAAGGTTTGACCGAGCTAAACTCGACCGAGTTAAGGTCGAAATGCTGAGTCTAAAGAGGTAAAACTAAAGACCTAAAAAGGTTGACCTAGCTAAAATCGACTGAGTTAAGGTTGAAATGCCGAACCTAAAGAGGTAAAACTAAAAACCTAAAAAGGTTGACCGAGATAAAATCGACCGAGCTAAGGTCGAAATGCTGGACCTAAAGAGGCAAAAACTAAGAACCTGAAAAGGTTGAAAGAGCTAAAATTGACCGAGTTGAAGTCCAAATGCCGGACCTAAAGAGGTAAACAATGCCTAAAGGTATTTAAAACCTAAAGAGGTAATCCGAGCTCCAAAAACTTGAGTAAGCCGGGTAACACGTAAAATATAAAAATAGAACACTAACTTAGAAAAAAGTTACAAGATTGAGCTCCAAAAGTCGACATGCAAAAACGAGGCATGAACATAAAAACTTAGAAAATTTTCTAAGTGAAAAGTAACTCGTAAGCAAGCACGTGATTTCATTAATAAAAAGGGGCAAAGCCCAGAGTACATAAGAGTTCAAAATAAAAGGGCATTGCCCTAGGAGCATTTTTCCTAGGTTACACATGGGCATCCCCATGAGCAACGGTTTCAACGAGAATAGAGTTGGGGTCATCCTCGGCACTCGGAGGCATATCAAAAGATTGGTCAGGTAATCCCATTTCTCCTTCACCATCGGCTCCCTCCTCGGCCGCTTTCCCTTCAACCTCCTCTTCTTGAGTTACCTCTTCCTCATCCTCTAGCTTGGACAACGGAACTAGAATTCCATCCCTGTTAAAATCCTTGTCCACGTCAGCAAGGGAGAAGTCAGCATTCGGGTTGAAGCGCTAAAGCTGCTTCACTGCTTGGGAGAAGCCATTGACGTGCTCCTTCATAATAGAAGCCTCGGCTTCAGCCAAATCAGATCGGAGCATGAGATTGGCCTCCTTCTCGGTCTCTAGCGACTTCCGCAGCTCGATTTTTAGGCCTCCTTCTCGGGTTGAAGTTCCTTGGCGACCTTCTGAAGATTGAGCCGCTCGACTTTTTCTAGGTCCAGCTCGGACTGAAGAGCAGTCTTACCTTTTTCCAGCTTCGCCTTTTGGGCCTTCAGCTGGCCAATGGCTCGAGCTTGCTCCTCACACTTGGCCATGGCCCAAGCCAGGTTGTCCCTCACCCTCAAGGCACGAGCCTCATCGGCCCTCATCACGTCCATTTTCTTGACATCATCAGCAATCTGGTGACTCCAGAAACTAGTAATTGAGGCGATCCGGAGAGCATAGGCAGCAGCCGCCTCCATACTCTCATCTGGCCCATGCTCCAGCAAGAGCCAAGCATCAGAAGGTTTCAGCACTTGGCCGTCAATGAGGGTAGTTGTTGACGGATCTGGGCAAGTATACCCAGTCGTGCAAGTAATACGGTGGTGAGACCGTTTTATCGTTCCCACGAGGACTGCGACAAGTACTAGCACGTACCAATTCAACTACTATCTAAGCGATTCTTGGATTGAAGAGAGTTCTATACTAATTATCAAGCCCACAAAAGTAAAAATAAACAGAATAAGAAAAACAAACTCTTTTTGTAATTTTCTCAAACACTTGGAAGGCAATTAAAGATGGTTTTCAAATATGATAAAAGATGTTGGGATTAGGTTCACTAAACTTCATCCCCATGCAATGACATGACTAATAAACAGTTTCCACTTCAAGTATGACAATCAATCCACTAGATTACTCAAGTCCCGATTCCTCAGATGACAAGAGCCTAAATCCACTAATAGACCCTAATTCCTTAGGTGGCCTAGATTAGTGAATTCACATTAAGATTAGGGATCATGCGATTGCTAATATACCTAGTTCCATTCCTAGATACAAGGTTTGCTAGGTGATTAATTTCAGTTCTGGTTCTAATACGAATTTTCCAATTGCATATCAAAACACTAAACAAGTCATGGGGGTGCTAGCCACAACAAGCATTAAGCACAGAAAATCAATCACTCAATAAAGAAGTAGAAACCATATTACAAGATCAAGTCATATACATGAGAATTCAGAAATAGCTACCCTAACCCCAACAATGGGAGTTTAGCTACACATCATCAAAGTAAAAGGGAAAAGAAAAGATACTAAGATGAAGGAAGGGAAGCACTCCATGGAAGGATAAACCCAGCCACCACAGCAGCAGAAGTTGCATTTTCTAGGGTTTCTTGGCCGCCTCCTTCTCTCCCAATCCAATCCTCTTTTCAATTCTGCTCTAAAACAGCTTATAACAGGGGTTCTGGGTTTCGCGCTCTCGCGGGGCGAGACGTAGCTCGCGAGGCGAATATTAAAAATCTGGTCTTCAGAGAATTGATCTCTCGCGAAGCGAGAGTGGCTCGCGATGCGAAACCTAAAGGTCCTTCTCAAATACGCCCGTGATGAGTATCAGGGCCTGGGCGTGATGGCTTCTGGTCCTCAGGTTCGCGAGGCGCGACATGGGTCGTGTGGCGAGACAGAAATGGTTGCATTCTCTGGCACAGTCAGCCTTCAGGCTCACGTGGCGAGGTGTGATTCACGGGGCGAGACAGAAAGGATGACATTCTGCTATTTCTGTCTGGTCTTCAGTCTCGTGAGGCGAGTAGCCTCTCGCGGGGAAAGCATTCCCAGAATTGTGCTTGGCTCAATTTCTTATCTTTTCAGGCTCTGACTTCATCCAAGCTACACCATGGCTATTCTTGAGCATTTTTCCTTGATTTCCTGCAAAACAACACCAAGAAACCGCTTCACCCGTTCCAAGGGAAAAACTAACTAAAATCAAGCTAAAATGGCCTAACTATATGCAAATGCATGCAGAAATGTACATGGATTTATAATGTGAAATCACACTATCAAATCACCCCAAGCTTATTCAATTGTTTGTCCTCAAGCAATCACTAAGGCCAGAAGAAATAGACAAACAGACCACGGATAGTGAACCAAGAACCCGAGTACATAATCCAAGTAACAGGCAACTCAAATAAATCAGCAAGAGACAATCAGTTTCAAGTCCAATTAGAGGCTTGGGTTTCCTAGACTCATATTCTCACCGATTAGGGCACTCTATCTCACCTGAGGATCACCCCAAGCTTGTTCATTTGCTTGGCTCTCTTTCTCACCTCACCCAAGTGTTAGGGAAATAAGACAATTCGCTCCACTTTCCTCAAGGAATGAATTCTACCATAGGCTTGACTATCAACCAAATCTCTACTTTATTAATGAAAACAATTAAGAATCAAGAGGTCTTTCGCTTTGGTTGTAACGGGGCCATGGGATTTATCGTTAGGAGGGGAAGTCAAGAAAAGGAAATTTCAAAAGGGCTAAACACAATCAAGCAATGCAAAGCATGACCTTCTAAAATACTTTTTTGGGTTTTGATTCCTTTTTCCACCATTCTTTCTTTTTATTTCATTTCTCACTTCTTTTTGTCATCCCCTTCTCTATAGATTTTTTTTTCTTTTATTTGAAGAAGGGGAAATTTTTCAACTCAAGAGAAATTTTTTCCGATTTTCTCATCCCAAACTTTTTTTCAACTACCCTTTTTACCCTTTTGTAATACTTTAGAAGGTCCTATCAAGCATCATTCAACAAAGTAATTTAAGGTACCAAGAAAAGTATTTTTATTCTTTCAGGCTCAAAATTGGGCAACTAAGGGGTAGCATTTAGTCATTCAAAGCTCAGAAGGCCAGAAAAATACCTATTGCCTCAATCATTTTCAAAAAATGTTTTCAAAATTTTTTTAAGCTTTGAAATGGTTTCAAGTCAAGTTCTAGAGAAATACAATCCAAGAGTAATAACACTCTAACACAAGGAATGGGGTATATTTGGTGAGTACCCCTTTGGCTCAAAATCTCACATTTTAGTAGTTCAAAAATCAGTGAGCAACACAAATCTATGAAACCATATGCTAAGTATCAACTATCACAGTTCATCTCAAGCATTTTCATTTGCAGCCTTATCACAAGAATGCAAAAAATTGGGTTCAAGAATTCACTGTCTCAAGTTATTTGGCACTTAGTTCTCACAATTGGATGCAAAATCTAAACAAGAGCAATCTAATTGTGTGATCATACAAAGCTATCATGCAAAACTATATGAATGCAACATGAAAGATGCAAAAGATGCAAAAATACCCCTACCCCAAGCTTAAAAATTTACATTGTCCCTAATGTAAACAATCAAGTTGGGGAGAGGAAATAAAAATTGGAACGACTTACCGAGGCGGCGGCGGGTGTTGTTGTCTCTGCCCTTTTTGCTTCTCCTTCCTCCTTTCCCTGAAAACACTTAACAGACCTATTAATCTATGATATTTTCCTCTTGAGCTTCTCAAATTATTCAAGAGGGCAAAAATCAAAAACAAAAGTAAAATGAAAAGAAACTTGGGTTGCCTCCCAATAAGCGCTTCTTTAACGTCACTAGCTTGACGGGCTTCTTTCAATTAACCGGGGTTGGCTGGGCATAGAAGTGCAAGAGCACTTTTCTTCCATGGAACTACTTTAAAGAGCTGATTTTGCTTATAAGGCCAACATTTGTTCTTCCGCTTTGCCCTTTTCGCTCTGGGCCTCGTGACCTTTTTCTTACTCCTTCCCGGTGGAGGTTCTGTTTTCACATGAGCAGATCCAACTTCATCACCAACTGATACCTCATTTGTCTTGCAGAGCTTCAGAGTTGCTTTCATGTTGAGCTTTTCCTTCTTCTCAGGAGTAGAGGGGTGGTGCTGATGTGCAACGACTTCTTTAGCCATTGTATCCACAATGTCCATGCGGAAACAATCCTCTTCATCACTCGGGCGATGCATAGCTTCAAATACATTGAAAGTGACTTCTTCGTCTTACACTCTGAATCGCAGCTGGCCTTTTTGTACGTCTATCAAAGCGCGACCAGTCGCTAGAAAAGGTCTCCCCGGTATGAGCGGAACTTCTGCATCCTCCTCCATGTCTAAAATCACAAAGTCCGCTGGGAAGATAAACTTATCCACCTTTACCAGAACATCTTCCAGAATACCATAAGGATGCTTGATTGATCTATCAGTTAGTTGCAATGCCATCCTGGTTGGTTTCACCTCTCCTCCTCCAAGCTTGTTCAAAATTGAAAGCGGCATCAAATTGATACTCACTCCCAAGTCACATAAGGCCTTCCTGATAGCAACACTCCCAATAGTGCAAGGGATTGTTAAACTACCAGGATCTTTCAGCTTCGGAGGTAGCTTCCTTTGAAGTATCGCACTGCACTCTTCAGTTAAGGCAACAGTTTCGCCTTCTTTAAACTTTCTTTTCTTCGTGAGCAGTTCCTTCATGAATTTTGCATAATTGGGCATCTGCTCTAGTGCTTTAGCAAAGGGTATGTTGATCTGTAGCCTCCTGAAAATGTCAAGGAACTTGGCAAACTGTTCTTCTTTCTCTTTTTTCTTGCTCAAATGAGGATAGGGCAACTTCACATAAGAGGGGATCACTTGAGGCTTGTCTCCATCTTTCAAAAGCTTACTTTTAGTCTTCCTCAAAATTGAATTCTCATCTACTAGCTTCTCCCTCTTGTCTTGTTCACTGGCTTTTTCTTCTTCCTCAACTATAACCTCTTTGCCTTTTTCCTCTTTTTCCTCAGCACTCAATTCTGTTTTTCCATCAACTTTCTGATTCTTTACCAAAGGCTCACCGCCCACATTCTTAAGACTTTTACCACTCCTCAAAACAACAGCATTGCAATGCTCCTTAGGATTAGTTTGAGTGTTACCTGAAAAACTGCTGCTAGATTGCTCCGCTAGGTGCTTTGCAATTTGTCCAACTTGAACCTCCAAATTTTTTATAGAAGCATCGGTGTTTTTCTAGTTTGACATGGTCAATTGCATGAACTGATTGAGAGTGTTCTCCAAGTTCGAAATCCGGTCTTGAGGCGGTTGTGTAGGAAGAGGCTTGCTTGTTTGTCTGGCATATCTTGCTTCCAACCAAAATTTGGTTGATTCCTCCACCCTTGGTTGTAGTTGTTAGGGAATTGGTTGTTGCCTGGCCGCCCATAGTTCCCCATATAATTAGCTTCCTCATGGGAACTAGGTGGTGCCTCACATCTTCCATTATCATGATCACCTCCACAAAAATCATATCGCATTACCTGTTGGTGTGGCATGGTTGTCACTTGAACAGTTTGGAGTTGTTGTGGGAGTTCATCTAGTTGCTTGGTAAGAGACTCCAGTTGTTGTGTCATGAGCTTGTTCTGAGCCAACAGTGCAGTTTGTGAATCTAACTCCAACACTCCCCTTCTTGATGTGGGACCCTGATCATGATGCATCAAGTAGTCATTTGACGCCATAGCTTCTATCAAAACCAATGCTTCCTCTGCCGTCTTTGTATTCATGGAACCTCCAGCTGAGGCATCCAACATGTACCTGGTTGACGGCCTCAATCCATTACAGAATGTTTGCATTTGGGTATGATCATCAAACCCATGGTTTGGACATCTTCGGAGCAATTCCTTGAACCTTTCCCAGGCGTCATGAAGAGTCTCACCTTCTTGTTGAGCAAAGCTTATGATGTCACCCCTTGTCTTTACAAATCTTGAGGTGGGGAAGAACCTTGCCAGAAATTTTTCCTCTAAGTTGTCCCATGTAGTGAAGCTCCCCCTTGGTTGTGATTGGAGCCAAGACTTGGCTCTATCTCTTAGAGAGAAAGGAAACAACCTCAGGCGAATTGCATCATCGGAGGCACCATTTATCTTCACTGTATCGCACAACTCTAGGAAATTGGAAACATGACTATTAGGATCTTCCTTCTCCAACCCAGCAAACTGATTTTGTGAAACCATATTGATGAGATTTGGCTTGATTTCAAAATTGTTGCAGTTCACTGGAGGTCTCACTATGCTAGTGACATGCCGGTTGACATTTGTATTGGCATAGTCACCAAGTGTCCTCCGTGGTGGTGGAGCACTTTCACCATTGTCTGCCATTCTGAGTTCTTCTTGATAAACTTGAGAGATGGAAGTCTCTTGTTCTTCTCCTTGTTGTTCTAACAGTCGCCGCTCTCTTGCTTGCCTCCTATTTCCTCTAGTTGTTCTTTCAACTTCAGGATCATAGAGGAGTTGGTCAGCTGGGATAGTTCCTCGCATACACAAACAGTATAGCAACACGGGTGTTAGCAGTAACTGTTAGCACACAAACAGCAAACACACCAGAAAAATGACAGCAAAAACAAAACAGAAAAAAAAATGACAGCAAACAGTTTAAAACAGAAAGTTTTTTATTTTTGCCTAAATTAGTAACCGAAATGGATATGCTAATATTGAAACGCAATCCTCGGCAACGGCGCCAAAAACTTGATGACGGATCCGGGCAAGTATACCCAGTCGTGCAAGTAATACGGTGGTGAGACCGTTTTATCATTCCCACGAGGACCGTAACAAGTACCAGCACGTACCAATTCAACTACTATCTAAGCGATTCTTGGATTGAAGAGAGTTCTATACTAATTATCAAGCCCACAAAAGTAAAAATAAACAGAATAAGAAAAACAAACTCTTTTTGTAATTTTCTCAAACACTTGGAAGGCAATTAAAGATGGTTTTCAAATATGATAAAAGATGTTGGGATTAGGTTCACTAAACTTCATCCCCATGCAATGACATGACTAATAAACAGTTTCCACTTCAATTATGACAATCAATCCACTAGATTACTCAAGCCCCGATTCCTCAGATGACAAGAGCCTAAATCCACTAATAGACCCTAATTCCTTAGGTGGCCTAGATTAGTGAATTCACATTAAGATTAGGGATCATGCGATTGCTAATATACCTAGTTCCATTCCTAGATACAAGGTTTGCTAGGTGATTAATTTCAGTTCTGGTTCTAATACGAATTTTCCAATTGCATATCAAAACACTAAACAAGTCATGGGGGTGCTAGCCACAACAAGCATTAAGCACAGAAAATCAATCACTCAATAAAGAAGTAGAAACCATATTACAAGATCAAGTCATATACATGAGAATTCAGAAATAGCTACCCTAACCCCAACAATGGGAGTTTAGCTACACATCATCAAAGTAAAAGGGAAAAGAAAAGATACTAAGATGAAGGAAGGGAAGCACTCCATGGAAGGATAAACCCAGCCACCACAGCAGCAGAAGTTGCGTTTTCTAGGGTTTCTTGGCCGCCTCCTTCTCTCCCAATCCAATCCTCTTTTCAATTCTGCTCTAAAACAGCTTATAACAGGGGTTCTGGGTTTCGCGCTCTCGTGGGGCGAGACGTAGCTCGCGAGGCGAATATTAAAAATCTGGTCTTCAGAGAATTGATCTCTCGCGAAGTGAGAGTGGCTCGCGATGCGAAACCTAAAGGTCCTTCTCAAATACGCCCGTGATGAGTATCAGGGCCTGGGCATGATGGCTTCTGGTCCTCAGGTTCGCGAGGTGCGACATGGGTCGTGTGGCGAGACAGAAATGGTTGCATTCTCTGGCACAGTCAGCCTTCAGGCTCACGTGGCGAGGTGTGATTCACGGGGCGAGACAGAAAGGATGACATTCTGCTGTTTCTGTCTGGTCTTCAGTCTCGCGAGGCGAGTAGCCTCTCGCGGGGCAAGCATTCCCAGAATTGTGCTTGGCTCAATTTCTTCTCTTTTCAGGCTCTGACTTCATCCAAGCTACACCATGGCTATTCTTGAGCATTTTTCCTTGATTTCCTGCAAAACAACACCAAGAAACCGCTTCACCCGTTCCAAGGGAAAAACTAACTAAAATCAAGCTAAAATGGCCTAACTATATGCAAATGCATGCAGAAATGTACATGGATTTATAATGTGAAATCACAATATCAGTAGCTGGGTCGAACTCATTCCCCCATAGCGAGCTGATGCCCGGGTTGCACTTTCCATTGTACCATTTGGTGTCCGAAGTAAGATCGATCACCATAGGAGCATTGCCCAACCTCTTATCAGCAGCATGAGTTTCTTCAACCATTAGCAAGGGAGAAGAACTTCTTATCGGGACCTCGGACTGAATGTCTTCCCGAGTCCTTTTGAGAAGGTGAGTGTTCAGGTCAGAAGCTTCAACAACCTTCTTTTTCTTCCCTTTGACATTTGAAGCTGGAGCTGATCCACCAGAAGCCTGATTAGCCGACTTCTTCATCAGGGCCTTGTAGTTGAACTTCCCCATTATCACTGCAAGAAGGAAATCAGTCAGATACAATAAGCACGCTACAAGATAAATTAACACCTGTCAACAAAAAGCTACTAACATTCAAAGTCGGCTTGCCGAGTGGAAGAGGTAGGAAGTTTTAAAAGCCTTCCACAAGGCAATGGCCGAGGATAAAGTTTTAGGGCCTCAACATCGGCTCGCTCTTGAGCGGTCATAGAGACGAGGTCATAGCTAGAAAATTTGGAAGGGTGTGGTTGCCAGTAGAAGGGAAATTTAGGATTTCCAGCTGAGTCAAAAAAGAAGACTCATTACCCCCAGTAGGTCGGACTTTGAAGAAATCCGACTTGAAAAACTTATATGAGCTCTTATTGAGCCCGATGATCCCCCTCTGCTCAACCCCACTCAGGGAGATCCAGCCAACTCGGTCCCCGAACCGAACTCGGTAAAAGTAAAGAAACTTAGGAGCAGTAGCCTCTATCCCTATCTGGCGACAAAGAATTTGAAAGGCTTTCAGAAAAGCCCAGCTATTTGGGTGTAATTGGGTAGGAGCAACATTCTTAATTTTTAGAACCTCACACTCGAATGGGGTAAAGGGGATGGTGACAAGAATCTACTCAAACAAAGTCTTATATACATAGGTGAAAGCTGGTTCAGATGGAGACACTTGAAGAAACACATGTTCATTATCTGAACAGGGAAGGCATTTTACAGCACCATAGAAAGCAGTAACTTTGGCCTTGATGGCTTTAAGGGAATCAAGAGTTCTGAAATTAGAATAAAATCCCCCAGCATCGGGTTTTACCAAGAAATACCCAGGAATGGTAATATCCGGGTAAGGAACCCTGGGCATCCTAGAAGCATGAGCGTCGGGAGTAGCAGAGCTATTCCCGTCAGAAGAAGAAGAAGAAGAGCCCTTGGCACCTCCATAACCACGAGAGGGAGATGGGGAATGATGAGGAGAGCCCCCAATCTGATTGATTTCGGGCTCTATGATCTGAACCCCAGAAGAGGCATTCTGGGATACCTTGAATGAAGTTTCCATGGAAGAAAGAAAGAATGAAGGGAAAGGACGATGACGTACCTGGAACAGAAAAGGAAATGCAGAAGCTTGAAGGAGAAGAGCTTGAATAGAGGTTTGAGCAAGGAAGAGGCAAAATGAGCTCCTAAGCAAACTTCTCCCCAACTTATAGAGACCTCGACGCTTCGAAAGAAAACAAATCTTAACGTTACTTTTGAAAGTAATAATGACAGACGCCGTGTGAAAAAAGGGAACGTCTCTTCAAGTCTGCGCAAATTCGGCTCACTAATGAAGGAGTCACACGTGGCTAAGATATCAGAATAAAAGCTGCGACAAGCTAACGGCTTCAATCATGCAACCAAAGAGCAGGCCTCGGAAGTAATTACACAGAGGCCACTAGTCACAAACTTGCCTTATCTTAATAACGAAGGCAACGTCTCTTTTCATTTCGGGAGCTACGAAACTTTGGTAGCAGCGTAGATCTAAAACGACTGCCCATGTCTTGGCTCGGCTCCTTCGAAGAAGCTTCCACGCTTTCTGAAAGCTCAAAGCTTGGGGGCTTGTATATGGGCCGAGGTGTAAAGCTCACCAACTCGAAGCGTGAAGCCCGGTCGCCCGAGGTGTTCACCGAAGTAAAAGATATATACATATAGACCGAAGTGTGAAGCTCGGCCACTTACATCGCCAACTTGAAAGGCTAAGGATACCAAGTTTCTAAGCTCGGTCACCGAGGTTGAATGATTGGCCGAGGTACAAGATCGGTCACTAAGACTATGGTAAAAAGGGGAAGAGAACCTATACCATAAACCTTAGATTCTCCAAATAAGGTTTTCAAAGGCCAAGCTCGGCTACTATCATGAAAAATTTTATGCTTCTTCTAGCTCAAAGCCTGGGGGGCTTGTGTACTGGCCGAGGAGTAAAACCCGGCCACCGAGCTTGGATACCTGATCTAATAAAGGTAGAAAAGATAAGATATTGATATTATCTTTAATGATCCTGATATTATCTCAAATAACCTTATCCAATTAGAAGAGATAAATCCCTCAAATTAAAGGTGGGAGAGATAAGATATTATCTTTAATGATCCTAATATTATCTCAAATAACCTTATCCGGTTAGAAGAGATAAATCCCTCAAATTAAGGAAACCATATCTCAAAGAAGATTTAAGAGATAAAAGGAGATAAATCCATATCTCTTAAAGTTATGGGGATCCTATTATAAAAAGAGGAGAACCCAAGAGAGAGAGAGACACTTTTCACTAACCTAGGTGAATCTCTCTTAAGCGTATTAGAGGAACCAGCTTGACCATGAGACTATTGAAGAGTCCTTGCTCGCTGGTATTCATCAGATACAAGATTAAGGGATTGAAATTGTCGTATGGCCAAGCGTTGAACCTAGAACTACGTCTGGCTTTGATTCCCATTGGGATACGTAGGTCCGGAATACAATATTCTGTCAAGCCATAATCTAAAACAACCCCATTATTCACTCTTGGTTTGACGTTCTACAACGAGATTCCGGCAAGTCGGATCTCGATAGGAACAATCACATTAAAGGTCCACATATTGGATGATTTGTAATTAGTTGACCGTGTAAAAAACTTTACACTAATAGTGTATCAAAACTAAACTCTTTTTTTACCATTTCTTTAACAGCTTTTCATCTTTAGTCGTTCTTTGTTCTACGGGCAAGAGATTTTAACTAGTTTTATTAGTATCTTTTAAAGTGGTTGAGTTGTCTAGGTGAAGGATTTTAGTATTTTCCATCCTTACAACCATTTTCAAATTTCTATTAAAAGCATTAAACCATAAAAAAAACTGTAATATTTTTGAGATTGAGCGATTTTCATGTGAGAAACTAGGAAAACTTCGTCGAAGTTCTAGTACATGGATATTTTTTGTTAATTATTGTTGTTGCTCCTTCTCCTTCTTCCCCCCTTTTTTTTCTTCAAAATATGGTTATGAATGCCTTGATAGCTTATGAATTTACACTGCTATTCTTGGATTGGATAGCTTGAGCTTTAGAAAATCGCCCTTGTTAATAGTTGCAAAATTTATTTAAATAGTTATTATTTATCTTGAATGATACCATTTGTTGAAAGCAATGTCTCTTTTTGATGAACTAGGAGTACCAAATTATTTCTTAAAGGATTTTTTATGGAACTTTGATTTATAACCAATTCCAGCTTTATAATAGATTTCATTTTGTTGTCCAGATGTATATAGTACATTTAGATTGTTTTTATCCATTGTTAACTTTGCTGGATCTAAAAAAGTAGTAGTATGTGTTTCATCGAGTAAATGGCTCCTAATTTTTTTTTATTCATGTTTTATGTGCAAGGTTATCCAAGCTAATCCAGTTGGTCTGAGATAAATGTGGTATTTGGAAAAGTTTATTTAAGCTCATTTTTACTTATCTGATGACATAAGCTCTTATGCAGTGTGTTTGACAGAGCTTATAAAAATAACTCATGACATCCCATAAGGAGTTTTTGACTTATTTTCATAAGTCACTGGGAGAAGCTTATGGAATTATCATAAGAGCTTATGCACTAAACACCCTCTGCATGTTTTTCACTATTCGAATCCTCTCATGCCCTTTTCTTTCTTTTTCTTTCTTTAACCGCTTATGACATAAGCATGAATGCGATAAGGTCTTATGTGATAAGCTCTTAATTGTTTACCTTAACGCACCCAAAATATGGATATATTTCTTGATGTTATAACTTATTGTGAGAAATATGTTTTCCACAATTGAATTATTAAGTTGGTACACTAGTACAGAAAAGGGATTCCACGTCGGTTATTTTTGGCTTTCCACATCGGTTTTAAAACTGATGTGGAAACGACCGATGTGGTTTATTGCCACTTTACACATCGGTTATAAAACCGATGTGTAAAGTATATTTTAAACATCGGTTTTATATTAACCGATGTGGAAAATTAATTTAGCAATTGATAAGCAGTTGTAAATTTAACTTTCTACATCGGTTTTGCTTAAAACCGATGTGTAAATTTGACTTTCTACATCGGTTTTATATAGAACCGATGTGTAAAGTTAAATTTACACATCGGTTTTAAGCAAAACCGATGTAGAAAGTTAAATATACACATCGGTTATTGAGAACCGATGTGTAAAATCTCTTTTTTTTTAATCTGTTATTTACATTTCAATCATTCATTTCCCCTGTTTCACTAATGCAGATCAATAAACAAACCAAAGATAGCCATCTCGATCAAACAAGAAACAATAACAGAACACCAAACCAGTTTTGACACAATCATTCAAAAGCAAAACATACTTCATTCAATTTTCTTAGCACGAGACAATCAGCTCTTACACATATGGTTAAAAATATCGACATTTCATCAAATGACCGGTGAGCACAGAATCTGAAAACGAGAGGGCATCAGGCCTAATTAATTTCGAATGAATGAAAACAACACTTTATCAAGGCTACATCAAAACACGAGAGAAGAAGAACTGAACCAGAACTGAGCACTAATACATATCATCAGTCAAAGGTACACTATAGCTAGTATATGATAAGTTTTTAAACTAACTACATATATACAAACTATGGGTGGTAAACTTCAAGAAAGAAAGTTGCCCAACGCCTCTTTATGATGTTGATGTCAGAATGAGACAATGGAGTTGGATTGTTGAATATCTGCAAGTTTAATTGGACAAAAGATTATATCTTTTAAGTAATAAACTAACATAAAACATATAACGAATCTATACTATTACTTCTAATTGTGTCAATTAACATTTACCTCACTCCATCTTTCGGTGATCCCGGAGGAGATAATTTCCAACATCCACTTGCATCACATAGTAGCCACATTCCCATGACCCACGTTGTATACGTGACTACGTACAAATGAAACCCAATTAGAATATGAGGAATTAAATAAAATAGAAATCAATTATTGTACCCACTGCATTTGATGCATTTGAACTAATAAATATCTTACGCTGGGAATAATCCATCTGATAGCCCGAGTACGCCTTTCACCACGCAACATGTGGGATGCATTAATAGACCTATCATGACAAAAACATTAATTAAAGTATATATAATAGATTTCAGATAATTAAAACAATTGCATTACTGATTATAAAGTATTTTAACGCTTACGTTTCGATGATCGTCTTCAGTTCATGCGCCGGCTTATTTCCCAATGAGCAGAAGAAGACCACGACGTTCATTCTTGGGTACAAGAGCAACAGTTGCCAATGCCGGCTGTATTTGCGGAACAGTTAGTGACTAAGTCATATATAGTTATACTTAAATAACCGGTACTTACTTATTGAGATAAGGCGCAAGATAGAATTGATGATCGTCTCGGGCAAGTATATCACGTATGGTAGTGACCGGGTCTTCCGATGCTACGAGAACATCACCCTGAATGAACATGGGGTCAATGAACCCATAAAGGGAGAGGTTACCCTGATCGACTAACATACGATGCAGATACCTAATATATTGGAAAAACATGTTAATTATCATTGTATTTAAAAATTAATTACGTACTTAACTTCTAAATAAAATGTACTTACGTGCACCAAAACGATATGTGTGCAGAACTGGCCATTTCTTTATTGAGTGCCATCTCCATAAGTTCTTTCTTTGGTATATACAATTCACCAGGGCTGGCATCATGTTCCAACGTTACCAAGGCTGCATCATCCTCCATGGTGACAACCTGTATAGCCAGAACTTTGAAAACATCACCATGGCCAGGTGCCCCTTTGTCGATCCCCTAAACAACATAGATATATATTAGTAATCACGGATAATTAAGTTATTTAATTCGTTATTAACTAAATGGTCAAATGAATACCTTGACAGAGCGGACATCTCTGGTCTTCCTAGATCCGACCTTTTAGGCACAATATCATTTCCAACATCCTATAACAAATACAAATAAAGCATTATCTTTAAACAATAATAAATATATTTCAACTATGAATATAGAAAAACACAACTAACCGAATACCTCGGATGCAACAAGAAAGTCGACCAGTCTTCTTGGCCAGGAGGATGAAGTTACAGGGGCCCGACCCCATTGTTTGAACCTCCTCGGTGGGCACGGGGACTCGAGCATCAGCATCTCGAATAATCTCAACAGACACCCTCAGCTGATCATCCGGTAATAACCGATGGTGTATGATATTACCTAACTTATTATATGCCCTACCCAATGCCACTAAGCGGCGATGATGATGATGATCATCAACATACAGCTCACACCTATCAGGTCGTCATCATCATCATCATCATCGCCAGAAAGAAGAAGAAGCATCACCATCATCATCATTTTCGGGATGATGAGGAGGATCACATGAGCCCTTAGTGCTCACATGGACAGAGGGTTGGACAGAGGGTTGGACACCATTTGTCATCTGTTGGGACAAAGAAGTAAATATTGCCATCTCTTTGGGCAAACCGCTCGGCCATCTCCTATCGAAGCTCACTGCAATCTCCTGTTTTAGTTGTGCTCTATCTCGCAATCGAATCCCTGTGGCATTGGTGTGAAGATGAACCATGGTATTGGCGAATGCCGACTCCCCATCCAACACCAATGACACGGCCGGGTGGTCCGGTTTACCGATGGCAGTAGATAAGATATCATTGCATCCTCTAGGAACAAAGGTTCCTTGGGTTAGCTGATCATCCAAGGCATCCTATCACATAAAAATATCAGGTCACATTACAATTCGGTAACAATCTTAAAATGACAATTACAACAAATTATACTTACAATCCTCTCAGCTACTTGGCGGGCCTCCTCGGATGTATATTGTCCCGTTTTTCTTTGTCGGCCCCTCTTCCATGAACGATGGCATGGGGGTGGAGGTGGATCAACAACCTCTGGAAGATTTTCAGCATTAGGATCCGCCTGAGATGCTGCCTACTGACGTGCTTTCTTTTCCTCTTCAACCATTTTCTTAACAAGCTTTTTATATCCCCCACGAGACATGACATGGGGGTAGACATTCTTGCTTTGGTTTTCCTGCCCCTTTTTCCTCTTCTCCTGTTATAAATAAAAGACAATTAAATTACATAAGTGAATGAAATTAATGCAATTACATAAATTTAGAGACAAATCAAATAAGTTAACACTGAAAAGTGGGATCGCGTCGGCTCCGAACAAAGCGATCCCACGTCGCCCCTTGTCAAGAAACGGATACACCTCAAGTGGGTTCTTTTTACTTTTTGGACCGAATATATAGTATCTGCCCAAGTCGGCCTTAAAACCCCTCCAACGCTCTCCAGATATACTTAACAAACGCTTCTTCATAGCATATGTATCCCAGTATGTCAAATGTCAACTACATTAAGACCAAAAGAATCAACGAATTCTTGTATGATATTATTAAGATAAAAATAAAGTAGATACAGACAAACACAGGACGTAGAAGTATAGATACTAGAATACTCTCCCATATCTCTGCTCCTTCACGTCCGCCGGTACATCTCTCCACCTATCAATGAGTATACTAGGCCTGTTCCTAGCAAGGGTCGCCACAAAACTGGTAAACTGATCTTCCATTGGCCCAATAGGTTTGAGGTTATCATCAAAATCTACTCTTATCCTTTGATTTGACCCACGGTTGGCAGTCAAATGCCTCATCCGTGTGGCACGTCTACCCTTTCTACGGTAGAGACGGGGTCTCGACCCATTGCATGAAGGAGGTATATCCTCATGATCAGCCATGTATACTGTTTAAACACAAAAAAAAAAAAAACTTGTTAGTATGTCGGGATAAATATCAAACATAACTTATAAATATCGATCAACGTACATAAACATAACTTATAAATATCAACGTAAACATATAATATGCCAAACTTGATGGTAATATCAAACTAAACTTACTTTGTGGTCAATTAGTAAAGTTCTCCCATAACCCTTCTTGGTGATCATTACGAGTAGCATGTACATCATCCACTTCATTTTCCTCATTGAAATTAGGCACTCGTGTTGAGAAAGAAGGAGTATCGAAATATCAAGAGTTGAATCGTGATTTCCCTCACTACCGTTATACATGTTTTTTCCCTGGAGAACCACTCGACCACCTTTTGTTAGAAGGATCACGGATATAAAACACTTGTTTTGCTTGGGATGCCATGATGAAAGGTTCCTCTTTATTACCTACCTTACTAAGGTCCACCAATTTGAATCCTAACTCATCGGTTTGCACACCATTGTTACTGTCGACCCACTGACATTTAAAAACAGGTACTCTAAACTTCGTGTAATCAACCTCCCATATCTCTTCAATGATTCCAAAGTATGAAACCGATGCCATAACAGGGTTTTTATCTTTCGAACTAGAGAAATGCATGGACTCAGCGATGACCATAACCCCATTTGTTTTGCATAGTACTTTTGTCATCCTGGGACTTTGTATAGAAGGAAAACTTATTGATATCGTACCCACTCCAGCATATGACATCAAAGTTAGGCCCCTGTGCTAGCCATTTTAATGTAGCAGAAGCAGTACCATCCTTTGCAATTTTTTCTTTAAACCAGTTCAAGAAAGTCTTGTTATGCTTGTTCAAACACCATTTTTCATTCATTCTAGGGTAAGTTTCATTGATGATGCTTTTATGCTCACATAAGTATGGTTCAACCTCATCAGTGTTATTCAATATATACAAATGTGCTTGAAGCACTTCCTCCCGATCCATGCTCTTAACGGTGATACCTCGTGTACCCTTACCATCATATCTTCCTTCGTGACGAGACTTGGAAGCCCTACGAGTTCCGCTTCTGACATGTAGTCTGTACAAAACTCAATAGCTTCTTCTGCAACATACCTTTCAACAATAGATGCTTCGGGACGGTGTGGATTTTTCATATATCCTTTCAGGATCTTCATGTATCGCTCAACCGGGTACATCCACCTTAAATAAACGGGACCGCACAATCTAATATCCCTCACTAGATGAACAATCAAATGAACCATGATGTCAAAAAATGAAGGTGGAAAATACATCTCCAATTGGCACAATACAATGGCTGCCTCATTTTCCAACTCATCCAAATTTTTAGTGTCAATGACCTTGCTACATATAGCATTGAAGAATAAGCATAACCTAGTAATGGCATGTCTGACTTTTTTAGGTAATATGTCACGAATGGCCACCAGTAGTAGTTATTGCATCAAGACATGACAATCATGAGACTTTAAGCCAACTAATTTGAGATCTTTCATTGAGACAAGTCTTCTGATATTTGAAGAGTAACCCTGTGGCACTTTGACTCCCCGTAGACATTCACAGAAACTTCTTTTCTCTTTTTTTGATAAAGTATGACATGCTTGGGGCAAATAAGTCTTCTTATCCCCCACTTTAAGTGGAGCTAACTGCTCTCGTATACCCATCGCAACTAGATCCAGACGAGCATTCACACCATCCTTTGTCTTGCCTTGAATGTTGAGAAGCGTTCCGATTAAACTGTCACACACATTTTTCTCTACATGCATCACATCAATACAATGTCTTACATCAAGCTTGCACCAGTATGGAAGATCAAAGAAGATCGACCTCTTCTTCCATATTTTCTTCTCTGTAGCCTTCTTCTGGGTCTTCCCATAGATAACATTAGTGTTGTTCACCCTTTCATAAACTTGCTCTCCAGTCAAGGCCACCAGAGCAATTTCATTCTCCGGAAGTCCATTGAAAGCTTTCCTCAATCTACGATAAGGATGATTATGTTGGAGAAATCTCAGATGCCCAAGGTAAACCGTCTTCCTTCCATATTGCAGTTGATGGTAACATGTGCCTTCTTCACATATTGGACATGCTTTATGCCCCTTAACACTATACCCACACAGGTTCCCGTATGCTGGAAAGTCATTGATGGTGCAAAATAACATGGCACACAATCTGAATGTCTCACGGCAATACCCGTCGATCACATCAACGCCTTCATCCCACATCATTCTCAAGTCTTCAATCAAGGGACTCAGATAAACATCAATATCATTTCCTGGCTGTTTAGGACCCGAAATCATCATACTTAACATAATGTATTTGCGCTTCATGCACAACCAAAGAGACAGGTTGTAAATTACAAGGAGAACAGGCCATGAACTATGAATACTACTTAAGTTTCCATATGGATTCATTCCATCGGTAGCAAGTCCAAGCCTGAGGTTTGCCGAAATCCGGAAACAAACTATCAATTCTCTTCCATTGCAAAGAATCGGCCGGATGGCGAAGCTGTCCATCACACTTCCTCTCATCTGCATGCCATCTAATGTTCTTTGCGTCATTTACATTAGCAAACAATCGCTTGAACCGCGGAATCACGGGAAGATACCATAACACCTTCGCAGGAGGACCTTTGGTGACCACATCACAACTAGAATCATCATCCTTCACTTTGTAGCGTGATACCCCACACCTGGGGCACTCGTGCATCTCTTCAAACTCTTTCCTGTACAATATGCAATCATTGGGGCAAGCGTGTATTTTCTTATACTCCATACCCATCGGACACAATATCTTCTTCGCCTCATAGTTTCGAGATGGCAATGTGTTACCTTCTGGAAGCATTTCTTTCAACAACTCAAGCAATTCGGTAAAGCTTTTATCGCTCCACCCATTTCTCGCCTTCACATTGAACAATCTTAACACCGCTGACAACCGTGTGAAATTAGTGCACCCCGGATACAAAGCCACTTGCGCATCACTGCACAAAGTATCATACACATGTGCGCGCCGAAAAGACTCTTGCCCAACATCACGGATCATGTCCTCTAGTCCATCGTCCATTTCCACGTCATCAACTTCCTCTCTATCCGACACCCTCGGCCTGTCTAACGATTCACCATGGCATATCCATGTTGTATAACTCTTGCAAATCCCCTCACAAATAAGATGATCACGTATCTCCTCAGCTTCTAGTCGTCTCTCATTCAAACAGTTAACACAAGGACAATAAAACCTTCCGTTACCACTATCAGGAGCATTTGTTTTTGCAAACTGTAGAAAATCTTCCACTCCATTCTCATACTCATCACTTGTCCGTCTAGCATTCATCCAACCGCGATCCATGACTAAACCAATACCTTCGTACTTAGTCCAACATATTCATCAACCACTTCTTATGACAGGGTATGGCCCTATCCCATTCGAGAAGAAACTTTTTCAACATTCGGTTAACAGTTAGTCCTTAACTCTCATGCTCATACTCGACAAAATTTCGGCAGCATTTCCCCTCGGTCTCCGACGTACACTACTTGAACGCGATGACATCCACCACGATAAAGTATGCACCCGGAGAACGAAAGGAAATGTATCAATCCGAACTTTCATCAAGTATATAACATTAGAATCAATGAATAACTATTATAACTGAATTAAGAAAAAGTTTTTTCCCAAACTGTCCAACTTTGGACAATTCAAGATCCAACACAATGAGCGGTACATTAAGCACGTACACGTACACGTACGCTCATTAGTATTGCATCTCAAACGGGAAACTAAGGCTTTACTAAATAATTAACATTAAGAAAAATAATAAAACACTCCAATCCCCAAGTCCAATGCAAACAAAAACCAAACGATAAAAATGGAGAGGAGAAAGCTTAGGGTGTGGGAAGAACACTCAGTAAAAACCGTAATGAATAATTGATGAATATTCTGCTTAATATTCTGCTCGGATTGAGTGTACCTATACAAAAAGTCATATTTCATGAACTGACTTTTCCATTTCTAAAACATAAAATGCAGCTGGCTATTTAGCAATAATATGAAGAACGCACAAAGACGAGTAGATGAATCACTTAACGAATACTTAACAAAACGCTAACAAAAAAGTATTCGAAGACCCAATTACAAATTTTCTAAATATTCAAGGACGCAATTACAAATTTTAAAATATAAGAATCTATATGAGAATTTGCGTACAGTTCCACCCCACAGCACACGTACGTTATATTCACTTGCACCAAAACAAAAGCATGGTACATGCAAGGAAGATTTTCTGACAAATGTTGAGCTTGCTTGATTGAGTTCATAAAAAATGCATACGTAATTCATTAATAGTTGTTGATATGAGTCAGGATAGTTCATAAAAAAGTAGTGAAGAAACATAAGCAGCGGGCGTGCATCATTATAAGAGCATGTGTATTTTGGCAACCCAGGAAATGGAAACATGTGGCAGGTGGTCTGGTTCTCTATTTGTTCTGTGACTCTAATTTTTAGCATGTTCCAACTTTTAACTCAATTACATATCCCAGCAAGTACCATGCAAATGCTAACCGAGAAGAGAAAATTAGCATTGAACCAAATGGATAAATCAAGCATACAACAACTATCAGGCAAGCATCTGAGGCTTCAGATATTTCCAAAGGAACAACCTCGATACACACCTCACCACTCAACTCCACATCCAAGTGGTAATACTACCATCTAACCAATCCTAGTACAAATTGACATCAATCAACAGCATTATAAGCAATAAAGTTACTTTTTATGATTCTACAGGAGCTAAAAAGTAAAATAATAGGCAAAAGAATAAGAATCCAAGCGCTTCAACAAGTCAAAGTTACTTGCACTTCCTTTTATTTTTCTGAAATTCTATAACCACAAAAAGAACATGGAATCCTCAAAAGCCACCAATGTCCATGATTCAGAGAAGGACTTTGACCCAAAGGTAACCCCTAAGGTGTTTAAACCAGTATTAATTGAATCACAATTACAGTCAAACATAAATAATCACACCCCAACAGAACCTGCAAACACGTTTTATAGCTCTAATCTCCTAATATCCAGCCAAATTTCAAAACAAACAAAATAAATAAATTAAGTGGTTCTTTGAAATAATATTAATACCACTTTAGCTACAATCTCTCATTGTTTCCAGACTTCAATCTTGATTTCCCTCAGTGAAGAAAGCCAATAATAACAGAGCCAAAAATCCCTAAAATGTTGGAGCAACCATAACCAACAAAAATGACAAATAAACCCTAAACACACCAAAAATGGTTTATCCCTCGACAATCGAGAGAGAGACCCGAAGTTGATACCAAAAAGAGACAACTAACCTTGCTTAAGGGAGGCTCTTCACCACTGTCTTCAACAATGGCGGGAGGCTCGGCTTCAAAAAAGAATGAACACCTGTTTTCTGGGGTGATAGCAGCGAAGAGGAGCTCTCTGTGAGGGGCAATGGAGGTGGGGAATGGGGTTTTCAGGGAGGGACAGTGAGTCGCTCGTTAGCAGAGAAAGAATGGGATTGCTAGGGAGGCAGCGGTAGGGTTGGAGACAAGGGAGGAGATGATGGAGGAGATGAACGCGCGTTAGCAGAGGGAGGGAGTGTTTTCTGAAAAATGGGATAATGCGCGGAAGCGAAGGAGGGAAAAAGAAAAATTGGGACTATTACACATCGGTTATTCGTAAAACCGATGTGTTAAACATCTTATACACATCGGTTATAGAGAAACCGATGTGTAAACATTAAACTTTTAAATTCTGATTTTTTTCTTTTAAATTTTATACATCGGTTAATAAAAACCGATGTGTAAAAGTAATATTTTATTTTCTTTTTTTTTTTCTTTATAATTTTCTACATCGGTTATTTAGAAACCGATGTGTAAAAGTAAGATTTTATTTTCTTTTTTTTTCTTTCTACATCGGTTATATAGAAACTGATGTGTAAAAGTAAGATTTTTTTTTTCTTTATACTTTTCTACATCGGTTATTTAGAAACCGATGTGTAAAAGTAAGATTTTTTTTTCTTTTTTTTTTCTTTATACTTTTCTACATCGGTTATTTAGAAACCGATGTGTAATAATTTGGTTTTAATTTCAAAAATGCCACCGCCTCATTTTACACATGGGTTTCTCAGAAACCGATGTGTAAACTCCGATGTAGAATCCCTTTTCTGCACTAGTGGTAATTTAACTTATTACTGCATAAATGAAATCTGAGTTATGTTTGGTATGCGAATAACAATTAAATGGGTATATTTAAGTTGGTAATTTAACTTTCATGTTTGAATGGTTGGGTGCACCTTGTGTTACGAGGCTTGGCCCTGGACGACCTTTGAAAGTTTGATGGAAAGTACAACAAGCAAAATTGTCTCTATGAATATTAGTTGAAAGTTTTTTACAATGTTGATCCCAAATTTTACCGTTTTGGATATTCTTCATCTTAGATTTGATTGTCATACATCATTATTATAAAATATTTTTATACTATCAACAAATCATAAATTATCATATCATAAAAAATATTTGACTCTTATGATAAATACATTAAAAGTCATAAAAGATGATTTGTGATTAGTTGACATCGTAAAAAATTGTACCATAACAGCATATCAAAATTAAACTTTTTTCTTAAGCTAATTGTGAATTTTAATTATCATGTACTTGATAATTCTTATTCTTATTATTTCAAATTCTTGGGATACATTGTATGTTATTATTCTTTCTATAAATATTCATATGTAGTTTCAGTTTTTATTTGGAGCTGCTCAACCAATTTTCATTTCATTCACGAAGTTTGGGAGACTCACTCTGTCTTTTCTTAATTTTCAGCTTATTGACAACCCCTTGCATCTTTGGGCAAGGCAAGTTTTCTTTGGAGAATAAGCTTGAAGCTATCGTGTCCCTCATGATATTCTTGGGTTTTGGATGTTTTGATTGTTTAAATCTGTCATCTACTTTTGTTATGGTTGCTTGGATTTGTATTTATGGATTGAATAAAGTCGTGAACTTATTCGAGCAGACTGCATTAGAGATATTTGGTGAAATGTAAATCACCACTTATTTTATTAATATTTTACTTTTTTAGATCTCATAATTAATACTTTTGGTTTATTAAGACTTGTTGAGTTAAAGCATACTTGGCTACTTCCTCGCAAAAGATTGTGACATTCTAAGCTAACTCCACCTGCTCCCTCCTTAGTCTTAGTAGTAATGTTCCTGCTGAAGATGCGTATTCTTTTGGAGCTTGCTTATTTTGAAAGGTATGAATGACACCTTTCTTGTCTGTGTAATAATCTACTGGAATATTGGGACAAATGTACCTTATACTACAATTTTGCTTATGGTTATAATGTGTATACCTGACATATTTGGGGATTAAATCCAAATTATCTTATCTAGGAATGTATATGTTATTTGAGATTTTTGTTGGTGTACAGCTCATGTAGTTGGCAAATTTGCATTTAACCTCCTGCTCCTGTATATTATTTATCTTAGCCTTGTTTTGTTATTCTGTACTGAAATTCACCTTGCAGAAGTAGAATCTATTCACTGGACGTTACTAGAATTCACCAAAAATATCACAGTTTGACGGAGGGTTAAGTTTCTTCAAGGTAACTTGAGATTCACCTAGAGTCTTCATCTGTTTTTTTCCCTCTTCCTTGCTGTCAAGCAACTTCTAATTTTTTACCCCTTTTTCTATATATGGTGTGAGTGCGTATATTGATGTTTTATTATGGCCAACTTTTTTTTATATTGATTTGTATTAATTCTATGTTGCTTTTCTTTGCTTGCTTTACTTGCCCTTCCTAGTTTTCCATCTGATTCTTTTATTTTTGAAGACTTGGATGCTATCAATTTGTGGATATAAACCTTTTTACAAACAGCCTGGACGCTGTCTAGGTATTCTAATTCTGTTAATGTCTAGTGTAAGTCTAGCTATGACAGTTGTGAAACTTTTATAGGGGAAGGAGTAGTGAAAGCATTTAATAGGCATTGTTTGGATTATGAGTTGGGGACTTGAAATGAGTTCTGTTTGATAATGGACCTGATATTTGGCTTATGGATTAGAATTATGTTTGTACATTTTTATCATGATTTAGGGGGTATTTGAAAGAATTTGTAGAGAATTTATTTAGACTTATCATATATGCATTTCACTTAGAAGATTTTTGGAAGAGCTTATAAAAATAACTTATATTCATCAGTAAACTGCTTTAGCTTTCCCACGAAAGGTACTAGCTTATGTAGGAGAAAAGCACAAGGTGCACTGTTCGAGTCCTTCACTCCTGATTCAGGAATGTAGATTCAGGAATGTACTATTGTGACGCATGTCATGATCACACATGATTTCTGTGATGCCAAGGTATCTATCTACGTATTACTCTGTGGTTTTTATCAGGTTCCATTGCTGCAAAATTGGAATTTGATTTCAACACCACTTCTTCCTGTTCTAGGTATAGGGTGAAGTTTGAGGTTGAGGAGCTGAAGCTGTGTTGGTTGTTTTTCTTTGTCATGATGCAAACCTCATGTTCAGAAGACCATGTGCTGAGATGATTGATGAAGCCAAAAAGGTTTGTCCTATATAGTTTTTAAATTAACTTTGACAAAGTTTATAGTAGTTATGTGTCATTTAAATGATCTGTTGTTAATCAATTTTTTTATTCTCTGCTCAATGTTGTGGTTGGAAAGAAGATCTTATTCAAAGTTGTACCAAAGAAAGAAAAAAGGAAATAATATTGTAATCTAACTAGTAATATGATAACTTAAGACCAAAACATCCAAGTCCTAGATTCCCAAGTTGCAAACTCAGAATTCCAAGTTATAGTTCGTCAAGAATCTTCCCATTTTATGTTTTGCATATCAATTCAGATTTGGGGGAAGATCCACATCTATCTTTACATCTTTCAATTTTCTGACAGTGGTTTGAATGGAAGCTATATTCATAATTCCTAATTCTCATGTTCGTATCCTATTTTGATCATGGTTTCTATCTTTGTGCCGCGCTTAAGCAAAATGTTTTCTTTAGGTAGTGAGGCTGTAACATTTATATTTCACTAGAAAGTTGGAGAGCATACGCCTCCGGTCTTTGTTATGAGTGTGGAAACTCAGGGAATATAAGCTAACGACTAAACTACAGAGATGTTGTTCCACCGGGTACTTTTTACATCTATTAAAAGTGTCTTTTAACGTCTCAAAAAAGCCGGACATTAATACAGCAGATGTTAAATATAAACTTTTATGTTTGTTCGGCAGACATTAAACGTGTGACTTTTAACGTCTGTTTTGAACAGACATAAAAGTTTATATTTAACGTCTGTCTTTTATTATACTGACGTTAAATGTAACATCTTTAATGTCCGTTCTTTTATTAAACAGACGTTAAAAGTGCTATTTTTAACGTCTGTTGTTTTAAACAACAGACGTTAAATGTAAACTTTTAACGTCTATTGAATAAAGACAAGTGTTAAAAGTATGTCTTTTTAAAAAACAAATCTATTACAATATCTCTTCCCCTAGCTAGCTCCCTGCATTCACTAATTGCAGAATACAGAATTTGCACACACACTCATCACTAACAAGTCCATATACATTAATTTATGCATTTCCATTCCAATATATATTTAGAACTATTACTAGCTAATTAACACAATTATTAATTAAAACAATTATAATTATAACTATCTTAATTAATACAATTCAGGCTACAATACATGAAAAATTCATCATATAATAATACATATATTCTATACAACTAACACTATCAGCTGACGTAGCCGCCACCGACCCCTCCAATGCATGAAGGATGTTAGCCCTTTGTGATGCTTGTTTGGACAAAGAAATAATAAATTAGGTTAGATATAACATGGATAAATAAAAAATATAAGCCTAATTAATTAACATTATATGTATAAATAAAACTTCCACCATCAGTTGGCGTAACCGCCACCGACCCCTCTCGTGCATGAGGGATGTCAGCTGAATTAGCCACGTGTATGCCTGTTTAGATGAAAAATAATAATAAATTAGGTTAGTTTAACATGAATAAATAAAAATAAAGCTAAATAAACATGGATACATAAAAATAAATCTAAACTAACATGGATAAATAAAACACTTGCCCTAAAAGAACAAAACTCACACTATGGTCAAGTTTAATTTAGCTAGATCAATATCCCTTCATGATGATCATCACGAGTGGCATGTACATCGTCCACCTCATTTTCCTCAATGATAGTAGGCAAGTTTGTTGAGAAAGAATGAGTCTTAAGAATATCAAGAGTTGAATCTTGATTGTCATCACTACCATTATGCATGCTTTTTCCTTGAAGAACCACAAACAACCTTTTGTTAGAAGGATCAGTGATGTAAAACACTTTTTTTGCTTGGGAAGCCATGATGAAAGGCTCATCTGTATGACCTAACTTGCCAAGTTCTACCAATGTAAACCCCCATTCGTCGGTTTGTACACCACCTTTACTATCAACCAACTTACATTTAAAAACCGACACCGTGTAATCGAGCACCCAAAAGTAAGGTATCGGTGCAATAACGGGGTTTGTATCTTTTGAACTAGAGAAGTGCATGAATTCAACTACGATCATAACCCCACTATTTTGCATGGTACTCTTGGGGCAATCGTGCAATCATTGGGGCATGCGTGTATCTTCTTATATTCCATACCCATCGGACACAATACCTTCTTCGCCTCATTGTTATGGTCAGGCAATGTGTTGCCCTCTAGAAGCAAATCTGTCAACAATTCAAGCAATTCAGTGAAGCTTTTATCGCTTCAACCATTTCTCGCCTTCACACAAACCATTTTTAACACCGCCAACAACCGTGTATAAGTAGTACACCCCGGATACAAAGGCTTATCCGCATCACTGCAGAATCTTTCATACACATGTACTCGTTGAAAATATTTTTGTCCAATATCACAGATCATGTCCTCTACTCTATCATCCTCCATATCTATGTCAATGTTCTCACATTGGGAGACACTTGGCTTATTATTTAACAACACATCACCATGTCATATCCATCTTGTATAATTCAAGCAAATACCAAAACAAATAAGATGAGTACGTATATCCTTGACCGTACATTTCCTTGTATTCAAACATTTGACACAAGGACAACAGAACATTCATTTACTATTAGGATCATTCCTTTGAGCAAATTCTATAAACTCTTCCACTCCCTTCAGATAATCATCACTTGTGCGTTTACAAACCATCTAACTACGATCCATAGCTAGATAGGTTCTGTAGATATACACACATATATCTAGTATAAGCACAATAGGGGAGATTGGAAAAGCGTGCTATTATTTGAAAACCTAACAACCATTTTATACACTACTGCACTCTCCCTCTTCCCCTAGGTCAATGAACCAAATACGCTAAACACAATTGCAATAACAGTACATAGTAGCTACCAAATCTGTTACGTAATTAGTCCAACTTCCCTTCTAAGAAATTAACAAAACTTTGGCTTGTGAATCTTAAAACAAGACCACCAAGTAACTCCAAAAAACCAAACACATTCTGTCATTTATTTCATGCTTAAACATGCTAGGAGGATCTTAAAATACTTTCAATGAATTGAATTAAGAATAACCAAAATCCATCCAGTTTGATTCATTCTAACAAGATAACAACATTTCATACTATAGATACAGAAAAAACTGAATGAACCAGAGGCAATAACAGTAACAAACTGAATTCCCTAAAAAGAAGACCACCAGAGACCTTGAGGGTTTAGGCTGCGTTCACAGAAAGGAGAAGGAGAGAGTTAGGGCTCAGTGGTAGTGCTATCGGGGTGGTGGTGCGACGTCTCGGTGGTGGTGGAGAGGAGCTCGCGGTGGTGGTGGAGAGTGAGAGGGACGGAGAGAGTTAGGGCACGAAATGCTTAGAAAGAGTGTGAAGTTCAAAGTGAGAGAGAGAGAGAGAGAGAAAGAGTTAGGGCAGAGAAGTTGTACCTCGCGGTGGTGGTGGAAAGGACCTCGCGGTGGTCGCGGTGGAGAGAATGTGTTAGGGCAGAGAACAGAGGCAGAGAGTGAAAGTGGAAGAGGGGAATGCGAGCGGGTAACTTACTAAAAAAAATTAAAATCACCTTTAACGTCTGTTTTTAAAACAACAGACTTTAAAGTGCATCTTTTACATTTGTTGTATAAATAACAAACGTTAAAGGTGATCTATTTGCCACCGCCTCCTTTTTAAAGTCTACTTTCTATTTAACCAACGTTAAAAGTAAATATTTTTTTTTTAAATTTTGTTTGTTCATTTCTGCACGTTTATACAACTGGGCATTTATTACTTAATTTGACTACCAACTTCCCATGTGCCTTGTAACTTAATCCCCTTAATGAACAATTATTTTTTTTATCAAGTTACCACGCCTTGTAACTTCATCCCATGCTACCCTTATAAATAGCTTCCTTCCTTTCTGCAAAATATGACTCCACTACTCTTTATTTTTGTTGATATTCATGTAAATAATATATTCTGATTATAGGAATATTACGATAATTAGGATAATCAGATATTGTGTTTATCTTGTAATTATGACACTGATTGTATTTTAATTTATTCATTGCCTGTATAATACAATCTCCGTGGTGTAGTTGAAACACACGGGTTATACAATCTCCATCACACGCGCCTCGCTTCTAGCCGCGCGTGAGGGTGTTTCAGGTGGTCTTTCCGACCGCCGTTTAGTGCACCAAACTCGTCCCGGCCTGCCCTACCTGGATCTGGTATTTTTTTTTCTCTTTCGGACTTGTTGTGCATCCCTCCATTGCGCCGTTACTCCGAGGTATTTTGTGGTTTCAGTTTTCTGTTTTGTTTATTGATCAATGGCTGCTTCTGGACCCTCAGATACTCCTAAGGACTCCTCCAAGGCTGACCCTCCTGTTTTCACCAATTATGTGAGTGCCCCCTCTTTGCGCTGACAAATTGGATGGAAACAACTATGACAGATGGGCCTCTGATATCAAACTCTGGCTGAATGGACAAGAATATGTCGAACACCTGACCAAGAAGGCTACTGACATTGCCGAAGCTGAACGCCCACGATGGAACAAGATTGATGCTCAGTTGAGTAGCATTATCAAGTCCACTATTCACTCTTCTTTGAAGCAGGTTTTTCGTTCCCATCTCACTTGCGAGTCCGTTTGGGAGCAAGCCAAGGTTCTTTACACCAATGATACACAACGCCTCTATGGTGTTTGTTAGAATCTCGTGAATGTCATTGCTCCTCGCCAGATTGATGGTCCTATTTCTGCTTATTTGGGAAAAGTTCATGGTGCTTTACATGATTTCAATGAACTTTTGTCACCAGCCGACACTCTAACCAGGGAACTTGAGCAGCGTAGTAGCTTCTTCATGTTGTTGGTCCTATATAGTTTGCCTCCAGAGTACTCCACCACCCGTGATCAGATTTTGGGTTCTCCTAATGTCCCATCTCTAAACACGGCAGTGGTCCTTTGCTTCGGGTCGCGTCCAAGACATCAGTTACCTCTATGCTCCCTGCTGCTCCTAGCCATGAGTTACCTCCTACTGTAGTTGATGCTTCTACTCTTGTGTCTCAAGGTAGTGGTGGTAGTGGTCGGGGTAAACGCCCGAAATGCGATCATTGTCACCGCTTAGCCAACACTATTAATAAATGTTGGACTTTGCATGGTCGTCCTCGTCATACTGCTAATGTTGCCTAGGTTGATCCACCAGCCCCATCTCGAGCCATCTTCTCAATCTCTTCGCTTCGCCTGTTACTTACGCAGAGTTTCTTAAATGGTTTGAAGAACGTTAGGCCACGGGGTCCACTGCCTCTATTGTACACATTGGTAATTCCTTTGCTTGTCTCTCTCAGTCGTCCCTAGGTCCTTGGGTTCTGGATTCTGGTGCCACCGATCATATCTCTGGTAATAAATATCTTTTTTCCACCCTTTCTACGTCTGGTTATTTACCCACGGTTACATTGGCTAATGGTTCTAAAACACATTCCCAGGGGGTTGGCACTGTCCATCCCTTCTCTTCCCTCTTGCTTAATAATGTGCTTTATGTCCCGGGTTCCCCGTTTAATTTGCTTTCTATTAGTCGCTTGACTCGTTCCCTTGATTGCACCATTTCGTTCACTAAAGATTCTGTTTTCTTGCAGTACCGGAGTTCAGGACGGATGATTGGCGCCGGATGTGAGTTCAATGGCTTGTACCAGCTATCACCTCCTTCTCGGGTTTGTGCTGTCAAGGATTCCCCTCTTCTCACTCATGCCCAGCTGGTGCCGACCTTGTCTAAGCTTTCTTCTTTGTCTTGTGAGTCGTGTCAACTAGGGAAACATACCCGTAGTTTGTTTCCTAGTCGCGTCGTTAATCGCGCTAAGTCTCTTTTTTCTTTAGTGCATTCTGATGTTTGGGGTCCTAGTCAGACTGTGTCCACGTTAGGGTCGAAATATTTTGTTACTTTTATTGATGATTTCTCACGTTGTACTTGGTTATTTTTAATGGAAAATCGATCTGAATTATTTTCTATATTTTAACAATTTTATTATGAAATTAAAAATCAATTTGTCATTCCTATTCGTACTCTGCGTAGTGATAATGCTAGAGAATACCTCTCTCAACCATTTCAATCTTTCATGGCTTCTCAGGGTATTCTTCACAGACTTCTTGTGCTTACACCCCTCAACAAAATGGGGTTGATGAATGCAAAAACAAACATCTTATTGAAACAACTCGCACCCTCTTACTACATGGCAATGTTCCATTCCGTTTTTGGGGTGATGCTATTCTCACTGCATGCTATCTCATTACTAGGATGCCTTCCTCCATTCTTGATAACCAAGTACCTCACTCTGTTTTGTTCCCTTATCAGTCCCTCCATCCATTAACACCTCGTGTCTTCGGGTCTACATGCTTTGTTCATAACCTACAGCCAGGTATTGACAAGCTCTCTGCTCGCTCACTAAAGTGTGTCTTCCTTGGTTATCCTGGGTCACAAAAGGGTTACCGGTGTTATTCTCCTACTCTACGCCGTTATCTTGTATCGGCTGATGTCACTTTCTTCGAGTCTGTTCCTTATTTCGGGCCACCTACATCTCCCGAGTCGGTCACGGATGTCTTTCCTCTTCCTCTTGTCCCTGTTTCATATACGCCACCCACAGTCCCTACATCCTATACTCCACCTCTTGTTCATGTTCCTACCCCGGTTGCTCATACTCGTCCTATACACGTATATCAGCATCGCCAACCGCCACAAGTTGAGCATGTTCCTCTGGATGATACTGGTACTGCCATTACTGACTCTCCTCCCACGCTAGCTCCTCCACCTGCTCCGGCCTTGCCTCCTGAGCCTGAACTTCCCATAGCCCTCCGGAAAGGTATACGCTCCACCCGTAATCCTTCTCCTCACTATGTTACTTTAAGTTTTCACCGCGTTTCTACACCATATTTTGCTTGCCTTTCTTCTTTGTCTTCTGTGTCTATCCCTAAGACTGTAGGTGACACCTTATCTCATTCTGGGTGGAGACAAGCTATGGTTGATGAAATGAGTGCACTTTAGAGCAGTGGTACTTGGGACCTTGATCATCTTTCGTCTGGAAAGTCTGTTGTAGGTTGCAGGTGGATATTTACTGTTAAAGTGGGTCCGGATGTCTAGATAGATCGTCTTAAAACCCGCTTGGTGGCGAAAGGCTATACTCAAGTTTTTGTCTTGGATTATGGAGACACATTCTCTCCAGTTGCTAAAATGGCATCTGTTCGTTTGTTTATATCCATGACTGCTATTCGGCATTGGCTTCTGTATCAGCTGGATATCAAGAATTCTTTTCTCCATGGTGATCTCACTGAAGAGGTATATATGGAGCAACCTCCTGGATTTGTAGCTCAGGGGGAGTCTTCTGGTCTTGTTTGTCGCTTCCGCAAGTCCTTGTATGGCCTCAAGCAATCACCTCGAGCTTGGTTTGGCAGATTTTGCACTGTTGTTCAGGAGTTTGGGATGAAACGGAGTGAGGCAGATAACTCAGTTTTCTATCGTCATTCAGCTCGAGGATGTGTCTACTTGATTGTATATGTCGACGACATTGTCATTACAGGGAGTGACCACCATGGCATATCACAGGTAAAACAGTATCTTTATCACCATTTCCAGACAAAAGATATTGGAAAAATCCGATACTTCTTGGGCATAGAGGTGGCACAATCAAAGGATGGCATTGTTATTTCTCAGAGAAAGTATGTGATGGACATTCTTGAGGTAACAAGACTGCTTAATGCAAAACCAGTTGATACTCCTATGGATCCAAATACTAAACTTCTACCAAATTAGGGGGAGCCACTTTCAGATATGGGAAAGTATAGAAGACTAGTTGAGAAACTAAATTATCTCACAGTCACTCGTCCAGATATTTCTTTTGCAGTAAGTATGGTAAGTCAGTCCCTAAATTCACCTTGCGAAGGTCATTGGGATGCTTTGATCCGTATTCTCAAATATATCAAAGAGGCCCTAGGTAAAGGGCTCATCTATGAGGATAAGGGTCATACACGTATTGTTGGATATTCATATGCTGATTGGGCAGGCTCTCCAACTGATAGAAGATCCACTTCTGGATTTTGTGTACTCATTGAGAATAATCTAATATCTTGGAAGAGTAAGAAACAGAATGTTGTTGCAAGGTCAAGTGCTGAAGCTGAGTATCGGGCCATGGCATCAGCTACTTGTGAACTCATATGGCTCAAACAGTTGCTTCAAGAACTACGATTTGGGGATGTTACACGGATGACAATCATTTGTGATTAGCAAGCTGCACAACACAT
The DNA here is from genome assembly GCA_030762895.1 of Sophora flavescens. Classification (NCBI taxonomy): domain Eukaryota; kingdom Viridiplantae; phylum Streptophyta; class Magnoliopsida; order Fabales; family Fabaceae; genus Sophora; species Sophora flavescens. The sequence goes on from CM061063.1 coordinate 109,452,661, forward strand.
TGCCTCAAATCCAGTTTTTCATGAAAGGACAAAGCACATCGAGATAGATTGACACTTCATCAGAGAAAAGATCTTATCTGGGGACATCACCACCAACTTTCTCAATTCAAATGATCAACTGGCAGATGTCTTTACTAAGTCTTTGAGAGGTCCTCGAATAAATTATATATGTAACAAGCTTGGTGCATATGATTTATATGCTCCAGCTTGAGGGGGAGTGTTGATATTTATGTAAATAATATATTCCGATTATAGGAATATTAGGATAATCAGATATTGTGAATATCTTGTAATTATGACATTGATTGTATTTTGATTTGTTCATTGCCTATATAATACAATCTCCGTGGTGTAGTTGAAACACACGGGTTATGCCAATGTCTCTTGTTCTCTCTCATCTTAACACTTTTTATAATGAATTTTTGTAAAGGCTTCATCCCTTTTCTTTTTTTGCTTCACAATATGGCTCTGCCATGGAGATTATCATTCTTTCTTCCTATTCCTAGACTCAAAGGTTTTTGTCTTAATGGTCAAACAACTTCTGAGGTTGTGTAAATCACATAACATGAGTGATAAGGTTGAATAAATCACATAATGTGAGTTGCTCACCTTATCATCCTTTCGGAGAATCGGCTGCTAGAGTTCCAAAACCTCAGCTTTGGCAGCAAGTGACTGTTCCAGAACCATTGCTGAAACAGATTGAGTGCACCCTAGCTTGCTCATCCGAACAGACCGAACAGAAACACAAAAACTAAATTAAGTGAAACTGAAACTTTGAGGAAGGCAATGCGCAAGGGTATAGTAACTAAAAAAAATTAGTAAAATCACCTTTAACGTCTGTTGATGAAACAACGGACGTAAAATATTCACTTTTAACGTCTGTTTTTTAAACAACATACGTTAAAAAAGACACTCATCACTTTTAACGTCAGTTGTATGTTAAACCGACGTAAAAGATAATTTAAATGAACCTCATATTTACGGTTCTGTCACCGCCTCCTTTTTAACGTCCACTTTTTACTTAACAGACGTTATATCTGATCGTTTATTCCATATTTTCCAGTAGTGTTCTCTCAACTGTTGAGTATTTATTTAGTGGATATTCATGATTTGAAATAGTTACATTCAAGCTTTTATGATGCTATGATCTAAGTGTAAATGGTAGCGGATAATTGAGTTTTGTGGATTGCACCGAAACTTTCTTGTTCTCTCTTGAAAATCATAACTAATATTTTGAGATTGCCAGCAAAATTTGTCAACACTGCTTATTGTTGTATACATTACATTCTGATGTATGTTCAATTTTGTTGCAGGTGGAGTCTAATGGAACAGTATTGTCAACAAATTGGAAAGAAGTGTGATCAAAGAAGGTAGAGGGTCTTCCTGATGGCATTGAGTTGAAGAAATGAGAATATTAATCTGTTTTCGGAATCAAAGTCATATATATTTTTGTGTGGCATTATGCTTGGATGCTTATTAGTTGTTACTGGTTAGCCAACTGCTGAACAAATAGATATTTAACTGTTTTAACCTATTTGGTTTTCATGGGGTGTGTCTTCGTGGACCTGATCATTCATGCCAGAGTTATTTTGTGTGTGGTGAATGTAATGGAGCTCTTGTCTTTCATTTTAATTTTCATTCTTTTAAGCTCTAGTTATACTGATAAAACTATTGAACCAAGTATCTGACTTGGTGAGGAATTCAAATAATATCTTAAACAATCAAGCTTATTGTAACTTCCAGCCACTAATGTGTCTTTATCATTCCTTCTTGTTATCTAATTTCTCTTGTACAGCGATCATTGTTGTACTTACTATAAGCCACTCTGAATAGTATTTCAATGACTCAATTGTGGAATATAAATTGGAATTGGATTCAAGACTATAATATCAAAATGAAATATTCTCAAAATAAAAGAAAATTCAAAATTCAAAATACCATATAATTTGTAACAGCACTTACCTTAAAAGACGAATATCCAGGCTGTTGGAGGAAAAATTTTAAAAGAAAAGAAACTTTCTTGAAAGGGCGATCTGACTACTTCACCAAATTGGAAGAAAATGGGACTTCATTATGCTTCATGTGGTGCTTAGTTTTGTCACCACTTTTTTTTTCACATCTCTAATTACTAGTGCATGGTGTGTTTAGATCCGCTGTGAAATAAATTACTTCGTAATAAACATTCGGTTAAACTTATACATTTTTTTTTATACAAAAGAAAACAGAAAAAAAAAAACTAACTGACAATCCTGGGTGTTTGAACACCCCTACAATCATCATCTAAAGCTAGGCTAAGCATAGGAGGAGCTTGGTCAATAATCGTCTGTTGAAAGCCTCCGGAGTGGCTCATATTTGCAAGGATATCTGCACATCTATTAGCTTCCCGGTAAACATGATGGATGCTACACGTCCAATCCTGATCTCTAACAAGTGCTACTGCTTCATCGAGCAAGGGTTGTAGTCTCTGGCACATAGAAAAACCAATTTCTACCATGTTGACCACAACTTTTGAATCAAGCTCAATATCTAAAGAGTTAATTCCCATACTTTTGGCTAAGCGCATCCCTAGGACCAGCCCCCAAAGTTCTGCCGAAACTGATGTTGCTGCTCCCAAGTTGCAATGAAATCCCCTTAGAAAGCGACCCTGAGAATTCCGCAATAAGCTGCCACAAGCCGATAGACCGCTTTGATGTGATCTTATACGGATGATTTTTAATTTATTTCCTATCCGTTAAAAAAATGCAAATCAGTTTTTATGTGTACAACTATTTTTCATTTGGTTCTCGTCGTTTATTACTATTAGAATCAAATTGAAAATAATTGTCACGTATATTCATTTTTTTTTGTTGAATTCAGTCTCTACGCATGATAATTATTTTCAATTTAGTCCTCATACTTTAACTTTAACAAAAGACGTTATAATACCAATAAACAGCGATCCCGAAATTAAAAATAATGATACATATATGGATTGATTTTGAAATTTATCCAATGGGGACAAAATTATTGGTTTAACCTAAATAGTCCAGGCAAGAATGGGGATCTCATGTCCCATTTCAGTGAATCACATATTTTGGTGAACCACATCATGTCTCAACCAATAATATCTTGTCATATATGTTAAAATTTTATTTAATATTGAAAAATTATAATATGTGACAACATATTATTGGTTGGGACATGATATGATATACCAAAATGGGACAGGAGCTCCGCCTCCAAGCAGGATGGACCTCGTCCAGCTGCACGCAACACACGTTTTCAATTCCGTGCAGCTCGTTCACATTCATCAAGCAAAACAATGATCAATATATATCATCAAAACATGTGAAACTTTGAACTAATTAGAGAAAGTTATCAAATAAAGGACGTCTGAAGCGACCACGAGGAGCAGCACTTATGTGGCTGAAAATGTAAGGTTGATAGTGGTGTGGGAAAACCGCGGCTCCTAAAGCAGTTATTGATATTATTTTCTATTGTATCTCTATCTTCCATTGTTTTATAAGAATGATTCAGGTTTGACATCCCACAACATCTCATTCGGAATTATGGGCTTCAACCAAAACCCCCAATCTTTGTTTGTTAGTTAAACATAGGAAATAGGTTTGACTAATTGAATCCTTGCATGCTCTTTAAAGTGGACTTTGAGAAAGCATACGACTCGGTTAGTCAGGAGTTTCTAGATTACATGCTATCTAGATTGGGGTTTCCAGAAAAGTGGAGATCGTGGATAAGAGTGTGTCTACATTCGACTTTAGTTTCGGTATTGGTAAATGGAAGTCCAACAAATGAATTCCTAATGTCAATGGGGATTCGTCAGGAAGATCCAATGGCCCCGTTTTTGTTTCTCATAGTAGCATAAGGACTTGTAGGAATAATCCGAAGCACGGTGGAGAAAAACATCTTATCTGAATTTGTTATTGAAGGAGGTGAGCAAAGGATTGGTGTATCCCATGTACAATACGCCGACGACACAATTTTGGTGGGAGATATGACCATTTCCAATGTGCGGGCTGTTAAAGGCATCCTAAGATCTTTTGAACTAGTAGCAGGGTTGAGGGTCAATTTCCACAAGAGCGGATTGATAGGCATCAGGGCAAATGGAGGGATCATGGAGCATGGCACACATATCTTCAACTGCAAAGTAAGTACCATCCCTTTTAAGTTCCTCGGAATCTTGGTGGGGGCTAACCAAAGGAGATACTCAACATGGGTGGCTCTCATTAATTTTCTTCAACCAAAACCACCAATCTTTCTCATTGAATCTTGCAAGAAAATAGGCTTGTTACCTAAATTACCATTCATCTAAAACTTCAATCTTCAATAAATGAGTCATTTGAATTTGTATTAAATGAAGGGTATTTTGGGAATAATGTCATTAAATTAGTCATTGTAAAACAAAATTTGCTTATATATTGAACCAAAAACTTTAAGACTTTTTTTTGCTTATAATAGAGACCAGAAGGAGTACTTGTTTAATTTGTGTGATGTGTAGCCTTGTTCTGTCCTCCTTTCCCTAAGGTTTAAAACTTGTGCGGGGACTAATCCTTTTTTTGGAAACTGGACATGGACAATGAAAATGCTAGCCGGTTTCAAATTTCAATACATCGGTCCACTATATTCTTAGTGTAAATAATAATTTTACCTAAAGTTAAGAATGCATGAGATGCATGACATGAAAGTCCTTTTAAAAAAATAATTTACATACAAAAAACTGAGATTTTTTTATTGCATGACTTGTATAGAAAATCCTTTCAACTTACAAGAGAAATGCATGTTTATGCATGTGTTGAGTTTTTTTTCCTTCAAATTTTACCAATGCATGGAGTACATGAAATGAGTTTTTTTCGTTAATGCATGTCACATATAGGCAATCATTTCTAACTTACAAGAAAATGCATGTTTATGCATGTAGTGAGTTATTTTTTAAAATTTTATGAATGCATAATATGTATGAAATGGCTTTTTCGGAGGCCGAAAGGATGAAACGGTTGGCCATAAAGAAAGGTAAAAAACCTGCTATAGAGTGCAATAATATGGACCAGGGTTTTTAAGGCTCTCGGTCAGGCTCATGTGTAAGATTCAATGACTTAAGGATTTTGATGTATGACAAATTCAATTTAATGTGTGTGCAAGTGTTTATGTCAAATTGCAAAGACAGGTATCAAGCAGTGATTAACAAGTTCAGTAAGCAATTCAAGGAGAATATTCAAAGAAGAACTTGAAGAAATCAAAAAGCTACATTGGAGAAATCAATAGGAGCAAGGTCAAAAATAAATGAATCATCAAGACAAGAGCTTAAAGGAGAAATTAGACTTAAGTTTTAGATGATTTGTAAGAGATGAAATCTCTTATTCACAAATAGATCATTTGAAAAGATACATGAAGAAAATCATTTTTCATAATCTGCATTAGAAGGAATAAGTTTTAAAATGAAAATGATTTTTGGAAATTAAGAAATTTATTTGTCAGTACAACCATGTATTCAATGGATGTATGTCTGTTACTGTAATCGACATATGAATATAAGGTTTTCGATTCAGTACACGGATGTACTTCACCTGTGCACAACATGAAATCGGATCAGATATAAATGGTTAACTGAATACAGCCCTGTACATATGCTATGTACGAGTGTATTCAAGTTTCTGGAAAATCTGATGTTCATTAATACATAGATGTACTGAATGGGTGTACTGGTGGATTAACCAAGTTCAAGTTTTGGAAAAACACGTACAGCCATGTACCACACAGGTGTATAGAAAGTATCAGTATGAAATTGGTTAATACATCCCTGTAATCAACCCCTGTTCAAGAAACCTGAAACAATGTAACAAATTCTGTTATCAGACCTAAATCTGTTTTGATTGATCCTAACGGTTATAACTTGTTTTCTATAAATATTGGGATTGAAAGAACACTCACAGCATATAAGAATTACACGAAATCAATTTGAGAGATCAATTGTGAAAATCATTCATCATCTTTCTTGAGCTTCATTGTGAAAAAGAGTGTTTCATTCTCATTAGAGCTTCAACTTGTGTATATGACTATTGAGAGTTTACAATCAAACGTTTTTCTTTCTATTTGATTGTAAGAGAGAAGGAGTATCTCTGTGTGATTAGGGTGAGGTATCCCTAAAGTTGAAAGAACATTGAGGCTTTTCACAAGGGTGTGGTATCCCAAGGTGAAAGGGTGCTATGTGGTGTGAAGGTTTTTCAAGCTACCCGGTTAAAGCTTGTTGTGATAGTGTGTGAAAACCCACATGTGGAGTGGGGACTGGACGTAGGTCACAGCTGTGGTGACTGAACCAGGATAAATCTGGTTGTGTGGTACTCCTAAACTCAAACTCTTTAATTTCTGTCTTGCGCATATAAACTGTGATATTTGATATTTGATATTCATAGTTCTTGAAAGTTCAATTCTTGAAATGCAAAACCTGAATTGAACATTGTGTAATATGAAATACAAAATGTGTAGTTCAAATCTGTTGTTTAAGTTCTACATTTGAAATCAATCTTGTGTAATTAAGGAATCAAAACTGAGTTGATAAATTCCTGATCTTGAACATTGAAACTGAACCTATACAATCTGATCTTGACTGATTTATGCTTAAAACTGAATCTTGCATTACAAGTGATCAAATCTGAATTAATTAGTTTCTGTTCTTAAACACTGAACTGAACCAATATCACTTGTTCTTGATTGTTGACGTTAAGTCTGAATTGTGGACAACCTGTTCCTGAATCTTAAAGACCGAGTGCATACTGCAAAACCTGATTGTTAAAGTTTAGAACTTGATTTGTATTGTATCAATTCTGATCTTGATTCATCTTATCCTCATCTTAATTCAATTCAAGAATTTGTAAAAAACCTTCACTGTTTTAATAAAGATCCCGAGGCAACAAACCTATTTTGAAAAGAATTTTTAAAGAGGGAAAAGTTTTTAGAAAACTCAATTCATCCCGCCCTCTTGAGTGTTTGAAGTCGAACCAACAATTGGCATCAGAGCTAAACTCTTGGGTTTGGCTTAACGGCTTCAAGAGCTATGGCTTCAAATGACTGTTTGAATGAAGAGGCTTCCCTTGCATGCCCTCCGCCTTCAATGGATCCGAATATATCTATTGGAAGGAAAGAATGGTAATCTTTCTTGAGGCAACAGGTGTTGACATATGGGATGCATTAGAAAATGGACCATTTGTTCCCTCTATTGTAGATGCTAATGGTGCTCCAAGAAATAAGCCTAAAACTAAATGGAATGAGTATGATAAGAAGAGAGTTCAATATAATGCACGTGCTAAGAATATAATAACTCTCGCTTTGAGCCGTGATGAGTTTTTCAGGGTTTCCAATTGCAAGACAGCAAAGGAGATGTGGATTACACTACAAGTGACACATGAAGGAACCACTAATGTCAAAAGGGCAAGAATGAACATCCTCACACATGAATATGAGTTATTTTGCATGAATCAAGGAGAACCAATGGAGGTTATGCAAATGTGATTCTCACACATTGTGAATCAATTGGCTGCACTTGGAAAGACAATCTCTAATGAAGATTAAGTCAACAAAGTCTTGAGATGCCTAGGTAGAGAATGACAACCTAAAGTAACTGCAATTTCATAATCCAAAGACCTTTCAACAATGTCAATTGCAGTGTTCTTTGGAAAGCTACAAGAACATGAAATGGAGTTGACTAGATTAGTGCTAAGTGAAGAAGAAGACAAGAACAATAGAATCATCACATTCAAAGCTGTAAAATCTACAAAGGTTGACAGAAAGCTTAAGAAGGAAAAGAAACTTAAACGTGCATCCATAGATTGGGAGGGTAACAATCTTGGCTCAACGAATGTTTCCAATAATGAAAAATCAAACTTGAACTTAATTGCTCATCTTCATAAAGAAGATGATGAGGTAAATGATTCTAACCTTGATGAATTACCTTCTTATGATGAATTTCAAAATGCTTTTGTAGAACTTCATAAAGAATCCATTAGACTTGCTAGATTGCTAATTAAGTCTAAGAAAACCATCACATGCCTAGAAGAGAAAAATTATGTTTTAAACAAAGAGCTAGAAGAATTAACAACAGAAAATTGTACTATAAAAGAAAGTTTGGCTACTATTTTGGAACCACCTATATGTGATAATTGTCCTATGTTGGAGAAACATATAAATCATTTGAATGGTGATCTATCTAGAATTACTAGTGATAAAGACAACTTGAATGCATTACTTGGACAACAAAAAGAAATGAAAAACCAAGTTGATTTAGTGTACAAAAATGAGAGAAAGGTAAAAACCTTTAGAAAATTTCATGTTTCTCATTATGCTAATACATCACAATATGCTAGATGTCATTATTGCAATAGAAAATGTGCTTTCTGCAATTTGAGAAATAATTATTCATTGCAGATAAGGCAGATATGGGTTCCAAAAGGAACTTTATATACTCTAACCATGAAGGACCCAAGAAAAGTTGGGTACCTATAGCACAAACATAAATTTATGTTTTGTAGGTGTGTTGGAAGGTCAAGAGCAACAATTGGAATCATGATATATAGAGCCTTCTCCAAACACAAAATGGGTAATAATAAAGAAAGAATATTGATTGAATATGTTTTCTAATTATCATTATTAATGTGTGACTGTGAATCTTTTTGTGTTGACTTATATATCATTGTATAGTATGTCTACATTGTTGTGTTAAAGTTATTTGATCTATCTTGGAATAACCATATGGCTTTTGTTTCACAAATTGAATCTAAGAAAGTTGATGAAGCCTTAAATGATTTGTTTTGCTTGCTATGCAACAATTAACTTTGAACATGATCTCTATCATAAGAACTTTTATTCAAAGTGGAGAAATTGTGATTGAATATGTTGATACAACAAAGCAACTTGATGATATTTTTACCAAGCCTTTGAACAACGAAAGCTTCTTTTTCATTAGAAGAGAATTTGGCATAATTGATTATTCCTACATCTGATCTCTGTTGAAACTGTTTGTATGTGTATATTTCTGTGTGAATATGTTTTGATTTCGATATGATTTGTTTTGAAATGGTATATCTGTGAATGGTTAGAAGAGAGTTTCAGTAAAAATCAAAATTGATCAAGTACACCTATGTACTTAACCCATGTACATGTATAAAACTGGAAATTTGTTCTATACATGGGTGTGATCAATAGCTGTATAGAGGATCAGGAATGGATACCCTGTGTTTTTAGTCTGATACATTCCTGTTATACACAGATGTATTAAAAGTCTGAAACACAATTCCTGAATGTCATAAGTATACTTGGGTGTACTACAGGCATGTATGAAAAGTTTGAGAAACTCAGAATGAATAGGCTTTAATACTCGGGTGCACTACACCCCTGCACGCGAATGATATAAATCTCTAAGTTCAAACCATGTTTCAAAATTTCAAATCCTCTTAAACCCACTCTCTCTTCACCTAATCTCGCAACCCTAGCAGAACAAACCTTAATCATTCTTGTTCCCATACCTAACCCTAACATGGTAAGAACCAAAAATACTGGACCTTCACCCTCAAAAGATGCAGAGAAAAAGAAAGGACTTGAAACTTCTAAGGCTCCTAAGAAGAAGAGGAATAAAGGAAAAGAAGTGGAATCTTCCTAAGAAAAATAAGTCACTAAAAATGTTGCTCCAACTTTATACATGGACAATGATGCTTTTCTTCAAAGGTATTTTACTTCTGATGAACAAAAGGAATACTTTAAGCAAAACTTTATATATAGAGAAATTCTTGAACCTTGGACAATGGATCTTAAGTACTTTGAGGATAATGAGTTCAATTTTCCTGAGATTTTAACTTGTCAAAAGCTTACAGAGTTTGTGAAAACTCAGTTTGACTATCACCCTTTTCTGATCAAGATCTTTTACTCAAACTTTGAGATGAATGCTAATGGAATTAGCTCTGAGGTTAAAGGCATTAAGATCGGAATGTCATTAGAGGAATTCAGCAATCTTGCTGCTTTACCCTATTGTGGACCTAGCATTGTTGGAAATGGTCCCAAAGATGAGTGGCATAATGAGTATGATAAGGAAATAGCAAGACAAGATTTAGTTACCTCTGATGAACCTGAAGGTAGAGTTACCTATACCAGTATAATGAGTGTAGAGGATAGGCTTCTGCATTATATTGTCTACAGAATTTTAATTCCAAGAGGAGGAAATCACTCTATTCTGCAGAACTGTGATTTAATGCTTATGTGGGCTATGCTGAATGAGAAGCAAATCAGTTAGGGGTATTATGTTGCTGCACACATGTTAGAATGCAAGAAAAGCAAGATAATGCTTGCCTACCCTGCACTGGTCTGCAAAATCCTGGATCATTTTAATGTTCCTTTTGATGGAGAAGAAAAGAAGCTTGCAAGAAGAGTAACTCACAAGCTTGGTGAAGAAATTGTGGGCAAGATGAAACTGAAGAAAGAAGATGGAAGATGGATAAGGAAAGCTGGAAACAAGGAAACTACTGCAGCTGAAACTTCAACTGGACAAGGAAGTGCACCTCCTAATTATTTAAAGGAAATGCTGCAATTGCTGAAAAATATTGATGCTAGACAGAAACATGACCATAGTGTGGAGATAAGTGCTATTGCAAATATGGATAAAAGGTTGTTTAGGGTGGAACAAAGTGTTAATCAGATTAAAGAAGCAATAGGAGTTGACTTTCTAAACCCTGCACCTACTGCTCCAATACCAGAAAATGTGGATGTTGCTGACATTGCTAGAGCTGCTGTGGAAGAAGCTGAGCAACAAACTAAGGACACCCCTGCTGAACCATCACCTCAAGGCCAAGGAAACAACTAGTTCTAGGAGTTCTTAGGACTTAGAACTTGTTTTGAATTGTTTTTTGAAAGGCTAAATGCCTTGGTCTGTACTTAATTGATGGATTCTGTTTTAATTTCCTGCAACTCTCCCTCTGTCATGAACAATTTTATATGCTATGTTTGAATGTTTAAATGCTTGCCTTCTCCATTGCTTTGAATGTTTATTTTCTTTACCTTTTTTATAATGCCAAAAGGGGGAGGAAAAAGAATGATATGGAGAAAAGGTATAATAACAAATTATACATGCATATATTGAGGGGGAGCTTATAAGCTTACATGATTAAGGGGGAGTAAATCAAATTCTGCTCTGATAATATTTTTTTGCTCTGATATACTTATGCTCTGATACCATGATATAAATCTGTCAAAAACACTTAGCTTCTGCTACACTTATACTCTGATCTTATAATTTGTTAAAAAGGTTTGTCATAATAAAAAGGGGGAGTTTGTAAGACTCAATGACTTAAGGATTTTGATGTATGACAAATTCAATTTAATGTGTGTGCAAGTGTTTGTGTCAAATTGCAAAGACAGGTATCAAGCAGTGATTAACAAGTTCAGTAAGCAATTCAAGGAGAATATTCAAAGAAGAACTTGAAGAAATCAAAAAGCTACATTGGAGAAATCAATAAGAGCAAATTCAAAGATAAAGGAACTATCGAGACAAGAGCTTAAAGGAGAAATTAGATTTAAGTCTTAGATGATTTGTAAGAGATGAAATCTCTTATTCACAAATAGCTCATTTGAAAAGATGCATGAAGAAAATCATTTTTCATAATCTGCATTAGAAGGAATAAGTTTTTGTAATGAAAATGATTTTTGGAAATTAAGAAATTTATTTGTCAGTACAGCCATGTATTCAATGGATGTATGTTTGTTACTGTAACCGACATATGAATATAAGGTTTTTGATTCAGTACACGGATGTACTACACCCATGCACAACATGAAATCGAATCAGTTATAAATGGTTAACTGAATACAATCCTGTACATATGCTATGTATGAGTGTATTCAAGTTTCTGGAAAATCTGATGTATTAATACATAGATGTACTGAATGGGTGTACTGGTGGATTAACCAAGTTCAAGTTTTGGAAAAACGCGTACAGCCACGTACTACACAGGTGTACAGAAAGTATCAGTATGAAATTGGTTAATACATCCTTGTACTCAACCCTTGTTCAAGAAACCTGAAACAATGTAACAGATTTTGTTATTAGACCCAAATCTGTTTTGATTGATCCCAACGGGTATAACTTGTTTTCTATAAATATTGGGATTGAAAGAACACTCACAACATATAAGAATTACACGAAATCAATTTGAGAGATCAATTGTGAAAATCATTCATCATCTTTCTTGAGCTTCATTGTGAAAAAAAGTGTTTCATTCTCATTAGAGCTTCAACTTGAGTATCTGACTATTGAGAGTTTAGAATCAAACGTTTTTCTTTCTATTTGATTGTAAGAGAGAGGGAGTCTCTCTATGTGATTAGGGTGAGGTATCCCTAAGGTTGAAATAACATTGAGGCTTTTCACAAGGGTGTGGTATCCCAAGGAGAAAGGGTGCACTGTGGTGTGAAGGTTTTTCACGCTACCTGGTTAAAGCTTGTTGTGATAGTGTGTGAAAACCCACATGTGGAGTGGGAACTGGATGTAGGTCACAATGGTGGTGACTGAACCAGGATAAATCTAGTTGTGTGATACTCTTAAACTCAAACTCTTTACTTTCTGTCTTGCGCATATAAACTGTGATATTTGACATTCATAGTTCTTGAAAGTTCAGTTCTTGATATGCAAAACCTGAATTGAACATTGTGTAATCTGAAATACAAATTGTTTGTTCAAATCTGTTGTTTAAGTTCTACATTTGAAATCAATCTTGTGTAATTAAAGAATCAAAACTGAGTTGATAAATTCATGATCTTGAACATTGAAACTGAATCTATACAATCTGATCTTGACTAATTTATGCTTAAAACTGAATCTTGCATTACAAGTGATCAAATCTGAATTAATTAGTTTCTGTTATTAAACATTGAACTGAAACAATATCACTTGTTCTTGATTGTTGACGTTAAGTCTGAATTGTGGACAATATGTTCCTAAATCTTAAAGACTGAGTGCATACTGCAAAACTTGATTGTTAAAGTTTAGAACTTGATTTGTATTGTATCAATTCTGATCTTGATTCATCTTATCCTCATCTTTATTCAATTCAAGAATTTGTAAAAAAACCTTTCACTATTTTAAAAAAGATCCTGAGGCAACAAACCTGTTTTGAAAAGAATTTTTAAAGAGGGAAAAGTTCTTAGAAAATTCAATTCACCCCCCCCCCCCCCCCCCCTCTCCTGAGTGTTTGAAGTCAAACCAGCATCGTGGAGTAAATGGGCCTTTGAGAAGTGATAGGGATTGTTTGAAGGAAGTTTTTGGGGAGAAGGGGGTATGGAAGAGAAAAGCAAAAAGACTGGATTGGAAGTGGGGACTCGATCGAAGAGGCTTGACTCTGTCTACAAACTATACCCAGGTTTTAACCAATTTAATATCGTATGTCAAATGCCAAAACAAAGATAGGGGGCAGAGTAGTGGAGTAGGAAGCAGATACGATCATTGACCAAATCGGCAGCAAGATTAATGCCGACGAAGGAGCTGGAAAGGGGTGCAGCAAGATGGATGGAAAGGTTTTGAAGGGGAGAAAGAATAGCAAGCGAAGATCCAAGTAGAAACGCAATGTAAAAGTGGCGGATAATAGGAATCACAAACCACTATCAGGATTGTCAATCTCTGACTCTAATATTAAACATTGTAATGGGCTTATTTGTGAGCAAGTTGGGAGGAAAATGGCAGAGAGAATTTTACGGCTTAGTAAGGATTTGGGGCTTTCAGTACAGGGCAGTGAAGAGGTAATAGTTGAGAAACTGGTGGAGCTAGAAAAAAGAGATCGACTGGGAAAACATGTTGGGGGGAAGAAGAGGGTAATTTATGAAGATCTGTTCTTTTAATGTTAGAGGCCTGGGGGGAGGTGAAGAAAAGTAGAATTAGGAATTGGATTTTGAGGAGAAGTTAGATTTTCTACTTCTACCGGAAACTAAAATGGAGGAAGTATTTGTTTCATTATGTTCAACATTGTGGGGAAGTAGAGATTTTGCATACTCTTTTTTGCCTTCAATTGGAAGCAGTGGTGGTCTACTGTCAATCTGGAATTCAGATTTGGGGAGTTTGGTTTTTTATATCACAGGTAAAGGCTTTGTGGCAGTCTGTTTGGAATGGGTTGGGGTTGAAAAGAGAGTCTTTGTTGTAAACGTCTATTCATAGGGGAATGGTGAAAAGAGAAAGCTTCCGTGGGAAAATATTCTAATGTCTCACAGGGGTTTCTGGGTTGGGTTGTGGTGTGTGGTAGGCGATTTCAATGTTGTAAGGTGCTTTGCAGAGAGGAAGGGTGTGTCAAATGTTGAAGGTCCGAAAGGTAGGGTTCAGAGGCGACTATTAAACCAGTTCATTGAAGAAATGGGATTAGTGGATATGCTTTTATTGGGAAGAAAGTGTACTTGGTATAGGTGGCACGGGACGATAATGAGTAGATTGGACCGGTTTCTCCTCTCCGATAGTTGGCTGGAAAAATGGGGTGGAATATCTCAATGGGCTCTTAATATGGATATTTCAGACCATTGTCATGTGGTACTCAAGTCTGAAGATCGGAACTGGGGGCCTAAACCTTTCAAATTTAAAATCTTTTGGTTAAACCATGTGGAGTTTCACAGTTCGGTAGAGGATTCTTCAAGCGAGTCTGAATTTTTAATGATAATGAGAGTGCATAAGGTGATAACTCCTCTCCTTTTATTGTGGTTAGAGGTGAAGTGATTTTTTAATATTATTATATAATCTGGTCCATTAATTTTTTTTAATCGCGATACAATGTCTCTTATTTATAGTTTTTATTTCTCTCGATATGAAGGAGTTCTTACTTGATATACTCCCCTCTCTATATATATATATATATATATATATATATATATATATATATATATATGTGAACACCTAATTTCGTCCGGGTATCCTTTTAATTACTGTTTTGAACAAATTAAAACAAATAACTTTGCAATAAAAATGATTTTTTGTTTTTAGTGAGCCCAATTTCATTATTGTTGAAGATGTCTTTTAGACCATGTTCTAAACCCAAATGAAAAAAAAAAAAAAAAAAAAAACGAAAAAAAGAAAAAAAGAAAAAACAAAAGAGAAAAAGAAAAAAACAACAACAAAAACAAAGACAAAAACAAAAAAAAAGATAAAAAGGAAAAGTAAATCTGCAGAATTGTAGTAAGAGCCAAGAGGATAAGCCAAAATTCCTTAATGCATTTCAAAGAACCAAAAGAGCAATGACAGTGTTAAGCATTTTGCATCAAAAATGGCTTCAAGTTTTAAGCACATAAAAGGAAAAATAGGATGCTCTGATGCTGCCTGAATCAATGGAAAAATACTCAACATGAACAAGGAAATTTGCAGCATCAAGGAAAAACTAAAAAATGCAGAATGATAAGATTGGAAATGTGAAAAGGACCCTGCATTGCAACCATGGCAGAGGACATTGGGTCCTGTTTTGGAGTCTTGCAACAGTAGAAAGTATATAAAGAACAGACAGAAAAATCTGAAAAGGAAAAAAAACGGAAAAAAAGACACAGCAGCAGGAAAACAAAATCCTCAATACTCTCCATTTTCTTATTCCTCTCGGCCACCCTGCATTGGGACGGCCCTTAATCCACCAGACACCATTCCACCTTCTCCATTCCTAACCTTTCACCACCCCTCATCACCAACACTTCCATAACCACAAAGAACCCACGGCCTGTATTATACCCCAGGTGACTTCCCATTTTCACTTAAATAAATTGCCAAACACCATATCCACCAAGCAGTTAGATCATATTCCAAACAAAAAGAAAAAAAGAGAAGACAATACCACCGTCCCTTCCGCTGTGCTCCACTCGAGTCTACCACTGTCCCACCTGTTCCCTCCTCCGTTTTCTGCGCATCACAGAGGAATGAAGAAAATGGTGGACCAGCGAACCAGATCCGCTCATCCCCGCCACGGATCCGCCCTGGATCTGTAGCAGGTCCGTCGTCACCGCCACGTCGCTATTCCTCCACGCACGTACACCGCACCCCGTCTCGCCGTCGCCGCGTCGTCCCTCGCGGCCACGACCTCCGCCTCTGCAAATCCAGCAACTGCAGATCTGTGGGCGCTTCCATCTCGATTCGGTCTCGGCTGCGGCCGCCCATCACCACCACCAGACGTTGCCATCATCACCGTCCTCCAGTCGCCCTTCACTGCTCCGCCACCGTGCCGTCTGACCCCTCTGTGCGCAGCCTCTTCGTTTCTGCTCATTCCCCTGGGTAACGATGGAGAAGCCAGAAGCTTCCTCTTTGGCTTTTTATTTCATTTGTTTTTTTTATGTTACTGTTATTCTGTGATGATGGGTTATTGTGTTTTGGGCTTTAGGTGTCTTTGGGTTTCTGATTGAGAAGTGGATGCCAAATGCCTTTCTCAGTTAGTTTTTTTTTTTTTTTTTTTTTTTTTGTGTTAAGTTTGGGTTTCACTAACTTTGGCCTTATCATTTCAAAAAAATAAAAAAATTTGTTTTCAAGCCTTCTCTGGTCACGAGCTTGTTAGGATTGGGTCAAATTTGTGCTCTTGTCTCATTAAGAAAAATGCATCCTCAAATGGTATAATTTCTTTTTCTTATAAAAATAAAATAGAACAAAATCTTCAAAGTAAAATAAAATCTTTTGAATCCACACAACAATCTACGACGTTGATGTATGATTTTTCATCCTCAAGTGTCGTATGAATTGTAAGGGTTTATCGTGTAGCACTGCTATCTTGGACCCTGTGCAAGACTAAACTTATTTCAAAAAAAAATAAAATCATTTTTTATAAAAATCTTTCCAAAATCAAATCCCTTTTTTTCAAAAAAAGAAATAAAATTAATCAACCAATCAAATCTTTTCTAAAAGAACTACGTGGCTTTGAGTTTCCCCTCGCTTTACGGGAATACGTAGGAGCAAGATAAATCATCTTGTCGGGCCAAAACTAATTTTTCCCTTTTTTTGTGTCTCTTTTTATGTTAAATTAATTAATCAAAAATATTTAAACTTTTCTATTTTTTAGGGATGCTCTATGGACACGGTGCCATGTTCAGTCCCTTAGATTTGAGGTTGCCCTGTGGACTCATGTGCCATGTTCAACCTCATTTAGTTTTTATAAACAATAATTTTAAAAAACGTAAAAAATTAATAAAATATTTAAAATATTAAAAATAAAAGAATAATTCTTTCTTGTAAATAATTTTTGGGGTAAAATAAATATTTAAGAGGTTATTAAAACGATTTTTGCACAATTAACTTGAGGTACCGTTTTTTAAACGGGCGACGTAGGGTGCTAATACCTTCCCTACTCGTAACCGACTCCCGAACTCATCTCTCTCTTTTTTTTTTTAGACCAGTTTTCCTTAAAATAAATGGTTTTCCCAATGTTTTTCCCAAATAAAATATTGGTGGCGACTCCTCTGTCTTTTTATTCTTTTTCGCGGCTCCCGGGGCCAGGTGAGTCGTCGCGACAATGTGACTCCATCGGGTACGACTTTAGAGAGTCAGGCCCATCATAGTTGGTTGTGCAAATTTTATTTTATTTTATTTATTTTATTTTTTATTTTATTTTTTCTCTTCTTTTATTTTTTTTTTATTTTATTTTTTTTATATTTTTTATTTATTTTTTTTTTAAAAAAAAACGACTTTTTTTTTTAATGCTTCCATAACTGCTTTTATATATTCTTGCAACCTTAGGGTAGAGAACTTTTGTATTTGTGTTGTTTGTTCCCTTTTGCAGGCTTGGGGTAGTTTTATTTTAGTAGGTTTTTGTGAAGGTTTGTGTGCTCCCATCACACACATCACTATCACAACTTGCACACACTTTTGGCTCTATACCCGAGCTTGCTCAAAACTCAAGGATTAGGCGGTGTCTCGACATTGTCATTGAAGAGGTCTCGTACCTCCCTGACATTTGTTGATTCACCACTCAGGTTGTACCCGATATCATGGGATGGTCATATTGAGAGGGTTTATCCCTACTTGTGACTAGATTCATGAATCGGATCCTTATCTTTCGGGATAGGGGCAATCTGGGAACCATGGCTTTTAGAAGTCTAGACCCTACCTAATTTTCACTGATAGAGCAAACTTAGTAGCCAACCTGTTTAGAGTCATTACCTCAGGTTTGTCCAACCCTAAGTTTTACCCAATTTAGGACAAAGGGAGCATACTTTTTCTCTCTCTCCATTTTTTTCTGGCATCATAAACATAAATTGCCATGCACATACATATTTATTATGAAGTTTTCAAAAAACAAAAAAAAAAAAACAAAACAAAACAAAAAAAAAAAAAAAGGGAAAAGGGGGCGACACATCGTCGCTCCAAGCCCGAATGACATGTTCGAATATTATTGCACTTCTAATAAGCGGCGTGTCATAGTGAAGGTAGTGCATTGACAGCATACCCGACATAGGGTTCTCAACCCTACTGGGGTTCATGCAACATGAAGCATGTAGGGCATTTTTTTTCGTGTGTTTTATTTCTAATTTTTTCTTTATTTGTGTTTCTTGACAGGAAGACCTTAGTATTAATCTTATAGCAAAGAATGGAAGGACCAAGCGTCGGAAAGAGTACTAGCAATGCAAGCAGTTCCAAGAAGAGCATCAAGATCGACGTGACACTCAATGATGTTCAGAGCTTATGGGAAATTAGTCAACAAATGTCAGAAAAGGCACGTTCGAACTTTAACAACAAGTATGGGAGGATACTAGATCTATTACGTATTCCGGTGGATGCCCCCGCTCTAAGTGCCTTCGCTCAGTATTGGAACTCAACTTTGAGATGTTTTGAATTGCCCGACCTAGATGTAACTCCCACCATAGAGGAGTATGCTTACATGTTGAGACTGCCTATCCAAAAGGAATCACGTGTCTATTTGTATTATGGACAATATGTGGCAGATGGGAAGATAGCAAGTTTGTTGGAACTTAAACCGGAACAATTGGATAAAGTGGAAAAAGGAAACACTACGGGCTTGAAGAGGCGATTCTTGGAAGGTTATCTTAGGGAGTTGGCTCAACAACAACGATGGGTTCTTTTTAATAGGTTGTTGGCTCTCCTCATCTACGGACTGGTGCTTTTTCCCTTTATTCCGGATGTGATTGATCGATCAGCCATGGACGTCTTCTACAGAGTTGAGGAATATGGGGTGAATTTAGTCCCTGCTATCCTAGCTGAGACTTTTCTCTCACTACAAGTTTGTCATCAGAATCAACAAGGAAAGTTGCGGTGCTGTGCACCAATGTTATATGTTTGGATTATGACTCACTTGTATGTTGGAAACAAAATTGATAGAACGGATGACCCGTTGAAAGGATTCATTCGCATGCCGCTAAAGTCACGCAAACTATATGAATGGAAACAAGAGTTTGATCAGGTCGACTCACGTTCATTTAGATGGATGTGCCCATGGTACAATGGGGATTCCGTTATATTCGGTTGTGGAGGTTTCTCGAATGTCCCATTGATGGGACCCGGAGGATGTGTGTCATATTCACCAGCTCTAGTAATGTGCCAACTTAGGTGGACACAAGATGAACCCCCAAAAGAGTCTGCTGGGTGGAGCATATTTCCTATATCAAGAATGTGAAAGCATCAAGAGTCAGACAATGGCAATAAGGTCAGCATGGAACAATATTCACATAAAAGGGCGTGATGAGTTAGGAAGGCGGATCATAGCTCGAACAAAAAGATATGAAGCATGGAGAGAGGCAAGAAGGGGGTGTGCTTCAAAACCGGAACCCCCATCTTGAAAACAATCCTCTTCTGAGAAGATCAAATGCTGGAAAAAATTGAAATTCTAAAAGCTCAGATGGGGGTTTTGGATGAAAAGAACCAAGTTGCAGAAGTAACTATCGTCAAGCTCCAAAGCCAGGTGCAAAAACTGAATTTACAGATCGAGAATTTGAGAAGTGAATGTGCCGATTCCTACGAAGCCCCAAGTCGCATGAAAAGGGCAAGAAAAGAGAAAGAAGCGGTGATCCAAGAGTTGCAAGCAAAGGTGGAGTGTCAAGAAAACACGCTAGTCAGAATTCTAAAGAAGAAAGAAGAGCTTGAGTGGGACGTAGGGGTTCATGTCGAAACAATACAGATACTAAAGGAGAGAGTTGGATCTCTACAAGAATCCTTGGCCCAGACCGAACTTTACTCTGATCGAGGATGGAGCGAAGCTGCCAGATATCGTCAATTATTAATGAGAAGCTAATGAAAGGGAAAATTGGCTCAGGACCAAAATGCAAGAAAATGAAAGAGGAGAAGCTCAACGTCACACAGAATGGGTAAAGGGATGGAAATTGGTTGTAAGGGATGTGATCTATGAAAGGGAAGCATGGAGAAGAAAATATGAAGACATGATTGGTAGAATTCAATATCATACTTCCCAGTTGGTGGATCGATTTGAAGAAGTATCAATTCAGGTCTACAAGAACCCTTTCCTCCAGATACCACCAGAGTTGACTGAGTTCTTCAAGCATTTTGGGAAGCTTGCAAAGGGATTCAGGAAAAAGAAGATGAAGCTCTTGACATAATATTTTGAGGTCCCCAAAGAGGGGTTAGAAATATGAAAACTCTCGATGTATTGTTTTTCTAGTTGACCAAAGACTCATGTTTGTATTGCAATATCCATCCAATGAAATAGAAGTTTTCATCAAATTTTTGTGGAATGCTCTCTCTTTTTCCAGATGATATCTGTCGAGGAGTGAATTCTCCCTTAGATACTTCATCAACTATATTTTTACCCTAAAAACGATGTGTTTTCCGTGTAAAAATATGGGTATCATCAAACAATAACATTGCTAGTACAGATGTGGTCTATCGAGGAGTGAATTCTCCCTTGGACTCGACATCAACTGCAGTCAAGCTAGAGGGAATTATACCACTAGATTTGATTGCAGGATGAGTATTCTTGCTATAAGTATATGCGACGGTCTTCCTGTCAAAAATGGAGTTTAATTGGTTTATGCTCTTTCTTTTGATTTTATTCATTTATTCTTTCTTTTATTAAATAAAACAGTGTGGTTTTTGAACAATTGCTCCAAGACACCCTTATCGCACTCGATCACAGGCAAGAGCCATGGCGGATGAACTAGAAGAAGTTCAAGTGATCAGGGATGAAGTTAGTCAAATCAAGGATCAGATGGCTAAAATGATGGAGATCCTACAAGAAATGCAGAAGGAGAAGAACACAGAGGAGAACCCTCCAGCCTCGAACGAAGGACAGCCAGCCACACCTCTCATCCCGCCCGGTTTTTCTCAGATTCCTATTCAAGGCTTCAACCAACCGGGGGCCATGATGCCTCTCAACCCAACTCATTTTTCATTTGACCCGAACAATCCCCCATACGGTTTGCCTCGTGGGTTTGTACCACCAACAACCCCGATCCACAAGATGGTATTCGAACTCCGAACACATCACTCAAGCACAAATCCCCACCAATACTTGTCGAAATACATGAAGCACGAATGTCAACTCTACAGATGGTAACACCCCGATAGTGACACCCCTCTGTCAATCCAAGGCCCCCACAATACACCCTACATTATGGACCCCGGGGGCTCAAATGATGCCAAACTTCGGTTCCTCCTCCATGCCATATTCATTTCCCCATAATATGTACGGAGAAGCTCCGGTGAATCGCCGGGGGGGATTCCCGATCTAAAGAAAAGCTAGAAGTACTAGAGGAAAGATTGCGGGCCATCGAAGGGGTAAATAGTTATGGTCTTCGGGATGCCTCGGAACTCTGTCGGTGCCAAATGTTGTAATTCCGCGAAATTTAAGGTGCCTGATTTTGACAAATACCGGGAACCACGTGTCCCAAGAACCATTTGACCATGTATGTTAGGAAGATGGCGTCACATGCCCGAGATGGTAAACTCTTGATTCACTTCTTCCAAGACAGACTTGACCAGGGGCGACTTCAAATTGGTATACGCATCTCGAGCGGGCACACATCCGATCCTTCAAAGATCTAGCAGATGCATTCCTGAAGCGAGACAAGTACAATGTTGACATGGCTCCCGATAGGATGCAACTCCAAAATATGTCAAAAAGGGATGTAGAGACTTTCAAAGAATACCGCAACGATGGAGGGGAACTGGCTGCTCAGGTGGAACCTCCCTTAGCCGAGAAAGAAATCGTAGCAATGTTCATTGATACACTCCAGTCGCCTTTCTATGATAGGATGATTGGGAGTGTGTCATCAAATTTTTCTGACATGGTCATCATCGGCGAGAGAATTGAAAGTGGAATGAGGAATGGCAAGATAGTCGAGACTTAATAAGGGAACGGCCCAAAGAAAACCCCATTCGTGAAAAAGAAGGAGGGAGAGGCACATGCAGTAACCTTGGAACAGAAGAAACCGAACCAATGGAGACCAAACCAAACACCCGCCTTCCATGCCCAATACGCCCCATATTACCAACCACCTCCATATCACCAAGCCAACCAGCCATACATCGCTGCAACCTCGCAATTTCCAAACCCTCAACAAATGGCTCCCTCACCGACCATCATACCCTTCTCGACCTCAAACACACCCCACCATGCCACCTCAAATCGTCCAGCCTCTAAATCCAAACCCAATCACCAGCCAAACAAGACCACCATATAACCCGGAAAGAAAGCCAGTGCGTTTTGACCCAATACCCATGACCTACACCGAACTATTCCGCCAACTTGTGAGCAAATCCGTGCTAACTCCTATCCCAACAAGACCACTAGACCCTCCTTATCCAAAGTGGTATGATCCAAATGCTCAATGTGAATATCACGATGGGGCCACAGGACATTCCACCGAGAGTTGTAAAGCTTTGAAGTTTAAGGTCCAAGACCTGATTAATGCCAAATGGTTGAGCTTTCAGAAGGATGCTCCAAATGTGGCACAGAGTCCTATGCCAAATCATGGGAGTTCGGGGGTCAATGCCATTGAGAGCTTCTTGGAACATACTCTAAAGAGTAAAGTAGCCGATGTTAGGACTCCTATGAGAGTTGTTTTTAGAGAGATGTGCAAATGTGGATTGATCCAAATCCCGACCCACGGAAGAAAAAGCTCTCGATGGAGAGATAAGGTGTGACTTTGATGGAAACATGGGGCATTCGATTGAAAAACTGTCGTTGAGTTTCGGCAAGTCGTGCAGCAGTTAATGGATATGAAGATTATCTTAATTGGTTGTGGATCAAATGAATGTGCCATTAATATGGTTGCTGAATCTACAACTTCCCCAACCCCAATTAAGATAACCCCTTTTACTGTTGTGGTTAATTCTCGGCCAGTTCCTGAGCAAGTCACTCCGAAACCAGTGGTGATATACTATACCGAGAAGAAACCTTTGCCGGTTCCAAGTGGGCCAACACCAATCGTCATCCGAGTTCCAAGTCCTTTCCCTTACAAGGACACCAAAGCGGTACCATGGAAGTATGAGATGCAGGTCCAACCCAATCCTTCCAACGGGACTACTGTGGTCACCAACATTTCAGGAATTGGTGGAATGACTAGGAGTGGTCGCATTTACACTCCAGAGGTTTTGCGAAAGGGGGAAATAGAAAAGGAAGGAAATGATCACAAAGGGAAAGAGAAGGTGGAAGAAATCCTAGATGACAAGGAAGCAAACGGGGGTGAGAATAAAAAGGGTGTATCTGATGAGGAGGTAGGCGAATTCTTGAAGTTCATCAAGCAGAGTGAATATAGGGTCGTGGATCAGTTAAATCGGACTCCGGCTCGGATATCTCTTTTGTCTCTATTAATGAACTCGAGCCACACGAGAAGAATGCGATGAAGGTGTTGAATCAAGCGCATGTCTCCCATGACATCACAGTTGATAAGCTCGATAACATTGTGGGTAACATAGTTGCTTGATAATTATGTCACTTTCACCGATGATGAAATACCAGTAGAAGGTATGGGGG
This sequence comes from Sophora flavescens, assembly GCA_030762895.1. Classification (NCBI taxonomy): domain Eukaryota; kingdom Viridiplantae; phylum Streptophyta; class Magnoliopsida; order Fabales; family Fabaceae; genus Sophora; species Sophora flavescens. Next base: position 109,476,570 of record CM061063.1, read on the forward strand.
CACAACAAGGCCTTGCACATTTCTGTGAAGTGCCGAGACCATGTCATGGCCAGGGTTCTCATTGATAATGGCTCTTCTTTGAATGTAATGCCAAAGTCAACACCGGCGAAGTTGCCTTTCGATGGAACTCATATGAAGCCAAGCACAATGATTGTAAGAGCTTTCGACGGCACTCGAAGGGAAGTCATGGGAGAAATTGAATTGCCCATTCAGATTGGCCCCTGCACATTTGAAGTACTTTTCCAAGTAATGGACATCACACCAACATACTGATTGTCTCCTAGGGCGACCATGGATCCATTAAATGGAGCTGTACCTTCCACATTGCACCGAAGGTGAAGTTCATTGTTGATTGTAAGCTGATAATTGTCTCCGGAGAGGAGGATCGTTAGTAAGCAAGCCATCAACAACCCCTTATATTGAAGCTGCCGAGGAAGCTCTCGAGACCGCCTTCCAATCACTTGAAATTGCCAATGCCACTTATGTTGGGGAGGGAGCTCCACTCTTGAAACCTCGGTCATCCAAAGCATCCATCATGATGGCCAAGGTTATGCTTCAAGGAGGATACCAACCTGGAAGCGGCCTGGGGAATAATAGCCAAGGTGTCGCTGACATCCTCATGCTCACTGAGAACAGGGATAGGTTTGGGTTGGGATACAAACCCACTAAGGCCGACAAGATGAGGGTGATAGAAGAGAAGAAAAGAAAGAGGTTGGCTCGGCTGGAAAATCGTGAATGCGAGGCTGAAAGGGTTCCCATCTGTGACATTCGACAGAGCTTCCGAAGCGTAGGGTTTGCATTCCTGGACCAAGCAGCAGCTATTGAAGATGATTATCCTGCCGATCGTGGTATCAATCTGGTGTATCCATGCTCTCCGGATCTGAGCTCAACAATTGGGAGATCATTGAGTTCCCCAAGACCATAGGGTCCTTTTCAAAGTAATTCTGTAATGCTTATCCTTTAGCTCTGCCCAAGGCTTTAGGAGTTTTGTTGTAATGGGCTTACTTGTTTCTGTTTCAGAATGACTTATCAATAAATGCATGCATTCAGTATCTTTGTCTTGTTATCTCTTTTTTTTTACTTTCGTTTTTGTTCACCATCCCTCACCAATAAATGCAGTCTCTCGTCTTTAACCTTTATTCATTCATCTTTCCCTGATAATTACCAAAATGCAGATCTAAAAGTGACTCTCTTGAAAACGACAGTGTTAGTAACCCATCATACAATTTTGACTATTCCGTTGATCATGCTGAGGAGGTTGTTGACGATGACGGGGAAGTCCCCCTTGAACTTTTGAGATTGGTAGAACAAGAAGCCAGGGAAATCCGGCCCCATGAAGAGCCGAGTGAACTAATCAATTTGGGAACCAAAGATGATATAAAAGAGGTCAAGATTGGCTTTTCCTTGAAAGAAAAGGAGCGGAACAGATTGATCAGGTTGTTGACAGATTATAAAGATGTTTTCGCATGGTCATACCAAGACATGCCAGGGTTAGACCCCAGTGTAGCAGAGCACAAACTACCATTAAAGCCGGAGTGTCCTCCAGTAAAGCAGAAGCTACGAAGGATGAAAGCGGAAATGTCCTTAAAGATCAAGGAGGAGGTCAAGAAACAACTAGATGCAGGTTTCCTAGAAGTTGTAAAGTACCCTCAATGGGTTGCTAACATCGTTCCTGTTCCCAAGAAAGATGGAAAGGTTCGAATGTGTGTCGACTATCGAGATCTGAACAGAGCTAGCCCAAAAGATGACTTTCCTTTACCTCACATTGATGTTCTTGTAGATAACACTGCTCAACATGCATTATTCTCTTTCATGGATGGCTTCTCGGGATATAATCGGATCAAAATGGCCCTGAAGATATGGAGAAGACTACATTTGTCACGTTGTGGGGAACTTTTTGCTATAAGGTTATGCCCTTTGGCTTGAAAAATGCTGGGGCAACATATCAGCGGGCAATGGTGGCTTTATTCCATGACATGATGCACAAGGAGATAGAAGTTTATGTAGATGACATGATCGCCAAGTCCAGATCCGAAGATGATCATGTTGATGATCTGCAGAAACTTTTTGAGCTGATTAAGAAAGTTTAAGCTCCGATTAAATCCAGCCAAATGCACCTTTGGAGTGAAATCGGGCAAGCTTTTGGGGTTCATTGTTAGTCAAAGAGGAATAGAAGTTGATCCTGAAAAGGTTCGAGCAATCAACGATATGCCAGCACCTCAAACAGAGAAAGAAGTTCGTGGGTTTTTAGGAAGATTGAACTACATTGCAGGTTCATTTCCCAATTAACGGCGACATGCGAACCAATCTTTAAACATTGCGCAAAAATCAAGCTGTGACATGGAATGAAGATTGTCAAAAAGCCTTTGAGAAGATCAAACAATACCTACAAGAGCCTCCAGTCTTGGTTCCCCCAGTGCCAGGGAGACCTCTCATCATGTATTTGACTGTACTAGATCAATCTATGGGTTGTGTACTAGGGCAGCACGATGAGTCGGGAAGAAAGGAACATGCCATCTATTATCTAAGCAAGAAGTTCACCAGCTGTGAAGCCAACTACTCACTGCTAGAACGCACTTGCTGTGCTTTAGCATGGGCGGCTCGCCGTTTGAGGCATTACATGTTGTGTTATACTACCTGGTTGGTGTCCAAAATGGATCCAATCAAGTATATCTTTGATAAGCCTGCTCTGACTGGAAGAATTGCTCGCTGGCAAGTCCTGCTATCAGAATATGACATTGTCTATGTCACCCAAAAAGCAATAAAAGGGAGTGCTCTTGCAGAATATCTAGCCAATCAGCCGGTAGAAGATTATGGATCGATGCAATGTGATTTTCCAGATGAAGATATAATGGCTTTGTTTGATCGCGAGCAATCACCAGAAAAAGAAAAGTGGACTTTGTTATTTGACGGAGCTTCTAATGCATTGGGGCACGGAATCGGGGCAATCTTAATCTCACCAGAAAATGATTATTTCCCTGTCACTGCGAGGCTCTGCTTCGATTGTACAAACAACATAGCCGAATATGAAGCTTGTGCACTAGGGATTTTAGCAGCAATAGAGGCAAAAGCAAGGAGACTGGAGGTATATGGGGATTCTGCATTAGTCATCCACCAGCTAAGAGGGGAATGGGAAACCCGAGATGCCAAGTTAATTCCGTACCATGATTACATCAAAGGTTTGATTGAGCAGTTTGACGAAGTCACATTTCATCATATTCCCGAGAAGATAACCAATTAGGCGACGCTGTGCTTGTCGACCTTGTCCTCAATGTTCAAAGTAAGTGACGAGAGAAACCTACCACTCATCAAAATGCAAAGTCATGATCATCCTGCATATTGTCAAGCGATAGAGGAAGAGTCTGATCAAAAACCGTGGTACCATGACATCAAATGTTTCATCCAAAGAAGGGAATACCCTCCGGGCGCTTCGGAAAATGACAAAAGAACTCTAAGAAGACTTGCAATGGGTTTCTATTTAGATGGAGATATTCTCTACAAAAGAAACCATGACTTGGTGTTGTTGAGGTGCGTTGACGCAAAAGAAGCTAAACTGATAGTTGAGGAGGTACATGAAGGACCTTTTGGAACACACACGCGGCTGGTCAAGCAATGGCCAAGAAAATATTGAGGACTGGCCAATATTGGTTGACAATGGAGGCTGATTGCTTTAATTATGCGAAGAAGTGCCATAAGTGTCAAATATATCTTTGATAAGGTTCATGCGCCGCTGAGCTCCCTTGAATGTCATGTCGGCACCCTGGCCGTTCTCAATGTGGGGAATGGATGTGATCGGGCCCATCGAACCAAAAGCCTCAAATGGACATCGCTTCATTCTTGTTGCCATCGATTATTTCACCAAGTGGGTGGAGGCTGCATCATATTCCAATGTGACCAGGAATGTCGTGATCGGATTTGTCAAAAGAGAGTTAATTTGTCGTTATGGGTTGCCGAGTGAAATTATCACCGATAATGCGACCAATTTGAACAATAAGATGATGAAGGAGATGTGCGAAAATTTCAAGATAAAGCATCATAATTCCTCTCCGTCACCGCCCAAAGATGAACAGGGCGATTGAGGCCGCTAATAAAAATATCAAGAAGATTGTCCAAAAGATGGTGGTGACGTATAAGGATTGGCACGAGATGTTACCTTTTGCTTTACACGGCTATCGTACCTCTATTCGCACCTCGGCAGGGGCAACGCCATATTCTTTAGTTTATGGGATGGAGGCGGTGCTCCCAATTGAAGTAGAGATCCCCTCATTAAGAGTACTGAGAGAAGCAGAATTAGAAGAAGCTGAGTGGGTCCAGGATCGACTAGACCAATTGAACCTCATTGAAGAGAAGAGATTAGGGGCGTTGTGTCACGGCCAATTATACCAGAGAAGGTTGATGAGAGCTTATGAGAAGAAGGTACGCCCACGACAGTTTCGGGAGGGTGACCTGGTGCTCAAGAAGATTCTACCAATCCAAAAGGATCATCGAGGGAAATGGACTCCGAACTACGAAGGTCCTTACGTTGTGAAAAAGGCCTTCTCTGGAGGAGCTTTAATTCTCACCAGGATGGATGGGGAAGACCTCCCGCTCCCTGTGAACTCGGATGCAGTAAAAAAGTATTATGCTTGAACACACTTCCCAAGAAGAATGAGAAAAGAAAAGAAAAATGAAAAATGAAAAAAGAAAAGGCTCGCTAGACTGAAAATCTGAAAAGACGGTCTAGGCAAAAGTTAGAGCAACCCGCTAGACTGAAAACCTGAAAAGGCGGTCTAGGCAAAAGTTAGGGTTCAAAAAAATAAAATAAAAAATATAACAATGGAAGTGTCGTTAAGCCGATGAACTGGGGCAGTCCGTAGGTTGGATATATGAAGATTGGGGCAGACAACATCTCTGAAGCCAATTAATGAGCAGTCAAGATTGTATGAGGGATACTAAAATTAGTCATTGAAAGAGACATCACTTGAGGAGATGTGAATCTACTCCGCAACGTTTTGCAACTTATGCTTTGTACACCTTTTTCAATCCAAATATAATGACATTGACTTCCTTTACTTTATTTCGCTACCTTAGTCCTTTCCTCTTAACTTTTGTCATTTGTGTGTGTGCATTCATCCTGATAAGTATATACTGAAACATGAAACAAGTAATGTTTTTTTAAGCAGTTAGAATTCCTTAGAAAGCCTCAAAAGGTCTTGGGGGGCACGATGCTTCCCCTATAAAGGGCATCGAAGAAAGGAAGGAATACCGAGACTCAACCATCGAGATAATTATCATCAAGAACATCTAATCATCGGGGATAAAAGTGCAAGATATCTCTCCCGGATAAGATGGGCCTTGTTTTAGTTCATCCTCAAGATTGACTGTGATCGATGCCTTTAGGGGGTCAAGGATCCAATAATGAAAGAAATAGCAAAGAAGAAATAATCTATCATCAATCTTTTGCATCATGCCCAAAATTAATAAGGGTTCTCATCATCATCATTCTTTCTGTAAATTGAAAACTAGTTATTTGAGTTTTCGCATTGTCATTCCATCAGTGAGCAAAATCTACATTCATATATTGCATTTGTCTATATGGCCTCACAGGTTTTTTATCTTTCAGTTCGAGCTTCTGACGGGCAATCCACCCCGTAAGCTCTTTTATATTTCATTACGAGCTTCTGACGGGCAATCCACCCCGTAGGCTCTTTGTATCTTGATTCGAGCTTCGACGGGCAATCCACCCCGTAAGCTCTTTTATCTTTCGATTCGAGCTTCTCACGGGCAATCCACCCCGTAGGCTCTTTTATCTTCGATTCGAGCTTCTTACGGGCAATCCACCCCGTAAGCTCTTTTTACCTTTCGATTCGAGCTTCTGACGGGCAATCCACCCCGTAGGCTCTTTTATATTGACTTAGTTTCTTACGGGCAATCCACCCCGTAAGCTCTTTTACCTTTCGATTCGAGCTTCTCACGGGCAATCCACCCCGTAGGCTCTTTTATCTTCAGTTCGAGCTTCTCACGGGCAATCCACCCCGTAGGCTCTTTTTTATCTTCAGTTCGAGCTTCTCACGGGCAATCCACCCCGTAAGCTCTTTTACCTTTCAGTTCGAGCTTCTTACGGGCAATCCACCCCGTAAGCTCTTTTACCTTTCAGTTCGAGCTTCTCACGGGCAATCCACCCCGTAGGCTCTTTTATCTTCAGTTCGAGCTTCTCACGGGCAATCCACCCCGTAAGCTCTTTTACCTTTCAGTTCGAGCTTCTTACGGGCAATCCACCCCGTAAGCTCTTTTACCTTTCAGTTCGAGCTTCTCACGGGCAATCCACCCCGTAGGCTATTTTATCTTCAGTTCGAGCTTCTTACGGGCAATCCACCCCGTAAGCTCTTTTACCTTTCAGTTCGAGCTTCTCACGGGCAATCCACCCCGTAAGCTTTTTATCTTTCAGTTCGAGCTTCTCACGGGCAATCCACCCCGTAGGCTCTTTTATCTTCAGTTCGAGCTTCTCACGGGCAATCCACCCCGTAGGCTCTTTTTATCTTCAGTTCGAGCTTCTCACGGGCAATCCACCCCGTAAGCTCTTTTACCTTTCAGTTCGAGCTTCTCAAGGGCAATCCACCCCGTAAGCTTTTTATCTTTCAGTTCGAGCTTCTAACGGGCAATCCACCCCGTAGGCTCTTTTATCTTTCAGTTCGAGCTTCTCACGGGCAATCCACCCCGTAAGCTTTTTATCTTTCAGTTCGAGCTTCTCACGGGCAATCCACCCCGTAAGCTCTTTTATCTTTCAGTTCGAGCTTCTAACGGGCAATCCACCCCGTAGGCTTTTTTATCTTCAGTTCGAGCCTCAGACGGGCAATCCAACCCGTAAGCTCTTTTATCTTTGTGCTCGAGCTTCAGACGGGCAATCCACCCCGTAAGCTCTTTTCTCTTTCTGTTTAAGCTCGGAAGACGATCCACCCGGCAAGCTTTTATGTGTAAACCCAATGGGCAATCCAATCCACTGGTCCTTTACAGGAAATCATTTTGTAGTCACAGGTCATTTTGCTTGTCAGTGTACCACGAACAAAATTGGAGTTCATGTCTTTACTCGTTTCTTATAACGATAATAGGTTAACTGCGGTTACACCTACTATCTAATAAGAAACAAGTAAAGAGGGGCAGCTGTGAACACCTAATTTCGTCCGGGTATCCTTTTAATTACTGTTTTGAACAAATTAAAACAAATAACTTTGCAATAAAAATGATTTTTTGTTTTTAGTGAGCCCAATTTCATTATTGTTGAAGATGTCTTTTAGACCATGTTCTAAACCCAAATGAAAAAAAAAAAAAAAAAAAAACGAAAAAAAAGAAAAAAAGAAAAAACAAAAGAGAAAAAGAAAAAAACAACAACAAAAACAAAGACAAAAACAAAAAAAAAAGATAAAAAGGAAAAGTAAATCTGCAGAATTGTAGTAAGAGCCAAGAGGATAAGCCAAAATTCCTTAATGCATTTCAGCAACCAAAAGAGCAATGACAGTGTTAAGCATTTTGCATCAAAAATGGCTTCAAGTTTTAAGCACATAAAAGGAAAAATAGGATGCTCTGATGCTGCCTGAATCAATGGAAAAATACTCAACATGAACAAGGAAATTTGCAGCATCAAGGAAAAACTAAAAAATGCAGAATGATAAGATTGGAAATGTGAAAAGGACCCTGCATTGCAACCATGGCAGAGGACATTGGGTCCTGTTTTGGAGTCTTGCAACAGTAGAAAGTATATAAAGAACAGACAGAAAAATCTGAAAAAAAAAAAACGGAAAAAAAGACACAGCAGCAGGAAAACAAAATCCTCAATACTCTCCATTTTCTTATTCCTCTCGGCCACCCTGCATTGGGACGGCCCTTAATCCACCAGACACCATTCCACCTTCTCCATTCCTAACCTTTCACCACCCCTCATCACCAACACTTCCATAACCACAAAGAACCCACGGCCTGTATTATACCCCAGGTGACTTCCCATTTTCACTTAAATAAATTGCCAAACACCATATCCACCAAGCAGTTAGATCATATTCCAAACAAAAAGAAAAAAAGAGAAGACAATACCACCGTCCCTTCCGCTGTGCTCCACTCGAGTCTACCACTGTCCCACCTGTTCCCTCCTCCGTTTTCTGCGCATCACAGAGGAATGAAGAAAATGGTGGACCAGCGAACCAGATCCGCTCATCCCCGCCACGGATCCGCCCTGGATCTGTAGCAGGTCCGTCGTCACCGCCACGTCGCTATTCCTCCACGCACGTACACCGCACCCCGTCTCGCCGTCGCCCGCGTCGTCCCTCGCGGCCACGACCTCCGCCTCTGCAAATCCAGCAACTGCAGATCTGTGGGCGCTTCCATCTCAGTTCAGTCTCGCTGCCGGCTTCGCCCATCACCACCACCAGACGTTGCCATCATCACCGTCCTCCAGTCGCCCTTCACTGCTCCGCCACCGTGCCGTCTGACCCCTCTGTGCGCAGCCTCTTCGTTTCTGCTCATTCCCCTGGGTAACGATGGAGAAGCCAGAAGCTTCCTCTTTGGCTTTTTATTTCATTTGTTTTTTTATGTTACTGTTATTCTGTGATGATGGGTTATTGTGTTTTGGGCTTTAGGTGTCTTTGGGTTTCTGATTGAGAAGTGGATGCCAAATGCCTTTCTCAGTTTTTTTTTTTTTTTTTTTTTTTTTTGCTTAAGTTTGGGTTTCACTAACTTGGGTCATATCCTTTCAAAAAAATAAAAAAATTTGTTTTCAAGCCTTCTCTGGTCACGAGCTTGTTAGGATTGGGTCAAATTTGTGCTCTTGTCTCATTAAGAAAAATGCATCCTCAAATGGTATAATTTCTTTTTCTTATAAAAATAAAATAGAACAAAATCTTCAAAGTAAAATAAAATCTTTTAAATCCACACAACAATCTACGACGTTGATGTATGATTTTTCATCCTCAAGTGTCGTATGAATTGTAAGGGTTTATCGTGTAGCACTGCTATCTTGGACCCTGTGCAAGACTAAACTTATTTCAAAAAAAAATAAAATCATTTTTTATAAAAATCTTTCCAAAATCAAATCCCTTTTTTTCAAAAAAAGAAATAAAATTAATCAACCAATCAAATCTTTTCTAAAAGAACTACGTGGCTTTGAGTTTCCCATCGCACCCGGGAATACGTAGGAGCAAGATAAATCATCTTGTCGGGCCAAAACTAATTTTTCCCTTTTTTGTGTCTCTTTTTATGTTAAATTAATTAATCAAAAATATTTAAACTTTTCTATTTTTTAGGGATGCTCTATGGACACGGTGCCATGTTCAGTCCCTTAGATTTGAGGTTGCCCTGTGGACTCATGTGCCATGTTCAACCTCATTTAGTTTTTATAAACAATAATTTTAAAAAACGTAAAAAATTAATAAAATATTTAAAATATTAAAAATAAAAGAATAATTCTTTCTTGTAAATAATTTTTGGGGTAAAATAAATATTTAAGAGGTTATTAAAACGATTTTTGCACAATTAACTTGAGGTACCGTTTTTTAAACGGGCGACGTAGGGTGCTAATACCTTCCCTACTCGTAACCGACTCCCGAACTCATCTCTCTCTTTTTTTTTTTAGACCAGTTTTCCTTAAAATAAATGGTTTTCCCAATGTTTTTCCCAAATAAAATATTGGTGGCGACTCCTCTGTCTTTTTATTCTTTTTCGCGGCTCCCGGACGGGACGGTCGCGACAATATATATATATATATTATCTGCCTTATTTTTTCTGGTGCAGCCGAAACGAACGACATGGAAGGGTTATATTACTTGCTTTATTTTGGGAGCGGACTATATGTTTGTTTGAAATTGCTAGATAATGATATAAAGGTCGGGAATGGGATATTGGTTGTGGAATTGAAAGTTGAAACTATGGGTCGTGGGATTTAATTAATCAGAGGAAGACAATTTTGGTTTTGGTTGTAAAGGTCATAGGTGCCTGACAGACACCTATATATGAAACGTGGGCCAGCAATGGAAATTTGAAGACCTATATGCAATTGTAGTACAATTATTAGATATTTACATATGTAGTATAGTACTCCTTCATGTCTTTAATATAATAAATAAATTGATATTTTTTTTCAAAATATAATAAATATGTATCAATTTTCACACATATTAAATGATAATTTTTAATATTATCACCATTTATAATATGATTTATATTTATGAGATATATTAATTTTTCAAACAAGTGAGTTTGTTCATTAATTAGAAGGATATTTTTAAAAATTTATATGAATATTAATTATAATTAGTTTATTTCGATGTATTTTTTTGATCTGTGTGTTTTAGGTTTTTGTTTCTTATATTAAAGACGGGGGAGTATTATATTGGATTTGCGTTTGCCTATTATATTGCTTATATAGAGAGAGACATATTAAATCATGGTGGTTGGTTTTCTTTTGAAGAAGCTGAAAATGGGTGGGGATCCACTTGGTTGGATTGTTGAAATTCATTATTTTCAATAAGTTATTAAGCAAGATAATTCTAACAAGAATTATTCTTGGAACAAGTGAATCCCAATATATATAAAAGTGTGGTGACCCGTGCCACACTTGAGATATCCATTGCTTCTTCTGAACATTTATAAGATTAACAAAATTTTGATTCATTTCAAATTTTCAATGATGGATGGTAAAGTATAATATTTTTAGTTATTAATTTTTATTGTCCATTATAGATAGTTGTTTGCATATATGGTAAATTATGATTTTTAAAATACAATAAATGGAAGCAATAAAAATTAATTATGTGTTAGGTATGATAATAATTAAAATAATTATTGTGAAATAATGTTTCAACCAAATTAAAGTGAGAGTTCCTGGTACAATAAAATTTAAAACAACACATTCCTTAAAATGACATTTAAAAATATTTAATTTGAAATTAAAAAATTCGAGCCATGCATGTCATGCACAGATTCAACCGGGGATTGCCGAGTGATATATAATAAGTCTAATAGCTGAATATAGTTTTATAAAAAAAAAATTGCATTTAAATATAGTTAGATTTTGTAATGGAACTGATTTTTAAAATAGTTTGTTAAATATTTTGTTAATTATCATCTTTAAAATAGAATACATGAAAAAAAAATTATGGGTGGGGTAGGAAAATAAATTAAATGTGTAAAATAATTTTTCTATCAAACTAAAGCGACAGTTCCTCCTACAAACAGAAAAAGAAAAACAATATGATTATGCATTTGTGTTTTGAGTAGTTGCTTCATAAGTTTGTTTCGATAGGGTACAATCAGTTTAATCTAATACATGTTATAATATTTTTAAAAATTCTTATGACATTTCTTCAAAAAAAATTCTTATGACACATTTCTTTAAATGTTTTTTATTTATTTATTTTTTGTGTAAATTTTTCTATTAACAATATTATTATTACTCTACGTTTTAAGAAAATTACTTACAACTTTAATTGATGTTTCAGTTGTTGATGTTATTGATGACACGTCCAAGGTTCATGTTTAGGCTATAAAAGGAATAAGCAGTTGATATGTTATAGAGATTGCAAACTTTTCACTGACATTTTATTTTTATAAGTAAAATATGTATTAATTTTATAATTTCATAATTGCAATTTTGTTTATTTTTTATTTTTATTTCAAAGGTATATGTTGTAAAACTTATGGAGATGCATTGTGTCATTCATGTTTTTTTTTTCGAACTTAACATAACCGAGTATTATCTGAAAATAATTTGAAATTATTTTACCAATGCATATTTCACTCTTGCATCGCACGGGTCCATCATCTAGTAAAATATAATAGTATATAATAAAAAAATTAAAATTTAAAAATAAAAAATTTAAATTAAAAAAATAAAATAAAATAAATAAAATATAATAGTATATAGCAGTTCGTGAGCTACCCCATTTTATATGGACTAAAAATAAACAAAATTCTATAAGGACCAAAATCAATTTTTATCAATTTTATAGGTATTAAAAACTTATTTAACCCTTATTTTAAATATTTGGTCATTAATTGCGATCTTTTATTATTTTTTTATTGTTTTAGATAATAAATTTTTTTATATTCAATTTCATCTATAATTATTTTATTATCATTTCAAAAAAGAGTTTTTCTGTTCAATTTCATATTATATTATTTCATGATTATTTTAAATATTGAATTTTTTTTATAATTATTTAGAATGATGACTTTTCAAAACTCAATTTTTTCTCATCATTTCATTAAGTGTTTGACAAAGTTTAATTTTTTAGATCTTTTAATATTATTTTAAACAGTAATTTTTTCCATTCACATTCATCTCTTATTATTTTCTTATCAAGTGAAATAGTGACTTTTTATGTTAAATTTTATCATCTATTATTTTGTTATTGTTTTAAATAGTGGTTTTTATTAAGAGTTTAATTGATATATGTGTCAGTATAAAGTTTTTTACACTGTCAACTAATCATAAATCATGGAATGAATGACTTTTGAGGTGATTTGGATAAGAATCAAAGATTTTCAATGACATGATGATTTATGATTGGTTGTGAGATAAAAACCTTTATACCGATAGTATATACCAATTAAACTCTTTTATTAATAAGCTTTATCTTTTATTATGATAATGAAAAGTGAATTTTCCTATGAAGTTCTACTTTTGGCATTTAATTGTTATTTCAAACACTGAATTTTTTCGGTTAATGATGTCTTATTTATATTCTTACTATTTAAAAATTTTACTTTTTGTAAGTTGTATTTATTAATATTTATTATTATTTTAAAACAAAATTTTCCTTCATCAAATTTTATTTTTATTTATCATTATTTTTAATAGTGACTTTTTTATTTACCTATATCACTCACTATTTTAGATTTTTTTTAAAATCGTAGAACATCTTACTATTTTTTTTTCGTTGTTTCTAGTTTCTAGTTTGATAATATTAAGCCCACAATGAACAATAATAGCCTGCCAAAAAACTGGTGAACAGTGTCGCGGATAGTTTTATAACCGTGTAAACTCAATGTGAGTCAATACGAAGATGTGTTAAGATATAACAACAATATTATGCGGAAGTATCAGATAAACTCAGTTGAAAACTAGAGAAGTAAATATAACAACAAGGAGATGAAACGAAGAAAACTCTATAAAAGTTGATGAGCCAAGAAGTTATTACATTGAATTGAAATGAATGAAAACTACGCGTGTTTTTATAGCTAACAACAATGATTTCAACCATTAATTAAATAATGGTTAATATGAAAAATAAACTACAATCTTCTGTTAACACTACTATTAATAGCTACGTGCATGAGAGCCACCACAATCTACCGAACAATCTCCACTTTAGCTCGAATCCAAATAGTTGTTCATTGTCATGTCTTCAAACATTGTGGAGACCAACCAAGTCCAAACAATGTTGGAACTTGACATTTGGAAGTGACGTAGTGAGCATGTCTGATGGGTTCTCAGAAGTGTGAATCTTCGTCACTATAACTTTACCAGCTGCAACAATATCTTGGATAAAGTGATGCTTCACATCAATATGTTTCGTCTTGTCATGATAACAACCATTCTTGGTCAAATGAATAGCACTTTGACTATCACAAAACACAATAAGAACATCTTGTGTTAAACCAAGTTCATTGACCAAACCTTAAAGCCAAAGAGCCTCCTTCACACCCTCTGTTGCCGCTATATATTCTGCTTCAGTTGTAGACAACGCAGTAATAGACTGAAGTGTAGCTTTCCAACTGATAGCACAATTAAAAAAAGTAAATATATATCCAGAAAGAGATCTTCTCCGGTCAAGATCACCACCATAATCCAAATCAACAAAACCCATAACATCATTGTGTTGGTAGTGGCTACGATCTCGAGAGGGGGGGGGTGAATTGAGACATTGAAAACTTTTTAAACAATTTAAAGCAAAACAATGTTTCTTTAAAAGAAAATTGGTTTTCACTAAATTTTAATTCCCAAGAATCAGGTTATGGAACAAGTAATGTTGACAAGAAGAATTATAAGTAGTAACAACAGGTTTTAACACAGATTACAGATCAAGGATTCAAGTTAACAAAAGCTCATCCACAACACATAAGTACATATAACAAGTATATGGAGTTTAGGGATGAGAAGAACACGCAAACCGATTTATCCTGGTTCGGCTACCTCCTCTGGTAAGCCTACATCCAGTCCCACACCTCTGTGGTTTTCTCCACTATAATCAGCAATTACACAATTCTAATTACAGCAACACAAGGATAACCTCCTTGCTCGAAAAATCACCAGAAAACACACTTGCTTTTATATTCCCAAGGATCCCTTCTATCCTTGTTCAAGCCTAAGAGATACCGTCTCTTAGTCACACTAATTCTCGAAAAGAATTGGGTAGAAGAAAGACTCTAAAAGTCTGATTAAACAAATTGAAGTTCTAACTAATATCACACTTTTCTCAGAGATGAAGCACTTTTGGATCTTTCGTAGTTTTTCATAATCAGAATGAGTTGTGTTGTTGTTATTTGTTTTGTTGAAAAGTGTTCCTTTGATCCCTCTTTATATAGAAGACAAATTATAGCCGTTGGGATCATTTAAAACAGATTTGGATCTGATCTAACAAAATCTGCTTTCTTGATTCTTGATCTTGAAATGAGATCCTTTTGGTTCTTGTAGAGTTTGCATCCTTCTAAAAAAAATAATCGTTTCCATCTGAAAGGATGGCCAAGTCTAATTGAAGAGTAAAATATCCGTTTCTATCTGAAAGAATAACAAATAGCCGCGTCCATTTTGCCACGTCAGTAGACGAAAGTGCTAACACAAGTTATTGGATATGCTTCAACTGGTAGACGAGTGCTAACACAAGGTAATTGGACGGGCTTCAACTGGTAGACAAGTGCTAACACAAGGTAATTGGACGGGCTCCAACTGGTAGACGAGCTTTATATGCCATGTTAGTGGACGAGCTCTCCTTTTTACTTCAGTAGACTCGCTCTTCTGTTAATTTCAGAAGACGAGCTCCAAGTGCCATGTCAGCGGACGAGCTCTTCTGTTACTTTGGTAGAAGAGCTCCAAGTGCCACGTCGTGAGACGAGCTCTTCGTTATACTTGATGGATGCGCTCTTCTTGTTGTACTTGGTGGATGTGCTTTTGTTGTACTTCGGTGGGCGTGCTTTTGTTGTACTTGATGGGCGTGCTTTTGTTGTTGTATTTCGGTGGGCGTACTTTTGTTGTACTTGATGGACGTGCTTTTCTTGTTGTATTTCAATGGACGTGCTTTTGTTGTACTTGGTGGACGCGCTTTTGTTGTTGTATTTCAGTGGGCGTGCTTTTGTTGTACTTGATGGGCGTGCTTTTGTTGTTCTTAAGTGGACGCGCTTTTCTTGTTGTATTTCAAGTGGGCGTGCTTTTGTTGTACTTGATGAGACGGGCTCTTTAGTTGTTCATTGGACGGCAGCTCTTTACTTTGTTGGACGTCATTCTTGGTTCACTTCATTGGATGAGCGCTTATATTTTCCCTGTGTTGGATGAGCGCTAATTTTGCTTTGTTGGACGAGTGATCTTGCATGCAACTTAACACGAAATGAGTACGTAGTCAAAATTAAAAATCTTATGCAAAATACACTTTGTTTGTCATACATCAAAACATGAATGAGGGCTTAGTCTTACACATTGATTGTAGTTTTGTTGTTGTCAAATACCAAGCCAAAATCAGAAGTACCTTTTAGATACCGAAAAATCCATTTCACGACATTCCAATGCTCCTTACCAGGATTATGCATATATCGACTCACTGTGCTAACATCATATGCCAAATCAGGTCTAGTGCACACCATAGCATACATAAGACTACCAACTACACTAGCATAAGGAATGTGTGACATACGTTCTTTCTCTTCTTCTGTCTGTGGACAAAGATTCGAAGATAACTTGAAATGTACAACAAGTAGAGTAGAGACAAGTTTGCAATTACTCATATTAAACTTGTCAAGCACTTTTTCAATATATTTCTTTTGTGACAAGAAAAATTTACCATCTTGACGGTCCCTGTGAATCTCCATACCAAGAATTTTCTTAGCTGCACCTAGCTCCTTCATTTCAAACTCATTGCTGAGTTGGGTCTTTAACTTTTCGATCGAAGACTTGTCGGGAGATGCAATCAACATGTCATCAACGTAAAGTAACAAGTATATAAAAGACCCATTTGGAAGTTTTCTGAAATAAAAGCAGTCATCAAACTGACTTCTAGAATAATCTTGCGCAATCATAAAGGAATCAAATCTTTTATACCACTGTCTTGGAGCTTGCTTTAGACCATACAATGATTTCTTTAGTTGACAAACAAGATGCTCCTTGCCAGGAACAACAAATCCCTCAGGTTGTTCCATGTAAAGCTCTTCTTCTAGCTCTCCGTGTAGAAAAGTTGTCTTCACATCAAGTTGCTCCAGTTCTAAACCAAGCAAAGCAACAAGAGCGAGCAAAATACGAATAGAGGTTTGACGAACAACAGGTGAAAAAATCTCATTAAAGTCAACACCCTCCTTTTGGCTAAAACCTTTAACAACCAACCGTGCTTTGCATCTGGGATCTTCAATACCAGGAATGCCATCTTTCTTCTTGTAAATCCATTTACATCTTAATGGCCTCTTTCCCTTAGGAAGGTTTGTCAAATCCCAATTATCATTCTTATGAAGACTTTCAATTTCTTCATTCATAGCCACTAGCCACTTTGAAGAATTAACACAAGAAACAGCTTCAGTATAGCTGGTAAGCTCAACACCTTCGTTTACCTCTTGTGCAACAGACAATGCATAAGCAGTTAAATTCTCATCATCTGCATATATCGTTGGCCTTCTAATATGTCTTATCGGTCTATCTCGTGCAATACAATAATCATCTTGTTGTGGCTCAATAGGAGAAGAGATATCATAATTATGATCACAATCACGATCATTAATGCTAAGCTCGTTTGTTGAGGAAGAAGGAACATTGAAATTAGGATTTGCAGACTTCAATTCTAACTCCACCTTCTCATTGGTACTAGTATAAGAAGACATAGAAGATTGTTTTCCAGATAGAAATGCATCTTCATTAAAAGTCACATCTCTGCAAAGAATTACTTTTTGTGACTTCGAGTCGGAACACCATAAACGATATACTTTAGACTCAGATGCATAACCAAGAAATATGCATTTAACAGCTCTAGGAGCTAATTTGCCATCATTAACATGTGCATATGCAGGACATCCAAAAATCCTCAAATTAGAACAATTAACTGGGTAACCTGACCAAATTTCTTCTAGAATTTTGAAATCAAGTGACTAGTGTGGAGAACGGTTGACAAAGTAACATGCAGTTGAAATTGCTTCAACCCAAAATTCACGTCGATGCCATAAACCAGCATTTGAGAGCATGCATCGAGCTTTCTCAAGTAAAGTCCTGTTCATTCGTTCTACAATACCATTCTGATGAGGAGTACGTGGAATGGTTTTATGTATAGCAATACTATGATATGCACAAAACTCGTTAAAGTCACCTTCACAAAATTCTAACCCACTATCTGTTCTAAATTTTTTGACCTTCTTCCCTGTTTGGTTTTCAACAAGAGTTTTCCACTTCTTAAAATTTGTAAATGGCTCATTTTTATGCCTCAGAAAGTAAACCCAAACCTTACGAGAAAAGTCATCGATAATAGTCATCATATAACGACATCCTCCATGAGAAGGAATTTTGGATGGTCCCCATAGATCTGAGTGAATATAATCAAGAACGTCTCTTGTAGCGGTGAGTTGCAGTAGAGAAACTAATTCTTTTTTGTTTCCCCAAAACACGATGTTCACAAAACTCCAACTTACCAATATCATGTTTTCCAAGAAGACCTTGCTTGCTTAGAAGTTGCATGCCTTTTTCACTCATATGGCCAAGGCGCATATGCCATAATTTGGTGACATCAATGCCAGGCATGGAAGAAGATACACCTCGAACTCGAACTGTTACTGCAAGAACCTTGCAATACATATAAACTACCAACCCGGTTGGCTTTCATCACAATAAGGGCACCTTTTGATACTTTTAAAACTCAACCTTCAGCTGAATACTTACACCCAAGAAACTCAAGGGTGCCAAGAGAAATCAAGTTTTGCTTCAAGTCAGGAATATAACGAACTTTAGTCAAAGTCCTGACAACACCATCATCGATCTTGATATGAATATTTCCAATGCCAACAACCTTGCATTTAGCATCATTGCCCATTAAGACAACACCACTATTAATTGGTTCAAAAGTGTTAAACAAGTCTCTATGTGGACACATATGAAAAGTACATCCAAAATCAAGAATCCATTCTGTTTTACTCCTCTTTTCAGAAGAAATGATGGATAACAAAATGTCATTGTCATAATCAGTTTCAATATTAGCAGCTTCAGCGGGTAATGGAGATTTTTTTTTCTGTTCCTTTTTCTTCAAGATGAAACAATCAGAAATATCATGCCAAAATTTCTTGCAATAGTTACATGTTTTGTTGGTTTTAGGTCCCCTAGATTTGGACCTTGATTTTCTGCTACTGGTACTCCTTTTTTCTCGAGTTGTACCTCTGATATTCAAACCTTCTCCCTTGTCCTCAGAATGAACTTCAAAATCAAATTTTTCTCTGGACAATAAATTAGATTTAACATCTTCAAAAGATAAAGTATCATTGTTGCCGTACAACATGATTTCTTTGAAGTGTTTATAGGTAGAAGCCAAAGAGACAACCAATAAAATAGCTTTATCTTCGTCATCAATCTTTATGTCAATATTTTCAAGATCCATAACAATTGAATTAAACTCATTAAGATGAGATTGAATAGGAGTACCTACAGCCATACATATTGTATATAATCGCTCCTTGAGACGATGCTTGTTTGCGAGGCTCTTAGTCATATACAAAGACTCTAACTTAAGCCATAATTCTGCAGCGGTAGTTTCACTGACTACTTCACGAAGAACCTCCTTGGATAAGCAAAGTTGGATTGCAGAAAGTGCATTGTCATCCAACTCGTCCCATTGCTCATCGGCCATGGAAGTCGGTTTCTTTGACTTTCCATCTAAAGCTTTATTTAATCCGTTCTGTGTAAGAATGACCTTCATTTGGACTCGCCAAATTGAGAAACTAATATTGTCATCAAACTTCTCAATGTCAAATTTGGTAACAGTGGCATCTTAAATTCCCAACTGGATAATGGCTCTAGATACCACTTGCTAAGGTATAAGAACAATATTATGCGGAAGCGTCAGATAAACTCGGTTGAAAACTAGATAAGTAAATATAACAACAAGGAGATGAAATGGAGAAAACTCTATAAAAGTTGATGAGCCAAGAAGTTATTACATTGAATTGAAATGAATGAAAACTACGCGTGTTTTTATAGCTAACAACAATGATTTCAACCATTAATTAAATAATGGATAATATGAAAAATAAATTACAACCTTCTGTTAACACTGCTATTAGGGCTCGTTTGGTGGTCAGGATAGGATAGGGGCGGATATGATAAGAGAGCAGGATAGGAGTATGAAAGGATACGAGCAGGATAAGTTGTTATCCTATCCGACGTTTGGTGTCCACCAGATAACCAACTGGATAACATTGTAATTTAGTATTAATTTTAAAATTTTCGTTTTTGTTCTTAATGTTTTCATATTTTATTAGATTTTAGTTGTTTATAATTTTCATTTTTTAATATTATATAAAAAGACAAAATTGTCCTTGTGATAAAATTACATATAATATTTAAATTTTTTAAAATATTGTTTAACTTAAATTAATTTTTTTATAAATTTAAATATTTATTTTTAGTTTTTACTTTACATATAGCTAAATTATTAGAATATTTTTATTTATTTTTTAGTTTTTTAAAATAACATAAAGTAACAAAATTAGCCTTGAGAGAAAAATAATAATTTTTAAAATTAATTATTAATATTTTTATTATTTTATGTTTTATTATATCTTTTTTTGTAACCATATTATATTTTATTATACTTTAACTATTTTATGTATAAAATATTTTTATACTTTATTATATTTAAATCATCTTATCCTATCCTGTTGAGTTCTAACCCAGCCCCCCCTCAGGATAAAATTTTAATTAGATGGACATGATAGGATAAGAGACAGGATTGGTTTATCCTATCCTGCTGGCTCACCAAACAATAGTTTCAGACAGGATATGATAGCTTATGATATCTTGTCTCTCTTATCTTGACCACCAAAAGAGCCCTTAATAACTACGTGCATGAGAGCCACCACAATTTACGGAACAAGATGAACAGTAGGATGTGAATGGATGTACAGTACAAATGAACAGTAAATATGACTTTATATACTTGTCATTTACATGTTTGTGATATGAAGAATCTATGGAAAGTACTTAGTGGAATGGATTGTCAGTGTTTTGATATGAATCTTTGGGTAAGCCAACCGAGGACCGGAAGGCTCCAGTATATAAATATCACCGCCGGGTACAATGGGACCTTGTTAGATACCCCGGGCGTTGAGGAGGGATGTTGATGTTTGCCGGAGGCCGGTGCGGTATCTCCAGGGTACGAAATTAAAGTAGTCAGGGTGGGGGACTTTGAGTAAACAACCCCAAGCGGTTCCAAAGACTCAATATATGATATGATACGATATGTACCACTTATGAGCGGGATATGAGTTAAGAAAGTAGTAAGTCATTCCACAAGTATTCTCTGGAGGACAAGATGCTTATATAGTATTTTATTAGTTTATGATATCATTTACATATGTAAAGATATTAATGTGTAAATGGAAAATGATTATATATTTGTTTGATCTAGTGCTTGCCTGAGTGTGTGACTTTAGTTCACCCTTGATTTTGTGTGATTGCATGTGTTTGGGGGTGAGACACCTCGCTATGCCCCTTTGTGTCATTAGATTAAAACCTCACTTTTTAATTACTTAATCGCATGCTTAATGTAAAAATACATAAAAAATTAAACTTAACTTATAACGTATACAGCTTCATATAGAAAACACATCACAATCTAAGTATATTAAACATATTACAAAACACTGTTGAGGGTATCCTCTCAGTATGATACATCACAGACATATCCTTACACCAAAGTTAAACAAAGCGGAAACATATAAAAACGTCTCACGAGATGCACTGGCCATAACTAACTAGACCCTAATCACCATGGGTCACAGCTCGTCCTCCGGCATCGGGTTTATAAGGAGTTCCATTCAACTCCTCCTGGTTAGGCTCATCAACAGGGTCTTCTCGTACGATTCCACAAGGAGGTAAAATACAACATACAGGAATATACGGAGGATAAGAAATAGTTCTATCATCAAAAAGCGGAAAAGAGTCATAGTAAGTTAAACGGTAATTGTCACAGACAATCAACACACATAACTAACGAATCATTCTCAAGTTAATATATACCATCCTCTACCCCCAATCTCATGATACTCAAAGACACCATAGTTGCACACCTATTCCCTAAGGTGGAAGTGGTCTCGCGAGAACTCTTGATTTTACGTATTATATTACCAATACATGGTGTATTATATTACCAATACACAGATGTGTTTTACGTGCATTATATTACCAAAACACGGTGGATTATATTACCAATACACAGATGTGTTTTACGTGTATTATATTACCAATACACGGTGTATTATATTACCAATACACATATCTTTGTGTATTATATTACCAATACACTTTTGTCTTTGTGTATTATATCATCAATACACTTTTGTCCTTGTGTATTATATTACCAATACACGGTTGTAGACAACAACACCTATACTTGAATCTCACCAACCCGTTTTAACAACATCCTAGTGCCTTAACCTTCCATTAGAACTTGACACATATTCTATGCCATAACACCTCTCTAACATACACCATCTAGGTTAGACACTTCTAAATCATTATTATCCTCACACCCAAAACAATCATCTCTTCGACAACATATATATCTTTGCTTAAAAACCACTAAGCATAATAATAAAAACCAAGCACATCATGCATAACACAATATCAATAAAAATATTCCAATATCACCAACATCGCACCAAATCAATTCAATAAAGTTAATAAAATCAAATAAACCATCAACAATATAAAATCAACCTAATATCGATAAACCTACAATATCCCCGAATCACCATTGGTTTTTCAGAAAAGGTTTACAATGTGATTTTGGTCTTGTGGATTACTCGACTACTAGTAGGGTTTAGGTCGCCCTACACAATTATTATATAATCTACTACTTATCCATTCCGACGATAGGTTGGTTCTTTCCCCCACCTGGGTTATCACCGGGATTCTGAAATCGATGTTCCTCGTTATCACGCC
The DNA here is from genome assembly GCA_030762895.1 of Sophora flavescens. NCBI lineage: Eukaryota > Viridiplantae > Streptophyta > Magnoliopsida > Fabales > Fabaceae > Sophora > Sophora flavescens. Next base: position 109,498,930 of record CM061063.1, read on the forward strand.
ACACGTTACCAATTCCTCCTTCAACCAACATCACATAACAACGGTTAATCAAACAATTCCCACTAGGTTCACTTTAATACTAGGTTCGGTCTCTAATTCAAAATGAGGCTAGGATTATTTCCTCACTCTAATCTTTTGGATTCTAGGTGTTTAGATCTTAGATAACTAGAATAAATTGTTAGAAGTTGAAAATATGAAACAAAATCATCTAGCCTCTAAGGTTAGGGTTTCGGTCTTGAACATAAAAATAGGTTAGAAAATTTATTTGGGTTCCAACCCTTGGATCATAAAAGTATAAGTATCTAAAAGCATAAAAACCATAATCTTAACTCATCAACATTTTTAAACATTTTTACATAATCTTGGAAGAAATAGATCTAAGACTTGAAATAGATAAAACTTGATGAAACTTAAGATTAGTTGAGGATTAGGAACATAGAAACCCTAAATGGTTTAGATCTAACCTCATTTAAGTTAAAAAAATTGAACAAAACCTCCTTTGTCCATTTAGACATAGGTTCGGCCTCTTTACAAAAATAGGGGAGGAAAATTTTGCTTGATGTATGCTCTTAGATAATGAAAGTAGAGATCATAACTAGATCATAGAATTTGGTTTCACATTTTTATGATTTTTCTACAATTTTCTAGAGATTTTTGAAGCTTATAGATCTAAGAATATCAAAAGGATGAACATGGCATAAACTCAACAAATAAGTAAAGAGGAAAACTTAGATGAGTAAGAAGAAGAAATTTTACCCTTGGAGCTTAAAGGAAATGAGTGAAGATGATGAATTCTTGAAGGAAATCAATGGAGTTTTGAAGTGAAGAACTTGGTTATGTGAGTGTAAAGTGTGAAAATGAAAGAAAATGAGTGTTTATATAGAGGGAGAGAGAGAAAGTGGAGTGTTGGAGAAGGAGAGTGAGGGACTTGGGCTCCAAGTTTTGCTAAGATGTGTTTGGTCGGAGAAAGTGAGAGAAAAATGGGTTTTTGGATTAAAATACATTATATTCAAAAAAGTGTAATGATGGTTACTTTATGATGTGACCTTTGACTCACATCAACACGTCACTCCTTTTCCAACAAGTTAAATTGGTCATCTCAGCTCCCATCATCCTCGTTGTGTACACGGTTAAATTTTCCGATCGTAGTTTTGACGATTTTACCCAGATAAAATATTATATTTTAATTTCGAACGTAAAATTTCCAAAATTACTAAAGTCATTGGAAACACGACAAAAACACTAACCATTTCGTTCACGGGTCAAAATTAGGATTTTTGCTCAGTAAACTTTTACTGTCAGTGAAAACGCAGATGGGCAAGCTTCGTCCGGATTTTCAACCCGAAATTTTACTGTAACCTTCTACCATAAAGTAGACTATGAATAAGATTTTATTTTATTCAAAATCACTTTCTAACTCTCAGATTAAAATATAATTAATTATATTTTAACCGGTTGAACAACATAATTAAAATCAGACTGTTACAGGGGGAAACTCCTTTATCGAGTCAGTGGACTCACCCCACGTTTAACATTTCAAATACAGGTATTTGCAAAGCCACCAGCAGCCTTGGATGCCATGTAGATAGCTTTTACTCGGTTGATACACATATATAGTTAAGTGTATCTAGTTTTTATTAGGACTTTATAATTTGTGTTGGTTACTCTGAAGTATTATATTCATTATGTTGTAATTAATGACTATAATCGTTTTCTTTGGATGAAACATATTTTTGTATCTTATGAGGCTGTGAAAGAGAAAGGAAGACTTTCATTTTCAGTCGGTCATGATTACAAAATTCGAGTCATGACAAAAAGTAAAAAAAAATAGATCACATGAAATTGTACAAATTCAAAAGAATAAGAAAAGAAAAAAGAAAAGAAAATATCAATTTGTCAAAAAAAATCAACTTGTGATTAGATTAACCAACAAGAAACAAACCAAAAGTAACACATAAAATCCAGGACAATACAATAAAAAAAAAAATCAAAGCTAACAACCCATTTAAAAAATATGTGGATTCTAGCATGAAGTTGGTCATTTATGGGTATACCAGTATATCCCAAAAAAAATTCATCATACATGATTTTGAGCCATTGGATATATTAATTAAATAATCAACAGCTGCCCAACCCTATCGCTCAAGCACTAAAATTTCCACTGCTGCCCAACCAGCTGCCGGCTTGCCCCTGCCACCTTCGTCCCTACCCCCACCCCTCTTCCACCAACCTCCAACAACAATAACGATGGTACAACATGAAATGTTTATAAAAAAAAAAGGGTGCAGCATTAAACAATATCGTTGAAACATCAAACAACATCCACCGAATGTGCAGGATGATAAATTAATGAAACAATAACGATACTGAAATCAAAACCTAGAAAACCCATAAAATCTAGAAAATCGCAGCTTCACCGCCCCTTGTTCATCCTGTCATCATTGAAACCTAGAAAACCAAAACAAGCAAGATGATAAATCAACCACAAACTGAGGCGGAGGAGGGCAGAGCATCCACCGCCGTCATCGCGTGCCTCTGTGTAACGTCCCGATTTTTTGGTTGCTCTTTAATCTGTACTTATGCATGTTTGAGAATAATTAATATTCTAATTTTTGAGTAAATTATTTTAATGAATCTAATTTATTTTCATAATGTATTTTATGGTAGAAACTACTATAAAATTTTCGGTAGAAAATTAAGATGATTTCGGTTTGAGTTTTCACTGTTAGTTAAGTAGTACTGACCCGGAAAATGAATTTCAATTAGTGAAATAAAATTTTTATTTTTCCAACCCAATTTTAATCATTTCCATGATTTTTAAAATTTTCTTTAAGTATGGAAAACTTACGAAAGAAAATACGATCGATTTTCACCGACGAGGAACAAATGGAACCGAAACGAACCAATTTACCAAACTTGGATTTTATGCAGATTTTGAAGGGACTTGATTGAGGTGAATGGTGACAATATTCACTATTTACACATCATTTCTTACACAAATGATTATTTTTTTTCCACTTTACAAGAAAACATCATTTTTATATTTATTTAAATTAAGTCTTTATCATTAATTAAAATTAAAAACCTACTCCCTTGGTCTATAAGGCAGCAGCGCCCTCCCCTCCCCCCACTCCTCTATATATATATGCTCTTCAAACTCCGTCTCTCACTTTCCAACTTCCTTCTAAAACTCACTCACTTTATACTTTCACCATTAACACACTTACAAGCTTTCAAAGCTCTTCTTGTTCTTAGAGAAATCAAGCTCTTGCTCATCATTCTCATCATCATCAACATCAATCAAGGGTATAAACCTTCTACTCTATTCTTTGATCTTTTCAAAAACCTAACTTTTATTTACATGCATGTTAATGATTTTGTGTTCCGAGTGATTTTCTTATGATGCATGTACCTAAAACCAATTTATTTGAGCTTAAACTTACCTTTGCCATCATCTACTACTCTTGCATGTCACAAAACTACTTTCCAAGGCCAATTTTGATGTGGTGGCCGAAACCCTGGGGGGGGAGGAAAATGGTGTTTTGTTCAAAATTCTCACATGCATGTTAATGATTCATGTTGCAAGTGATTTTCTTTTGAATGCATGTTCATAAAAACTAATTTATCTAAACTCATCATTATCTTTACTTTCAACTTCTATACTTGCATGTTATAAAAATGTTTTCGAAGGCCTATTTTTAAATATGGCCGAAAAACACATAAAAAGGAAAGTTGGTGTTTTGTTAAAATTTCAACTTGCATGTCTTTGAAATCCTATTGCATGTGATTTCTAAACTTAAGAACTTCATACAAAAATTGAGTTTTTCCTCACCTATTAGGAGTATAAGGGCTGAAACCCTAATTGTTAGGGTTAAAGAGGCTTGACTTTGATTTTCATGAGAATATGTTGTTTTGATCTTTGTATTTTTTGACATGCATGTGGTACCAAATTGAAAATGGTTTGTTTTTAAGTTTTTGAGAAGATATAGTACTTTGATCATCATACTGATTTCTTGCATGTTGATGCAAAGTTGAAGAACTTTTAAGATATATTTATTTTAAGAAAAATACTTGTTTTAATCTTTATTTTAGACGTAAGCAAGTGTGTATAAAGTTGAAAATTTTAATTTTTCTCAACTATATCTTGAGTAGGCCGAAAATCATATTTTAAAGGTTAAGAGAGTTTAGTTTCAAAATTTTTAGAAAGTTATATGTTTTAAAATCATCATTTTGAGTACAAGCTTGTAAGAGAAGTGTTGAAAAATAAATTTATAGTATTTATTTTAAAAGAGACCGAAACCTATTTTATATATAGTGTGAATGAATTGAAAATTTTATTCTTGAAGTTTTAAGACTTGATTTTATTCTTATAATGCTTAAGGATCATTAATCCAAAAGCTTGTGGAAATTTAAAGTTTAAAACCTCAATTTTTCTAGTAAGGCCGAGACATGCATACGAGATTTAAGGTGATTTTATAAAATTTTAACTTATGTAAATACGTGGTTTTGTTTAGATTCGCAACCGTGACCGGAGTCCAAGTCCGTTCTCTTGAAACCTGCAAGATAACTACACTCCTTTTTTCACTTCGCTTCAAGGTAAGGGGAGAAAGCCTGAGGGATAATTATGTTATGATGACTATATGCCTTGTGTGCTTGTTTGATGTGTTTGATTGATATGGTTCTTACTGAGACACCCCGTTGTGCCTCGGTGTTTTATTAGTTTAAAGCCTTCTTAATTCATTTCTTAGTCGAGCGCTTAACGTTAAAATACGTAAAAATTAAAACTTAAGTTAATTTGATATGAGTTGTGGGAGCAACTCAACTTTCCAACAAGAATGATATGAGCCCAATGAAGACCATAGATCATGAATCAAATCAAGGACTTGGTGGGCCCATGACAAGAGTTAGACACAAGAAAGCCCAACAAGCTCTTAATTACATGGTGGCTATTTTGATAGAAGCAAGCCCAAGAATGAGACCAAATGGAATGGAGCCCAAATTGATGACCTATCTCATTCAACTAGAAGAACCATGATGGCTTGGAAGCCCACTTCTCTAAAGTAGTATTTTCTAGTTTATTTTAATTCAATAAAAGTGTAATAAATTTTGGACGGTGCACATGTTAATTATGCTTGTGTGGACGGTGCACATGTTAATTATGCTTGTGTGGATGGTTCACATGTTAATTGGGAGGGCAACCTTTGGCTTGCATGCCTAGGAAACTCCTTTTTAGTCATGACCCACTTTTATTACCACTTAGTTTTCATTAGTTGTTTTAATTAGTCACTTAGTGGATTAATTATTGTTTTATGGGGAATTAGTCACATTAAGATGACAATTTTGTAAGCATATTCTATGCACCCCATTTTACTATATATATGCATCTAGAACATGAATAGAAGAAAAAACTTGGATGTTGAATTTGGATTGAAAGCCATTTTGTGAGAATTTTGTTCTCTTTGGTTCTTGGTTGAGCCATCCTTGTTCTTATCAAGAATCCAAGATTCTTGTGGCGAACTTCACTTGGCTTATCAAATCCCCTTGGATTTGTGGCACCATTCCATTCCTTCTCTTCTTCCATTTGTTGTTTTCTTCTTCTAAAAATTAAACCACAATTCGGACTTGGTTAATATACATGGATTAATTCAACCTAAGATATGAGCCAAGGGGGGCAAGTCAACTTTTCAACAAGAATGATTTGATCCCAATGAAGACCATGGATCAAGAAGCACTACAAGGGTTTGGTGGGCCTAAGACAAGAGCTAAAGTCAAGAAAGCACAAGAAGTTATAAACCAAATAGTGTCAACCTTGATGGAAATAAGCCCAAGTTCAAGCTTTAATGGAGCGGGGGCCAAATTACTTACTTATCTCATCCAACTTGAAGACCCGTGATGGGCTTGGACGTCCACCTCTTAAAAATAATATTTTCTAGTTTATTTTAATTCAATAAAAGTGTAATAAATTTTGGACGGTGCACATGTTAATTATGCTTGTGTGGACGGTGCACATGTTAAATATGCTTGTGTGGATGGTGCACATGTTAATTGGGTGGGCAACCTTTGGCTTGCATGCCTAGGAAACTCCTTTTTAGTCATGAACCACTTTTATTATCCACTTAGTTTTCATTAGTTGTTTTAATTAGTCACTTAGTGGATTAATTATTGTTTTATGGGGAATTAGTCACATTAAGATGACAATTTTGTAAGCATATTCTATGCACCCCATTTTCCTATATGTATGCATCTAGAACATGAATAAAAGATTAACTTGGATGTTGAATTTGGATTGAAATCCATTTTGTGAGAATTTTGTTCTCTTTGGTTCTTGGTTGAGCCATCCTTGTTCTTATCAAGAATCCAAGATTCTTGTGGCGAACTTCACTTGGCTTATCAAATCCCTTTGGATTTGTAGCGCCATTCCATTCCTTCTCTTCTTCCATTTGTTGTTTTCTTCTAAAAATTAAAACACAATTCGGACTTGGTTAATATACATGGATTAATTCAACCAAAGATCATCAAAAGGCAACCTATCCATTTGATCCATGGTCTTCATTGGGCTCATATCATTCTTGTTGGAAAGTTGAGTTGCCCCCCCCCCCCCCCCCCACGGCTCATATCATACCCTCCTTCTTTAAGAAAATTTGTCCTCGAATTTATGACTTCAATCTCAAGCATGTTATCAAATCTTGTGTTTAGATATCCATACTTTTGGGTAACCATGCAAGTTCCCAAGCCATGGGGTACCTCCCTTGGGATGAACTCTTCAATTACATCGGTTGTATCCAACTTAAGTTCAAAATATATTTCAATAGGAGGTAAAGAATGAGTAGGTGCTTTATTGAGCCTTTTGGAATCCATGCAAGTTTCCAAACCATGGGGTACTTCCTTTGGGATAAAATCTACAAATTCTTGTAAAAGAGTTTTAACACGACTAAGTAAAGAGAGATCATTATAAGCATTGGCAATTAAACAAAAGTCCTTGCAATAAATTAGGCATTGGGACTGTCTTGAAATCAAAGCCCTCTTTTCCTCACTTTTTGTTGCCAAAGGACTTTCTTTTTGCTCACTTTTTTTCTCACTTTTTTTCTCTTGCTCATCACTATTCTTTTCACTCTCCTTTTCTTTTTCCTCTTGATCATCACTCTTCTTTTCACTACCTTTTTCTTTTTCCTCATTCTCTTGTTTTGCTTTCTCTCTCTCTTTCTTCTCATTCTCTTTCTTGTTGGAGTCTTCCACCAACTTCTTCACATGGTCTTCAAAATTTTCTATTTGTCTTTTCATTCTTTTCTCTTTTCTCAACCTCTTTTTTTCGTTCTCTCTCATCTTCTTGTCACGCCTCTCATGCATTTTCCGGATCCACTCTTCAACCTTTTTCCTATGTTCTTGCACATAGTCGAAATTTTCAAATCGCAACATTGCAAATAATACAAGTTAGAAAATAACAAAATATATATGTAAGAACCAATCCACTCACCAAGTGTGCACAATGTATATTTCACTCAATTGGCTTTTTCCACACAAGATGTAATTTTATTTTATTTTTTCACTCTTGCCTTTTTCCACTCAATTGTCCTCTTTTAGGCCTTAGAAGAGTCAAACACAAAACACACAAAAATTCCAAAATTCAAGTAACAAAAATCACAAAACTTATCAAAAACAAAGGAAACAAAAGGAAAGGCTAGAAAGGAAAATCTTTGAGAATAATGAAACAAGAAAATAATTTTTTTTGTTTTTTCTTTTGGGTTTTTCTGGGTAGAAAAGAAGAAAGGTAGAAGATGAAGAACAAAGAAGAAAATGAAAAAAACAAAAACTCAAAAATTCAACCAAAGCCTAAGCTTTGATACCACTTGATGACAACCAAATGGATAGGTTGCCTTTTGATGATCTTAGGTTGAATTAATCCATGTATATTAACCAAGTCCGAATTGTGTTTTAATTTTTAGAAGAAGAAAACAACAAATGGAAGAAGAGAAGGAATGGAATGGCACCACAAATCCAAAGGGATTTGATAAGCCAAGTGAAGTTCGCCACAAGAATCTTGGATTCTTGATAAGAACAAGGATGACTCAACCAAGAACCAAAGAGAACAAAATTCTCACAAAATGGATTTCAATCCAAATTCAACATCCAAGTTTTTTCTTCTATTCATGTTCTAGATGCATACATATAAGAAAATGGGGTGCATAGAATATGCTTACAAAATTGTCATCTTAATGTGACTAATTCCCCATAAAACAATAATTAATCCACTAAGTGACTAATTAAAACAACTAATGAAAACTAAGTGGTAATAAAAGTGGGTCATGACTAAAAAGGAGTTTCCTAGGCATGCAAGCCAAAGGTTGCCCTCCCAATTAACATGTGCACCGTCCACACAAGCATAATTAACATGTGCACCGTCCAAAATTTATTACACTTTTATTGAATTAAAATAAACTAGAAAATACTACTTTAGAGAAGTGGGCTTCCAAGCCATCATGGGTCTTCTAGTTGAATGAGATAGATCATCAATTTGGGCTCCATTCCATTTGGTCTCATTCTTGGGCTTGCTTCTATTAAAATAGTCACCATATAATTAAGAGCTTGTTGGGCTTTCTTATGTCTAACTCTTGTGATGGGCCCACCAAGTCCTTGATTTGATTCTTGATCCATGGTTTTCATTGGGCTCATATCATTCTTGTTGGAAAGTTGAGTTGCCCCCCCACGGCTCATATCATAATTAAACATATAACTTTTTATAGTTTAACACATCGTAACATAAATATATCATACATACACACATATGTCTTATACACTTAATACAAAACACTGTTGAGGGTATCCTCTCAGTAGGATCCCTCATAGGCATATATTTTAAAGAAAATTATACTTAGCGGGAACACATAAAATACTTCCAAAAGATACACTGGCCATACTATCTATACTTTATCTCCATGGATTACAGCTCGACCTCTAGCTTCCGGTTCATAGGGAGCTCCATCCAACTCTTCCACATTCAGTTCGTTCACTGGGTCTTCACTTGCGATCCCATAATAAAATAAAAGTACCGCATACAGAAAAATACAGGGTATAAGAAACTGTTCTATCATCAAAAGTGGAAAAGAGTCATAGCATATCATACAATAAATGTCACAGACAATCAACATACATAACTAACAAATCACCCTCTACCCCAATCTCATACAACTAAACTTTTATACTGACGTGGCCATCTCTATTCCTATCACGTTAGTCAGTAGTCCAGAATGATCCAGTACCAATAACTTTCGAATGCATCAAAGACTAAACAAGTGTTAGTCTAAAATTTTACAGTACCAAGAATATACGAACATGTCAAGGAGTATCAATCCAGAACGGTCCAGTGCCAAGAACATGCGAACTCGTCAAGGAATATCATTCCATAACGGTCTAGTGCCAATAACATTCGAACGCGTCAAGAACTAAAGAGTATTACGGTAGTCTACCTCGGCATCCACATCCGTAGGGTACTCACCTGCAATATCCGATATCCCAAAATAGGATATCCTAACCTCGTGTATTCCACTCACACGGTTGTGAATAACAATACAAACACATGAATCTCACTAACCCTTACTATTAATATCCTAGTGACTTAACCTTCCATCAAAATCTCGACACATACTTTATATGACAACTTCTCTTTAAAATAAATCATTTAGGTTAGGCACCTCTAAGCCACCATTATCCTCACACCCAAACAAATATCTTCCAAACCACATATATCTTTGCTTAAATCCACTAAGCACAAATATTAAAACCAGGCAGATCATGCATAATCACAATATAAACAAAATATTCAAATATCAAAGTATCACATAAAGCAATTCAATAATAATAACAATAAAGTCAGATATCATCAAATACTTAAAATCAACCTAATGTCGATAAACTTACAATCCCCAAATCACCATTGGTTTTACATAAAAGGTTTCCTATGTGATTTTGGTCTTGCCGATTAATCAACTACTAGTAGGGTTTAGGTCGCCCTATACAATTATTAGAGAATATACTAATCGTTTCCGATGATAGATTGGTTCTTTCCCCCACCTGATTGACGTGTGCGCTTTCCCGTACAAGCTCCGAATGCGTCCACGCTACTGCCAAGAACCTCAGCATGCTGTCCAACAACATCCACAAATCGCCACCCTCCATCCTTACACATCCACTGCCCGCTCACAGCCCCCGATTACATGTACGAGTAACACAATTCGCCGGAAACACCAAATACCAACAGAATCAACAATAGGGTTTCAAATAAATAAATCTATTTGAATCAAGAGACAAAATCGATGGAAAAACTTACGAGAACAACGACTGGACTTAGGGGAAATCAGATTCAAAATAAGCTCATGAATCCTAGGGAAAAGCTACCAAAACAGAGCTACTGTTCGAGCTCCATTCCTCTAGATACAGAGATTTATTTAGAAAACTTAACGGTGAAACTGAAGAACTATCCTTCCTAAATATTCTCACAAAGTTTCAGCTCTATCCAACAGTTAACGAATCTCAAATCACAATTTTATTGTGACAGGTTTGGTGGTACCTAGGTTGAGTTTCTCACCTCCTAGGCCCACTGTCCGAGCTCAATATCTCATTCTATGGAGATTTGTTCCAAATTCTGACCGTTGGATATGAAGAACCACAAGTCTTTAACCTTCTACTAAAATTTGAGAATGATCCAATGATTGAAGAGTGTTTAGCGACTCTCTCACTGAGACCACTCCAACTAGGTTTCAAAGTTTCCAACAAAGGCTTCTTGTAACTATTGAGGTTTCTCTCTCAATTCTTATCCTCTAATCCGAAGTAGTGGGTGATAAAGAGAGTTAAGAAGATGAAGATCATAGAAGTGAGGGTTTACCTCTAGATAATAAAAGAAAGTGAAAGAATGATCAAGTTGTGCAAGAACAACAATGGAGTTTTTGAAGAAAAAATGAAGAAGAAATGGAAGAGATGAAGAAGTGAGTGAAGGGGGGAAAGGCCACGGTTTGGGGGGTTTTATAGGGGAAATTTTAGGCCTTGTTTGGTTCTTAGCAATTTTAATTAATGGGTTTTGTGAATATTTAATTAATATAAGCTTAACCATAGTTAATAGTTAACTTAATTAGGGTTATGTTACTAACTAGGGTTAAAATTCATGTGGCTCATATTATTTGAGTGGTGTGGCTGATTTTGGGCCACATCTCATGAGTCATCCATGACTCATTGATCCCATCCATTAGCGGTTCCGAAAAACTCGTACTCGTACTCCGCTCATTCACCCGATTTCAGTTTTTGAGAGGAAAATGATGAAACGAAAGCAAAATGAAATAGGTATGATTTAGTATATATGGCTGCACGAAATTGAGGAGACGTGGGAGGTTTACAACCATGTAAATTGAGTAGTTAAGAGTGCGTAGAAGTGTCGTGTTAATACCTGAAAGCTTGGGGGTATTTTAGTCATTTTACCTAAAAGTCGTGATTACTAGCATTTAATGCTCATAAATGCTTGGTGACTCATCCTCCATGAGTCATCATGTATGACTCACAGCCGATCTCTTGACGGGTCTCTGCGATTCCGTTTTCAACTCGCTTCGGTTTTCCGATTAGGGTTTCTATCTGTTTTTCGATCGAAAATTTTAAAAATAACCAAACTCTTTGGAAATATGTTTTAGACATAAACCATTTCATTCACGAGTCAAAATTAGGTTTTCTGATCATTAAAATATTTCTGTCAGTGAAAACACCGACTGTTTTCCGTCCGAACTTTTACCAAAATTCATCCGAATAAACATAATATTTTATTTCTGATCAAAAATTTGGAAAGTATGATTCCTCACGGACATAATATAAAAAATCTACAAATTTCAGTTACGGGTCAAATTAGGGTTTTCTGCCGGTATAAAATTATACTGTCAGTAAAAACGCAGACCGGTTTCCATCTGAGTTTTAAACCCAAAATTTCATCGCAACCTTCTACAATAAGAGAGATATGAATATGATTTTATTTTATTTAAAATCACTTTCTAACTCTCATATTAAAATATAATTAATTATATTTTAACGGGTTAAATAGCGTAATAAAAAATCAGGATGTTACATTTGCTGTGACTGATTTGGTTAGGTTTTTAAGTTCATGTTGTGATTGATGATATACTTGATGTTTATATGCCTTAATTGATGATTTCTGAATATATACATGATGCTTGTATATGTTGAAGTTGTTGTATATATGTTGTGATTGTTTCATGGAGGCCTAACCATTGGTTAGAGCTCAAATAATAAGGATAAAGCTTTAAGAAAATATTTACAAAGAAAATCTCAAGTAAATATTTCATTTTAACAAAGTTTTGATAAAAAGGAAAGTGGAATAATTTTAATGATTGGTGAAAATGTTAGAAATAAAAACCGTTTTTATAAAGAAAATTCAATTGAAAATTTAAATGATTTTACACAAAAAGAAAAGTAATTTCTTTGAAAATATTTGAAGAAAACAAATGTTTGTTTGGAACTTAAAAGGGATTTATTTGGAAATTTCAAATATTTTAGGAAAAAGAAGATTTGAAAATAAAATGGTTTTATGAAAATAGAAATGGATTTTTCAAAACCTAAAGTTTTAAATAAAAGGATTTCAAAAGAAAAGTTTTTTTATTTAAAAGATTTTGTTCAAAGAAAAATGTTCGATAACTTGGATAAGTTACGAAAAATTTTGGTTTTCGTATTTGTTTTTCACTGAACGAAAAAATAAGATGAAAAATGAACCTAGTAACCGAGACATCGGGGTACTAGAGTTCTGGCACGTGGATCCATGATCCATATCACAACGTTGCGGACTGTGTGTCCTATATATGATATTGTGGACTGTGTGTCCAATACAAGTTGTTGTGGACTGTGCGTCCTATATATGTTGTTGTGGACTGTGTGTCCTATAAGTGTTGTTGTGGACTGTGTGTCCTACAAACGTTTTGATAAACATGGAAAACAAAGTAAAAAGGGTAAAAACTGTTTTTTTTTTCTACGATCACAAAGTTCTAGACTAGTGCATGATACAGCTAGCACACTCCGGCCCCGTGCTTTTCTGTTTGAGAACAGTGATGATGACCGCTGCGTGGACCTTTGCTCCGGTTCATCTCATGTGATGACGATATACGGGACCCGTTTGTTCCGTAGAGGTTGGAAGAAGCATCGATGAGACGTGTTCATACTGTTGAGATTGTTCATATCTGACTGCCACCTATGGAGCTTTATCTGCAACATCTGGCCAACGTAGGCCTTTTGGATCTTGAGTTTCCTCAAGCATAGCCTCAGCCGGAAGAAGTTCCAGCTTCCCCGATGGAGGAGGATCCCATGGAGCTGATGGAGGAGGAGCCTCCGTTTCAACCTATTGGAGATGACGATGATGTCAACGCTCCCGACGAGGGAGTAGAGATGGAGGTGGTTGCACCAGCTACACCTCCTAGGGATGGGGATGACTACCATGGTCTCCCTAATGGACATCTGTAGGTCTGGCCAGCTCTTAGGAATTATATCTTTAGGCGTAGTTTGATATGAACAAAGTATTTTTAAAACTAACGTTAGTTGTGACTTTTAACTTTAAAGTATTTTTAAAACTAACGTTAGTTGTGACTTTTAACTTTAATTTAATCTTCAACTTAGTAATTATGTAGCGGATTTTATCACTCTGTAAACTTTTGTCATGAAGCCTGACTATATGATGGCTTAAGTATTAATGAACTTGTTATGCTTTCAGAATTCTCTGTCTTTACTTTATGCATGGTGTTATGTATTAAATTGTTAAAGTAAGTAAACATCATTATTAGAAAAGAGTTTTTAAAAATCCTAAGTTTTTCCGAAAGTAAATCGACAACACACTAAAAGTGATTAACCAATTTTAATTAATGTAGTTCATGTGATACTCGGGTTAAGGGTGTCACACTCCGCTTCGCAACCCCATCCCTGTACAAGTCAGATTTGGGTCCTGGAAGAGTGGCGGAGCACGAGGAGTGATGAGGGTGTCGGGGTTGGGTCCGGTGAGAAGGTTTTGGGAGAGATCGAGGTGGTGAAGGTGAGTGCAACCAACGGCGAAGACGGTGGAAGGAAGGTAGGAGTTGAAGTTGTTGAAGGAGAGAGAGGGAGGACAGAAAAGAGGGAGGACAGAAAATGGATGTGGGGAAGGGGTTGGAGAGTTGGTGGTTGGAGAGGTTGAGGGCGATGACGCCGGCGGCGATGGGGTGGTAGGTGACGACGATCCAATGGCATGGGGTGGCGTCGCAAGGTTCAGTCAAGGAGTTAGAGGTTGGATAGAAGGAGGAAGATAAGGGTATAATTGGGTTTTTAACTATTTTTTTTTTAAAAATAGGTTATTTAGTGGTATACTGGTATACCCATAAACGACCAACTTCATGCTAAAATCCACCTAAAAAATACCGACAGCAAGATACTTTGATTACGTCTTTGTCTGGGCAATAGTTTGCAGGTTTCTCGTGGCTTACATATCGTTTCATTGTGATATCATTGTAGTTGTGAATTCCCCTTTCCATTTTTTTTTATAAATATTTTTTTATTTACTTGTTTCAGTTGTTTGTTATTCTGGAAACATTTTGGGCTAGCATATTAGCCCAACATGTCTCGGGCCAGCCCACAATAGGTCAATGAATTTTCGGGCCGATCCGGACTGGGTCAATAAATAAGTTAATTTTCATCTTAAATAGCATATTTCAACTTCCTAATGTTTTTTCAAATTTCAAATTGCATGTATTAATTGGAGATCATTGAAATAAGGAAACTATTTATTTGACTTTTGTTGTTCTGATGGGTTAATACATGTAAAAAAAAGTACACATAAAATATGAAAATGAATATTTTATATGAAAGCATTTTTACAGATGAATTACTAGAAGAAATTAAATTTTAATATAATTTAAAACCTATTTGTAATTCATTATTTTAATAATCTTAAGATTTTAAGATTAAGAAAACGTTTTTGTTTATTATCTTTTCAAGCAATTTATTCAAATACTATCCACGATTATTATTCATGATTATTTGTTACGTAAATCTTTCAATTTATTCACTCTAATTTCTTATTAATTGAGATAACTCATTATTGGTTTCTCTTTTAATATATTTGCACATAAGTAATTTATTCAATTAATAAGTTATTTTGTCTCATGATCAAATTCAATTATTCTTCTACATTATTGATATTTATATGTAAATTGATCAATTTAGAAATTATATATGAAATATAATACATAGAATAAACAATTTACATGAAAACAACAAGGAAAACTTACACTTAAGAAAAAAATTATGGTTATAGTGTTATACTTCACGAGGTTGAACAATTTATTTATTTATTTTTTTACTAGGGTTGAACATCTTACTTAAAATCACATTAACAAATAATTGCTAGGGAAAAATTATAATTTGTCATAATTTAAGCACTTTTTTTTAAAATCATTGCTATAATAATTTAAACATAAGTATATTTCTTTGTCAAGATTTTCATTTATTTAAGCAATTTAAAATTTCCTATTCATTTTTTGCGTGTAAGGGATACCAATTTGATTCTACATTTGGGTTCTGATGAATTACTCGCATATCTTTACTTGATGAGAAGATATCATAGCTGCAATAAGTTAAACCTAATACATATCAGTATATTTTTAAAATTTCTTAAGACTCCTTTTTTAAAAATTGTGTTTTATGATTTATTTATTGTGTGAAATTTTGTGTAGGTGGTGTCAATTTGATTCTAGATTTGGGTTCTAATAAGTCGCTTCATAGGGAGATAACATAACAACAACCATATTAATCTAATATATGTCATAATATTTGTAAAAGTTCTTAGAATTACTTTATTTAAAAGTTGTGTTTTGAGGTGAAATTTCATTAGTTATATATTGTGTTTCTGATATATACTATAAACATTGATTGAAGTGAGTACAAGGGATAGTAGAAGAAAGTAGAGCAAAAGAATGTTTAAGTATAATAATTTATGTTTTCTTGCACATATATCCAGTCTTATTTTATGTAGAAAACTTTTAGATCTCGTTATATTATGTTAATATTAATTTGTCAATAACTTTTGCTTATCTTATCATTTTAATTTATAAAGTGAATTATTCCAACAAATATTTTACCCGTCCATCACACATGTATACGTGTGATACACGAGTTGTATTCGTGTTACCTTAATTAGGAGGATTGTGTTCGTGTTACCTTAATATTTTTTTATAGATAATATTTTATAATCCTACTATTTTTAAGATACAAAAAACAAATTTCCAAATAAAAAATGCATCGTATCATTTATACTTTTTTATTACAAGGTTTATACTTTTATTTATTAATTTTACATTTAACTTAATCATATATTGTGTTTTCAGATAATACGGAATTATATCGCTAAGGCATATTTCACCTGTGCACCGCACAGATCCATCGTCTAGGTGTTATATAAGAAAGTATATAAGAGAGTAATTAATAGGATTTTGTAGTTCTAATATTAATTATAAATTTTTAGTTTTAAATTTTAATTAATATTTATATAATAGTAATAGTAATTGATAGTTGAATAAGAATTTAAGAGTGTAATTAATAGTAATTTATAGTTTTTTTATAATGGTAATTTGTAGTTTTAATGATTATTTTTATTTTATAATTAATAATATTTTTAATTAATAATAGTAGTTTATAGTTTAAAGAGAGTAATTAATAATTAGTGTTATATTATAATTATTGTTTAAATTTTTAATATTCTTTATTGGTATTATTATAATTTTTTAATATTATTTAAGTATTGTTTTAAATATTTTTAGTGTTATTATTTTAATTTTTTTATAAAAAGAATGTAGAAATAATGGGTAGATGGGCGTTCTACTGAGTGCCGCTAGTTGAAATGGTGCCACTCCCCAAAATGCAACACGTGGCACCATGTAAAATGTTTTTTAATTTTTTTTTTCCAGGCCAATTGTGGACTGACATGTGTTAAATGGTGTCGGGCAACCACACAATCAGTAAAAACATAATAAAAAATTCCATGTTGGCAAAAACAAAATTACTTTGATAAATTATTTCAAAAGTATGCTACTTTGATAAATAGTTTCTAAAAATAGACTACTTTAGTCAAATAACCCATGAAACCTACTCGTTAACTTTCCTTTTTTAAAAGAGAAATGATTTTTGTACATGTATATAAAATATGATAAGAAATAAGTGAAAGATAAAAATAAACATATACACTATCATATACATTATATAAAATTTTGTAATAATACAACTCATTTAAAATAATAAATATATTCATGCATACATGTGGTTAAGGAAAAAGGAAGCAAAACAACAAAAATGTATTCAGGCAAAGCAATCAATCAAGCATTGTCATGTGAATCATGTGATGATCATTGCTAATTAAAATAAAGAAAACATGGCGGCTAATGAAACGCTAAAACATAAACAGAATCTCAGTACATCAAACAGCAAATCCCTTACCCATTCCACCTCTTCTCTATTTCTCTCTCTTAAATTTTAAACCCCTTTCTTCAAATCTCAAAATCTTTCATTACCAATCATTTTCTTTCTCCGTGGGGAAATAAAAATTAATTACTAAAATTTTCTTGTATTTTCTTTTCTTTTAATTTCCACTTTTGAATGATTAATTCAATTGACTCGTGAAGTTTTTGGTAAGCCTTTCATAAAACATAGATCGGTGTTACTCTGTTTGTTTTGTTACTCTATGAAACATAGATCGGTGTTTTCTGTTCCTGAGCTGGAAACAACTGAAACCCGGTATGGCTGTTTGATTCAATCTCAAATTTCAATACTTGAAATGGGTTTTGTTTGAATCTTTGTAGTTTGTACTATCTTCTATCAAGTTTGTATATTTATTAATGTAACATGTTATTGAGTTATGAATATCAACGTGGTTATGCAGATTCATAAGTTGAAACCAACTGGGGTGGTTGCTTCAGCTGGTAAGGATCAAAGCAATTGGCTTGGAAGGCTTAATTTCGATTCACCAGCTATCCTCAATCGTTTCGCAATATGTAAGTATAATTGTAAACCTTTGCTGATGCTTGGTATGTCCTAGGCCTTGAAATGGGGTAGCATCCCCTCGCTTTTATTGTAATGGGAAAAGAAAAATATTTATTAGTTGGATATTGGATTCACACCATGTTGTGCATGATTAAATTTAAAATAGATCTTTGTTAATTGAACTTCTTATGGTGCACATAGTTTTGGATAAAACAAGGTAGAACCTTTTTTGTTGTAAACTGTTTTACTTCATTTTCATTCAGTGCAACTTTTCTAATTGCAGAGAAAGATGGTTGCCTTTGGGAAAAGTTGAAAGACAGACAAATTCAAGAATGGCAAGGGTACGTTTGTCTGCCTGTGTTTTGAGGGTTAAAGACTTCAAGTTGAATATTAGTCCCATTTATATTAGTTTGGGTTCATAAATTTGATGTTTGTTATAGATATTACATAAACTACAAGCTCATGAAGAAACGAGTAAGGCAATATGCTCAACAAATTCAGCATGGAACACAAGATCGGCGGCATGTACTCAAGGATTTCTCCCGGATGCTGGATAATCAGGTTTTGTTGTTTTCTTTGTCGAATGCATAGTTATGTAATATTTACTAAATGAAGGTTTGACCTTTCCATGACTTTGAATGCTCAAATTAGATTCTGTTTATACAAGTAAATGTGATTATCTGAGTAAAATGAATCAAAAGTCATAACCTTGTGGAAAAGAATGCTAGAATCTTCGGTGACCCTTTTCCGACTCGAGACTTCGTTTGGGATAGGGTTATTCATTTGGCTTCCTTCTGGTGTTCTGATCACGGTCTTTTTAGTGGTGTGTCTTTGTTAGACAATAGACATGTAAGGTGATTGACATTCTTTGTTGCTTTATTCAGTCTCTTAGGTTTTAATTAGTTGTTTCTGTTTGTTTTGATCGATAGGATGTCCATCTTCTTTCTTCATAGTCTTCTCTTCTTTTCTAGTAATGTTTCTTTTCTATGAAAAAATGTTTTAGTTATAGGGTATTTTTAGTTGTATTACGTTTGTTTTGATCACGTTCCTGTTGTTACAACTCAGATTGAGAAGATTGTCCTTTTCTTGTTGGAGCAACAAGGGCTTTTGGCAAGCAGGATAGCAAATCTTGGAGAGCAGCATGATGCTCTTCTAAAGGAGCCTGAAATACACAAAATATCTGAACTACGAGAAGCTTATAGAGCAGTGGGACAAGATTTATTAAAGCTTCTCTTTTTTGTAGAGATCAATGCTATTGGTTTGCGTAAGATATTGAAGAAGTTTGATAAACGATTTGGCTATAGATTCACTGATTACTATGTTAAAACTCGTGCAAATCATCCTTACTCTCAGTTGCAACAAGTGTTCAAGCATGTGGTAATATGTTTAGTTCAAACACAATTCTTCATTTTGATCTTCAAAGAATTAAATACAGAACAAGCTAACAACCATATTTTTTATTTTATTTTAATGAATGAGCAGTAACTGACAGATATGGAATTTGCAGGGAATAGGAGCTGTTGTGGGAGCTTTAACTCGCAATCTTCATGAACTTCAGGACCGTCAAGGGAGTAGTTACTTATCAATTTATGATCAGCCTACTCTTCCCCTCCAGGTTTCTTTTGCATTTATTTTGCTCCATATTCTCGGGCATGCTTTAGTAGCTGGCTAGGGAGCAGCATAAGGTTGGTGGTGATTTTCCATCATAGTTACTTGGTCTCATATGCAGGATCCAGTCATTGATTCAATAAATGCAGCTGTTGATAGGTTATCCAACTCAACAAACTTCCTGCACTTTTTGGGGCAACATGCACTCATTATGCAAGAAGAGCTGCCTACCCCTGCTGAGGAACATGTTGATGATGAAAGATACCATTTTATTTCTCTTCTCCTGAACTTGGCAAACACATTTTTGTATATGGTTAATACATACATTATTGTCCCTACAGCAGATGATTACTCTATGAGCCTTGGGGCTGCGCCAACAGTTTGTGGTATTGTTATTGGGGCAATGGCCGTTGCACAGGTGTTCTCTTCAGTGTATTTTAGTGCATGGTCAAATAAATCGTATTTCAAACCTCTTGTCTTCAGTAGCATAGTTCTTTTTCTTGGAAATGTCCTCTATGCATTGGCATATGATATTCATTCAATATGGATTCTCATAATTGGTCGCCTTTTCTGTGGGTAAGCTGTCTTCTATTTATTATTATTATTATTTCTGTCATTACTTGATGAGCATAACTTATGATTTTGTGCCTTTAACCTTTGAACTTTAGCTAAGTATTATGCCATCTCACTCAGTCTCATATCCAGTCTTATTAACATTTTCAGTGATCCAGAATAAGACACATAAAAAATTAGCTACTAGGAAACACTAATTCTAATTGAAATTAAAAGAGGATAAAATGTTGGATTTTAGATAGGAATCTTTGTATACCATGATTTTCTTGGTGCATGCAAATTGTGTTCTTTGCTTGAGTTGAGTTGTATATATATTGCTTACCATCATGCTAGGAATATTATGAGGTAATAGTCACATTAAGATCTTTTATAGATGACAAACACTTGATTATAATTGCAGATTGGGTTCTGCCAGAGCTGTTAACCGGCGTTATATAAGTGATTGTGTGCCTCACAAAATCCGCATGCAAGCTTCAGCGGGATTTGTTAGTGCTAGTGCTCTTGGAATGGCTTGTGGTCCTGCATTAGCTGGTGTACTGCAGACTAAATTTAAGATTTGGAAGCTTACATTTAATCAAGATACCTTGCCTGGGTGGGTTATGGCTGTTGCTTGGTTGATATATCTAATATGGTTGTGGATCACTTTTAAGGAACCTTCTCGTGAAACTGAAGAGAATCATATGCCTCATCAATCAAATGATCATCAATCAAATGATGGTACTGAACTTATATTGCATCAATGTGTTTTTTTTTTATAAATATTTTATTATGTCCTTGCAATACATTAATCTACATCTGTCCGCTAATTTCACTGCTGTATCCAAATACCGTGTTAACCTTCGGAACTTTTTGGTTCTTGAAGTTGTAGGATTCATTTTTCTAAATATCACCAGTCCAATTATTACACTGGTTATCGTTATATTATCTTCAAAATAAATGGAAGTAGTCCATAACGAGGAAATATCATGTTCTTGTTCACTAGATGGTGTCAGCTACAATCCTTGGGGATGCAATTGAGTATTGGAGGCAAAGGGAGAAAAAATGTAGCTATACCAAAAAGATTTAGATTATTGGGACTCGCAACAAGAAAAGCCTTTTTACACTGGATGGTGTCAGCTACATTGATTAGACAATGCTATAGGCCATTTAGATCTAGATCTTTTCAATGGTTTGTTTTAGAGTTCTCCTTGCTCTTCCTCTAAATTTAATTTTTAGGCTATCTTCTATCTAATCAACCTAGTACTTCTATTGGTTTTCTCCTTACATGGTCAAAAAATCTTAGATGAGATTTGTCATCTTTTCTCAATAGGTGCTATTCCTGGTTTCTCTCTAACATCCATTCTTGAATCGCTTGTGTAGTTATATTTTTGTTGGGACTTGCTGGGACTTAGAAGTGAAAAAAATCATATAGTGTGGATTTCTTTTGTTGAAACTTGAAGACAGCAAGTCATTACTATCACTTGAATCAATGATCTCTATCCAAATATTTAGAATTTTATTTATGAGGAAGGATCCACTAACTAGTTGAGTGGTTAATCTTTTGTTTGTAACTAATCATTAACCAGTTTTATGACAGGATTGATAGCTCTTCTCCTTAAATATGACTATCCACTGGCCTTTGATACACATTCGTTCATTTTCTTTTCAAATGGCTCAAGAAATAAATTTAGGCCTTTTCTTGAAGCAGCATCCTTGTTTCATAAGAATCTGGTAGATTGATGCATACTGTTTAGTTGCTCGATCAGAGCTTTGGTTTCATTATTCGATTTCTTTGCAACTTCATACTAGAGTAGAGTATACATTGAGAACCTTAACAAGACCGTTTTGTATGTATATATTGTGTTTGGCTCAGTGGAGAATTGTAAAGTGTTTAAACTTCTGAGTCTTGATTGGTATTTGTAGTTGAATTTTACATGTTACTCCAGTCCTAGTACCTGTAATACTACATTGCTAAGTATTTTGTTGTACTGTTATATACTATACATCACAACTTCTGAGCAAGTCAACTAAGGATGTGAAGAAATTGGCCCTAAAATCTTAAAAAGGCCTTAAGCAATAATCTCTAAATCCCTCTGGCATGCTATATCTAGTAAATTGGTAAGTCTGCTATCAAAATTGTAAACAGTACAAATCATGAACATACCTAGATAATACTGCTGGCTTTAAGTGGGCCTTGTATAATGGAGTTGCCTGTCTATCAGCCTTCGATATTTATAAAAATGATAAAAAATCTTCTATGATTACATTTATTCCTTGCATTATGCCATAATGACGTGCATTTTCTTGTCATATAAGAATTTTCTCATTCTATTGATCCTCGACACAAGTAATACAAAATGACACTTTTTGCCCCCTTTGTAGAAGAAAACAGTGCACTTGAAAAAGGCATAAAACAGCCATTGCTGATTAGTTCAGAAGATAAGGTAGATGAAGATGCTGACCAAGATTGCGATGATAGCGAGGAAGCTCCCGAGGAATCTCGTCGACCTGCCAATTCAATTCAATCAGCATACAGACTCCTTACACCTTCTGTAAAGGTTTGTGAGCAACTCACTGTCACCTGCATGATATTGGATTTCTATCAAGCAATATAAGTTTCTCGAGTCATTGTTATTGTTAAGATGGAAAATTAATTTATTGATGTGAGAGTGACACATACATGGTCCTGTATGAGTATGACAAACTTGTTATTTGTAGAAAAAATTTTGGGATTAATTTGAGCATAACAAACTGAAGAGGCTTTGGGATTAGATGATTTGTTGATTACTAGTCTCTTTTAATTGTCCAATAGAGATACGTGAAACCTACCTTTACTTTTTTTTTTAAATGACTACAATTCGGTAACTGGTTGGGTAGTGTTTTACTGCACCGGACTATGAGTAACATACTGAAAATTCAGTCCGTTTATGGTTACTTGCTTAGGTAGGGCCATGTGAAGGAAAAGGATACCTCCCTCCAAAACAAGTACACACCTGAGTCTAAAAATATAAGTAGTAGATTCATACCTATGACGTTAGCATGTTTGACTTGAGTTTGATGAATGCCTCTCTCATCTAACTTGTTAACATTTTGGGATAATTTAAGATATCTTGTTGTTCTGTTTATTTGATATTACAATCTGCCAAGTCCCAATGGAAGATGATGATTAGATAAATTGAAAAATTAGCTGTTTTACCTGACCAAATTTGTGTAACATCTTCAGGTTCAGTTATTGATCTACTTCATGCTCAAATATGTAATGGAGATTTTACTATCAGAATCTAGTGTCATCACATCCTACTACTTCAACTGGTCAACAAGCACAGTTTCAATTTTTCTTGCTTGCCTTGGCTTGACAGTTCTTCCAGTAAACATTGTTGTTGGAAGCTATATAAGCAACATGTTTGAGGACAGGTAATGTGTAATAAAATTGATGCTTCATAATACATTTTGCGTATAGAAGCTTAATAAAAAGAGAAGGAAAAAGTAAACATCCTATGGAGATTAAGATCCTCACTTTCTCTGTCTTTTACAAAATCCATTTAGAGCATTAAATTTGTTGAAATATTTTTTATCGATCCGTTTTAGGCAAATTCTGTTGGCATCAGAAATCATGGTTTTCATAGGTGTTCTCCTGAGCTTCCATATAATTTTTCCGTACTCTGAGCCACAATACATCTGTTCGGGTCTCCTTTTGTTTGTTTCTGCAGAAGTACTTGAAGGTAAGTCTTATTTTGCTTTACTATTTCTGAATGTCTTGATGTTATGCTATAATAATTTTCTTAATTTTTTTTAAAATATTTTGTACATTAGACTATCCCATATCTGCTGTTTTACTTTTTTTTTTATCTTTGGGGCTTGTCCTACATCTGTTGATGAGATCTACCTTTCTGTTCTATTGGAAGTTGAATAAAACGCGACTTTTCATTGAGGAACATGAAATGAGATTGGTCTTTGTGAGGCTTATTTGTGCAGTTCCTGTATGTATATGTGCAGTTAATATATCAAGCTTCATGATAATATATAATGGCTTAATTATAACTGGATAAACCATTATCAGTTGGTCATTTAGACCTGAACGACATTATATTACATTGCCATTATCGATTTACATAGATGCAGACAACTGTGCCTGATGATATACCTTAGTTTTCTCTTTCCCATGATGTAAATGGGAAAAGGACATAATGTTATCTTTTCCTTCCTAAGTCCTAACCCAAGTGGCTGCAATGGATGCTTGATGGTTGTAATGTGATGCAATTTGTTTTCAATTTTGTTTTTCCTAACCATAGTGTAATTGATTTGCATGACCTTATGACTACCAGGTGTCAACTTGTCACTCCTTTCGCGAGTCATGTCGTCGAGGCTTTCTCGTGGAACCTATAATGGTGGTCTCCTATCTACTGAGGCTGGGACAATTGCAAGAGTGATTGCTGATGCAACTATTACCTTGGCTGGCAATCTGGGTCAAAGTAGGCTCCTTAATATCACCCTGCTTCCTTCACTCTTCATTACCATATCCTCCATCATAGCAACCTGCTATACCTACAATTCCTTATACTGATTTCTGTCCTTGAGGCTGATATGGAAAGAGGAGAATGATCTTCAACAAGACCTCAGTCTCCTCACCTTTTGGCTCTGTTATTCTTTTCTGCCTTCCATATTTTTTATCTATCAAGTTATTTGTGGCTCCATAAAGTTGGAAAAGTAGCTAGGCTCTTGTTCATGTAGGTTTATCCAAATGTGAATTTTTAGCTGAATGGTTTTCCCAATTACCACTATCATTTTCTATGATGATCAATTTGTTTGTTGTCTATTGATAGATCTCTAAACTAAATGAAATGTTTGTTGCCCCTTGTCTTGCCTTATATTCTTACTCTGGTTTAGGCTGAACTAACTGACCCTTGCTCGATTCTTTAATTTGTACTGCAAAAGCTCAAATTTGTTCATGCTAGTTTGCTAGTGGAGCTTAATCACCTGAAATTGAAATTAGCAGTAGCATCATGTCAAAAAAAACAAAACTAGCAAAAACAAATTTTCTAAAGTTGGTACTTAAAAGAAAGACAAGATTTTCATTCGTGATATGTAGCAATCCTCGATCACCGGATCTGGTTAACTTGGTGGTTGCCATGGCCTGGTTGAGGTTAGGTGCATCCATGATGGCTATTACATTTAAAATACTCCTTATTTATCCGTCGATTAAACTGGTACTGTTCACAACATGTTATATCATCTTTTTGTCACAATACGCACTTTCAATATTAACATATTTAGGTCACGAGTCCTTTTCACATCTTCCAATAAGGTGTGGCCGTATGAGTCCTTGATATAAAGGTCACTCCCTTTTGATCAAAAAGTCTTTTAAATACATTTATCCTCAAGAGTCCATCCCAATATTATATCTTAATCTAAAACCTTAAAGTATTAGATTTATAATTTTTTTCACTTATATATAACTTTACTCGTCAATTTTCTAACATAAGGTTTATTTATTTATTTTTACATCATTCCCACACTTAAATTCCTAAGACTTAATTCGAAATATTTACTTTGCTTTAGTCGTTCTCCCTCATATCCTCTTGCCTAGCCTTATTTTCCACATTGTTAGAACGCTCGACAAAGCTGGTTTGCCACTTCAAGATTGCTTACAACTAAGTCAACCATATTGTCTCCTAAACATTTTCCCCTGGTCCGTGTTAGACTGGTTAGGCAGAGAAAAACTATCTAGTTGAGTTTATTGAAGAATTCTCTGCAAGAAATGCCTTGGCAGAGTAAAACAGTTTCACTTTACAAAGAATTACAGTTGGTGTTAGCAAGAAAGAACTCTAGGGATCCGAGAGCCTAGCCTCTCCACTTATTTCTCAATTAACAGAAAAGATGCCCCTAACTTCCCTCCTCTCCTATATTTATAATCCCTAACTAACATAGTCTACTGATACCCCTAACTAACCGTCTAACTGATATATTGCTTTGGTTCGACTCATCGATTGTTAGTTGGCTTGGTCTGTCTGTTTCTTCTGTAGTAAGCCTTGTATATAGGAGGCCTTGTACTGCTAACAATACTCCCCCCTAAAAGTTGCACCTTGTCCTCAAGGTGGAAAAAAGGAAACCGGCCATTGATTACTTCATATGATTCCCAAGTGGCTTCAAATTCTGGTAAATCCTTCCATCTGATCAGCACCTCTGTTTGGCCTGCATCTCCAGGCCTGACAGCCAGCACTGCCTCGGTTCAACAATCAGCTCTAGCTCTTCACTTAGGCCCCGAGGAAGAGGTTGTGGTACAACTGATGGCCCTATAGCCTTCTTAAGAAGTGAAACATGAAAGGTTGGATGGATTTTGCTCTCAGCAGGAAGCTCAAGTTGATAAGCGACCTTTCCCACTGCTTTGTTGATTCGGTAGGGCCCGTAGAAACGAGGCCGAATCTTCTCATTCATCTTTTTAGCTAAAGATCGCAGTCGGTATGGTTGCAGTTTTAAGTAGACCCAATCCCCGACTGCATAGGTAATCTCCCTCCTTGACTTGTCTGTTGTGGCTTTCATTTGTCCTTGAGCCTTTAGAAGATTGCTCTTGAGGTCATGTAAAAGCATATCTCTTTCCTGTGTCATAATATTAACCTCTTCTACTGCTGATGGGATGGTAGCCCCTTTAAGTAAATGGGGAGGATCCCTTCCATATAAGGCTTTAAAAGGTGTCAACTTGGTTGAACTATTGTAATTAGTGTTAAACCAAAACTCATCCCAACTGAGCCATTTCGGCCACTGCCTGGGTCTAGAACCTGTTAAACATCTCAAATATGTTTCCAAGCAACGATTAATCACCTCAGTTTGGCCATCGGATTGTGGGTGATAAGCCGAACTGAATTTCAGTTTAGTCCCTGCCAATTTGAAGAGTTCAGTCCAGAAATTACTGAGAAACACCTTGTCTCTATCTGAAACAATGGTGGATGGAAAACCATGCAGTTCTACTACTTCTCTGATGAAGACTTCAGCTACATCCTTTGCCGTGAATGGATGGCTCAAGGGAATGAAGTGTGCATACTTAGTGAGTCTGTCCACTACCACCAATATGGTATCTTTACCTTGAGTTTTGGGGAGACCCTCCACGAAATCCATTGAAATGTCTGCCCAGACTTGAGATGGAATTGGAAGAGGTTGCAAGAGAGGCATAGGGGACAAAGTCTGATATTTATTAGCTTGACAAATCTCACATGTGGATACATATTGATGGATGTCTCTCCTCATACCTTCCCAATACACCAAGGCTGCTATCCTTTTGTAGGATCTGAAAAAACCTGAATGTCCTCCAATGGCTGAACTATGAAATTCTTTGAGTAGGGTAGGAATTTTGGGAGAATTTCTGGGTAAAACCAGTTTTCCTTTGTATAGCAGCTTTTTGTTTACAAATGAATATCCCGGGTGTGATTGAGGGTCTCGAATGAGGTCCTGTATGATGCCTTGCGTTTGCTATCGTTGTGGACTTCTTTTTCCCATTCTTCAACTTCGGATAATCTGGACCACGAGATATGGCAAAGATAAGTCATTCTGCTGGATAGTGCGTCTCACGCTTCTATTATCGCGCCGGTTTTGTACTTGATTTCAAAATCAAACCCCAGTAGCTTTGAAGTCCATTTGAATTGGTCCTCACTTAACACTCTCTGCTTCGTCAAGAATTTCAAACTTTTCTGATCTGTGTGAATAACAAAATGTCTCCCCATCAAATAATGTCGCCACTTCTGGACTGCCATCACAATTGCCATTAACTCTCGTTCATATACTGACTTCTTCCGAGCTCTCTCATACAAGGTTTGGCTAAGAAATGCCACTGGTCTGCCTTCTTGTAATAGAACAGCCCCAAGCCCCTTACTAGAAGCATCCGTTTCTACCACAAACTGTTTTGAAAAGTCTGGTACCTTAAGGGTTGGTAATGCAACCATGGCTGCCTTCAGTTGTTCGAAAGCTTTCTCAGCTTCCTCGTTCCATTGGAACCCATCTTTTCTCAATAGCATGGTCAAAGGTTGAGCAATCTTGCCATAGCCCTGCACAAATCTTCGGTAATACCCAGTGAGGCCTAAGAATCCTCTTAGAGCCTTGCAATCCTTTGGAACCGGCCACTGTTTCATAAACTCCAGTTTCTTGGGATCTGCTGCTACCCCTTGTCCCGATATGATATGACCTAAGTACTCAATTCTTTCTTGCCCGAAAGTGCATTTTTTTCTGTTGGCATATAACTGATTTTGCTGCAGCAGGCCCAACACAACCTGTAGGTGCTTTTTATGATCTTCCTTGGTCTTACTATATACTAGAATGTCATCAAAGAATACGAGGGCGAACTTCCGGAGGTGTGGTTTCAACACTTCATTCATGAGAGCCTGAAAGGTAGAAGGTGCATTTGTGAGGCCGAACGGCATGACAACAAATTCATAATGACCTTCGTGGGTCCTAAATGCTGTTTTGCATATATCTTCTTCTTTCATACGGATTTGGTGATACCCTGCCCGCAGGTCCAGTTTAGAAAAAAAACATGCTCCTCCCAGCTCATCTATCAATTCATCAATGATCAGAATGGGGAATTTGTCCGGTACCATGACCTTATTCAGTGCCCTGTAGTCAACACAAAAACGCCAGCTGCCATCTTTCTTTTTAACTAGAATGATGGGACTGGAATATGGGCTAACACTAGGTCTAATGACACCTGATTTCAGCATATCTGTTACAAGTCTTTCTATCTCATTCTTTTAGTAGTGGGGATACCTGTATGGACGCAAATTTGGGATGTCAGCTCCCTCTTTGAGGACAATGGCATGGTCATGCCTCCTGGGGGTGGTAACCCTTGAGGTTCTGCAAAGATTTCAGCATGACTCTCCAGCACCTCATCCAACCATTGCCCTTCTGCCAAGCCTTCATCATAGGTAGTCTGCAGGTCGTGATCTCTAATAGGAACCCTTGTCCCTCTGTTTGAATGGCCTTCATAACTGATCTAAGGGAAGCTGCTGCTCTTGCCATAGCTGGTTCCCCCCTTAACACTAAAGTACCCTTAGGAGATGGTATCTTTAGTGTTAATTCCTTGAAATTTGCTCTGATTTCCCCTAAGCTGGCCAACCACTCCATTCCTAGTACCACATCAACTCCACCTAATTCAAAGATGTAGAAGTTTTGTTGTACTTCCAATCCTTGAATTTTTACCCTCAGGTTTGGACATACTCCTTCACATTGTATCTTCCTACCATCTCCCACTTCTACTGTATATTGGGGCTGTCTCTCTTACTTGCATTTCTTCCTTTTCCACCAATAAGGATGAAACAAAATTATGTGAGGCTCCACAGTCAATCAACACTGCTACCTTCTTGTCTCCTACCTCTCCCCACATCTTAATGGATTTCTTTGAAGTGAGGCCTGTGATGCTATAGAGGGATAATTGCAGATTCTTTAACTCTGCTTCATTTGTTTTAGGCTCCTCCTCCTGCCTTTCTTCCATTTCTTCTTCATCCAAGGTTAATAGGAGCAGTTGTTTGTTCGTACACACATGCCCTGGGCCAAATTTGCCATCACACTTGAAACACAACCCCTTTGCTCTTTTTTCATCTTTCTCAGAAGGTGTTAGTACCCTGAATTCTCTCCCTCTGTAAGATCCTGCCGTCTTCAAGCTATTGGAGTCAGCGCTTGAACTTGCACTTTTGTTGTTCCCAGCACTGTGTGAATTTCCTCTATTGCCCGGATCCCATGTGACTGTTCTTGTGTTAGAGTAATTCCGGGTATTTCCCCCGCCTCTGTTTACCACCAAGACCCCTTTACTCAATAACTCGTTTCTTTCATCCACTTGCTGGGCAAATCTTACCATCTCCGGTAGGGTTTTCAAAGAATGCATCTTTAATTCGGCTTTAATCAGATCATTCAACCCGTTTAGGAAAATGCCCTTCATGTATTCTGGGTCGGCCCCTTTTAGAGGAGCAGAGTAGATCTCGAACTTCTCCCGATACTCTGCCACGGTGCCCGTTTGTCTGATGCTCATCAACATTTCAAAAGGGTTTTGGTTGATCGAAGGTTGAAATCTTTCGATCAAGGCTGTTCGAAACTCTTCCCAGGTGGGGTTAGTCACACAGATTTCCCACCATTGATACCAGTTGAGCGCTTTACCTTCCATTGCCACCATCGAAGCCTGCAGTTTCTCGCAATCGGATACCCGCCTCATTTCGAAATAGCGCTCGATTCTGTTGATCCACCCGTACGCGTCATCACCACTGAAAATAGGGATTTCGAGCTTCCTCCATTTCTCTTCCCTCTGTTCATCATCTTTCGCCCCTATCGTTTCTTCTTCTTCGTTACTATGGGTTCTGTCGTTGTGGCTGTGGTTGTTGTTGGAACTTCGTTGTAGGAGGGCCAAGATCGCGTCAAATTGCTTGCGATTTTCTGATTGCTGTTCCTCTACAATTCGCCTCAGTTCTTGGCGATCACAACGGTCGTCTTCGCGACCACGACGCATCTCTTCCATTCCGCGTTCCAGGGCTTCAATTCTTGATTCAATTCTTGATTCCATTCTTCTCGTATGGACCATATACCACTCCCAGAAAAGAGCTTTGATACCATTGTTAGACTGGTTAGGCAGAGAAAGACTATCTAATTGAGTTTATTGAAGAATTCTCTGCAAGAAATGCCTTGGCAGAGTAAAACAGTTTCACTTTACAAAGAATTACAGTTGGTGTTAGCAAGAAAGAACTCTAGGGATCCGAGAGCCTAGCCTCTCCACTTATTTCTCAATTAACAGAAAAGATGCCCCTAACTTCCCTCCTCTCCTATATTTATAATCCCTAACTAACATAGTCTACTGATACCCCTAACTAACTGTCTAACTGATATATTGCTGGTTCAGCTACTGATTGTTAGTTGGCTTGGTCTGTCTGTTTCTTCTGTAGTAAGCCTTGTATATAGGAGGCCTTGTACTGCTAACAGTCCATTGACGGCTTATTTAATACAACTAATTCTATTATGACTGACTCTCGATACTGCAACAATATTAAGAGTTCAGTATATATTTGTTGAAGAATCTAAAATAACAGATTTTATATGAAAGTAGAATTTTTTTAAAAGTATATTTTTTATTTTATTTTTCATGCAAAACTTCATATTTAATGTTATGAAACCGGATCGGATCCGCAGATCAGACCCGGTTAAGTGGGAATCGGTTTCTTATGTGGTCATAGTTAGGGATCAAAACCATATCTATCGTCAGATAGGTTTAAACCATTTTAATGAAGTGATAATTCACGTTTGATTGACAATGAAAAATATTTAAATTGACATTACATAATAACTAATTCATATTTAAATTGGATGTAATCAAAATAAACCATGTTTACTTTTTTTTTTTTTGATAAACCATGTTTACTTTTTGCTGTATAAGATGCTGCTAATAATTAATCCCTAGCATTTTATAGTATGATTATATGAGGTTTTTCTACACCTGCACTAAGAGTGTTGAATTGTTCTTTTGCTTAATATTTAAGGATTAAATTGTTGGTTCTTCTAATTCTATCTATATTCTTCGTTGACAAATTATGATTATAAAATTAAATTATAATTAATATAAATAAATAAATAAATAAATAAATAAATAAATAAATAAGTAAAGATTCCAATAACCTTAGCCGTCATTTAAGGATAAACTTTCTTCTTATCCTTGTTGGTGAATTCTTGTTAGATTGCTTAATTAGTGCTTCAGTTAATTTCCCTGATCACACCCTTCAAATTGGAAGATAAGCCCATTAGATCTCATGCCCTTTTCCTGATGCGTCCACAAATAAAAATCGAGAAATGTTTTTTGAACACCCATTTGGCACACTTCCAACGACACATTTGGTTAATCATAATTGGTTAATTCAATTCATTATATGGTTAATCACATGTAAATATTTGGTTAATTTATGATGACCCATTAATCATATAAAGAACTGAATTAACCAGATATTTGCATGTGACTAACCAAATATTTTCATGATTAGGGAAAATTAGCTTCAGATAATCATTAACCATATAATAAATTGAATTAACCAAATATTTTCACATGATTAACCAAGGTGTCGCTGAAGGTATTCCAAATGAGTTGTTCAAATAACACTACCGATAAAACCCTTCTAGATGTCTAGATGACCAAAAAAAAATGAATAAAAGAATATTCGTACCTTCGAAAATAAAATTATAAGTTTATATACTTCATAACATACAAAACATATACATGAGGGTTTTTGATCAAACTGGGTTCCTTTTAAAAACTATTTACCAGTTTAGGGTTCTGAAACTATTTACCAATGGGGGGTCGTTTTGAATATTTTATTATTTTTCGGTCTGACGGGTCAAAGGCGCCACTGCAGCAAAGGCGCCAAAAATCAAAAGGGGAGGCGCCAATTGCAGTGGCACCTCTGCCCCTACATACCTGCTACAGTAGCAACACTTTTTTTTTTTTAATTTTGACTTTTTAAAAAAAAATTAAATTTATTTCTAAAAAAACCCATTCACCAGATAATGAACAGAATTCACCAGATATTTGTACACGATTCACCAGATATTTGCACATTTTAACCAAAAAATTTATTTCTCAAAAAAACCTATTCACCAGATAATGAACTGAATTCACCAGATATTTGCACATACTTAACCAAAAAAATTATTTATCAAAAAAACCATTCACCAGATAATGAACTGAATTCACCAAATATTTGTACCCGATTCACCAGATATTTACACATACTTAACCAAAAAAATTTATTTCTCAAAAAAACCCATTTACCAGATATCTAAACTGATAAATAGTTTCTAAAAGGGACCCAATTTGGTCAAAAAGCCGAAAAAGAAAGATAGCAGAACGAACGTGTAGGAAAAGAAAGGGAGGTGAACCTGTCGTGTGCATGCACTTGTTTTTCTTGTTGGCAAAGTAATGAGTTGACCATGTCTAATCCTCTTATCCTAATAAATGAATCCCTTCCTGATCAAGCAACCAACAAACAAAATAAATAAAATAATAGAAAATAATAAAATAACCAATAAAATAGACAAAATAATAAAATAATTGAAATAAAAAAATCCCAAATATTTGTGAGGCCGCCACCTTAGCACTACAGAAGGCATAAAAAAATAATAGCAATAACAATTTACACCAAAAAACATTCGCTGCCTTCTTCCCACAGAGAGAGGAAGCTTTTTACTGAACTGAACAAAATACAAAGAGAAATATGTTCGTGGAAAAGAATGGTCTGAAGGGAGACCCAAGGCTCCCAGCCATCTCCCAAGCAAGGAATTGATCTCGGTTTTTTGACCAAACTGGGTTCCTTTTTTTATAAAGTATCTATATAAAAAAACAAGAAGTAATAAAAAAAATCCCTTAATAATGAGTAGCAAATAATATCGCAGTAGGCATAAAAAAATAATTGCAATAACAATTTACACCAATAAATATTCATCAATTGTTACAGTAGTAAAAAAATATTATTTGGTGAGAGCATTGCAGAAAATCTCAGGAGTGAAATTAAGAAGATGGGTTTACCTGAGATGAATATTCCTTGATCCTGTCGCTGATGGTTCCGTCTAAAGCTCTCTCAGCAAGCTCATAATATACAGTATTGCCTTCGGGACCACTAACTTTGTCCTTCTGTAAGTACCTACCACTATCTTGATAAATGAGTATTTCTGCATGGTCAACTCATTACTTTGCCAACAAGAAAAACAAGTGCATGCACACGATAGGTTCACCTCCCCTTTTCTTTTTCTTTTTCTTTTTCTACACGTTCGTTCTGCTATCTTTCTTTTTCGGCTTTTTGACCAAACTGGGTTCCTTTTAGAAACTATTTATCAGTTTAGATATCTGGTGAATGTGTTTTAATGAGAAATAAATTTTTTTGGTTAAGTATGTGTAAATATCTGGTGAATCGGGTACAAATATCTGGTGAATTCAGTTCATTATCTGGTGAATGGTTTTTTTGAGAAATAATTTTTTTGGTTAAGTATGTGCAAATATCTGGTGAATTCAGTTCATTATCTGGTGAATGAGTTTTTTTAGAAATAATTTTTTTATTTTTTTAGAAAAGTTAAAATTAAAAAAAAAAAAGTGCTGCTACAGTAGCAGGTATGTAGGGGCAGAGGCGCCACTGCAGTTGACGCCTCTCCTTTTGATTTTTTTTTTATTAAAAGTGTAGGCGCCATCTTCAGTGGCGCCTTTGACCCGTCAGATCGAAAAATAATAAAATATTTGAAACGAACCCCCATTGATAAATAGTTTCAGAATAACCCTAAACTGATAAATAATTTCTAAAAGAAACCCAGTTTGATCAAAAACCCTGTACATGACATGCAACGACGTGAAGAAACCATTTACTTTTTCTTTAAGGATTGTAAAGAATTTTTACACATTTAATTAATTAAAAATTATCATATAAATTAAAATATTTGACTTTTATAAGGAAATCTTAAAAGCTACCCGTATCATAATTTTTTATTGGTTTTACATAGAAAATAAACTTGCAATAATCTAATATTTTCTTTCTAGGCTAACAAGTCAACCAATGTACACTGATGGATGCCACGACCTTTTTTTTATTCATTTCATTTCTACGTTTTCTTAATTTTCTTAAACGATGAACTTTGAAGTTGACCATTATAAGAGTAAGTTCTGCTTTCTCCCCAGACCCAGAGAAACCATTAGACCTTACGCGCCGTTTTTGATCTCTCCAAAAATAATGAAGGACACCATAATTCTGTATCCTACTATGGATAGAGGACACCTAGTCCCCATGGTAGAACTCGCCAACTTCATATCCACTAACCACAACACAACCCTCTCCGTCACAATCCTCCTCCCTTCGCCACCCAACACCGCCACCGCCCAATACATCACCGCCGTCTCCTCCGCCACACCTTCCCTCACCTTCCACCACCTCCCACCCTCCCAACCCTTACTCCACACCCTACAATCTATCACCACCACCCACCACCAACCCTCCAAACCCAAAGCCTTCATATTAGACTTCTTCAACCACTCCGCCGCCGACGTCGCCGCCGCGCTCGACATCCCCACCTACTGCTACTTCCCCAACGCCGCCAGCTGCGTCGTTCTTTTCCTCTACACCCCAACCATCCACCGCCGCACCACCACCACCACCAGCTATGTTGACATACTTCGAACCGTGCCGGGGTTGCCACCGCTGTCGCCGGAGGACATGCCGGAACCCATCTTCGACCGCCGGAGCCGGAGCTACGACTCATTCGTGAAGATATCAACCCAGATGAGAAAAACCAATGGCTTCATCGTTAACACCTTTGAGAAGCTTGAAACCAATGCCATAATGGCATTGAAAAATGGAGCATGCATACCCGAAACACAAACAACCCCACCCGTTTTCTGCGTTGGGCCACTCATTTCATCCACCAATAACGGTGGTGATCTTGGTGGCGAGTGTCTGAGTTGGCTTAACTCGCAACCGAGTCGAAGCGTCGTGTATCTTTGTTTCGGAAGCTACGGAAGATTCTCAAAAAAACAGATAAAGGAAATCGCGGTTGCGTTGGAGAAGGGTAGACAAAGGTTTTTGTGGGTTGTGAAGAACCCTATGGAGTACGAGAGAAGAGAACTGAGGTTGGAAGAGTTGTTGCCAAAAGGGTTCTTGGAAAGGACGAAGGAGAAGGGAATGGTGGCGAGGAACTGGGCACCACAGGTTATGGTGCTGAGTCATGACTCGGTGGGTGGGTTCGTGACTCACTGCGGGTGGAACTCGGTGGTGGAGGCGATTTCTTGGGGCGTTCCTATGGTGGCGTGGCCTCTGTATGCGGAGCAGAGGATGAATAGGGTGGTGATGGTGGAGGAGATGAAGGTGGCTTTACCGTTGAAAGAGGAGAAGGGAGGGTTTGTGAGGGCTGCTGAGTTGGAGGAACGAGTTAGAGAGGTTATGAATTCGGAGAGAGGAAGAGGGAGAGAGGTCAGAGAGAGGGTTTTGGAGGCCAGAAATGATGCCGTTGCTGCCTTGAGCGACGGTGGATCTTCCACGGTTGCGTTGGATGGGTTGGTTAACATGTGGAAGCAAAAGTGACGGTGAAAGTCAAAATAGTGTTTTTCACTTTTTCTTGTTTTCTTCGTAGTAATGATATCTTCTGCTTTTTTTCTACCGGAATTTTACTCCTAATTTCTTGTTTGTTTTCAAAGTTTTAGTCCAGCAGCTTTCTTCCCCTAAATGATCTTTCTGTCTCGATTTCCTTTACGGGATTAATTCTATAGCTATTGGGACAAAGATATTTTGGATCCCATCCCATCCCAGATCTAAAAAATAGTTAAAGTCTAATATGATTTCTGAATATCGGAGGCTTGAAACAAAAAAATAATGGTCCAATAGATGTGAGTAAATATAAAGCTTGGTATTTCAATAGCTGGGCTTTCTTTCTCTCCCTATGTGTGTGAGTGTATACACTTTGGGGATGGCCTACGAGGATCCCTTTGATGGACTCCTCAGTCCAAAGTGTTAAGAGAATGCCAAAAGGGAGAGTTCCAATGCTTAAGTAGGCCATAAAATCATAAAGAGTAGAAGTAGTATGCGAGTGAGAGTGAACGAATGATTTTGTCATTTGGAGGATGAATTCCTCCTCCTATATTTATAGGCTTCCAATACCTCCTGAATCTTTAAATGTAATTGGCCCATTTGAATTGATTGATGTCCAAGCATCCGTCACTTCTCGGTCACTTATGTGTCTCATCATCTATTATTCCCTATCGTAGCTTGGGTGGCAACCCTAAGGGTGGTCAATTGTCCTTCTGAGCCACCGTTGTTGTGTTTGGATCATTGGGCCCATACGATAAATCTACCCGATCCATAGCTAATTGGACTAAGCCTTTATATATGTCCCGGAACACTAATATTTTTCCAATTAAATGTCAATTTTTGGGTAAGTATTATTAAAATAATAGTTAATTATATCACACGGATTAACTATTATTTTAATAATATCACACGGATACTTTTATGATCCGTAGTTGTGCGCGGAGGATACCTTGAAAAACCAACAAAAAAACACAGATACTTTCATGCGAAATTAGATCACAAGATAATATACACACACACACACACCAGAGGGATGACGAGGTTACAGGAAGGGAGAAAGGGGAATAAAGAGCAGGATGAAAGAAGTATGAGAACAGGCGGAGATTTACATATAATAAAACAAAATAATTAAAAGATGCAAATTAAAATATGAAAACAGTAAAAACAGATACTGTAGAAATTAAAACATAAAATATAAAAATTTAAAACATAAACCCAGAAAGGTGGTAGAACCGACCAAGATCTGAAAAAATTAAAAAGAAACCGAAGCGGAGGCAAAGCCTCACCAGGTTCGGTGGAGGGAGAAGAGAAGATTTCTAAACCATGTGTTTATAGATTGAACGATTGAAAACTACAAGATTGAAAGAAAGAAAAAGAGAAAGAAGATGAACTGAGGAACTTACACTATCAGAGCTCTCAGAACACTCAGAGTCTCTCTCTAAAACTCTCTCTAAAATTTCGGATGCTTAATAACTAAGCCTGGCATCCTATTTATAGAATATTGAAAATTTACTATTACAACAGTATCGGTAAAGATAACCTAAACTATTGCAACTATTGATGACTAGTGCCAGCAACTTGATTGGGGATCAGAATCGCTTCGGTAATGAACAGTCTGGCGATGATGAACGATCTTTGGTATCTTGACTGGAATCAGAATCGTTGGTGATGAACAGTACCTGTTGACAAATTGGAACTATTCACTTCAGTAAATTGTTTGAGATTGTCGGTTGAGTGACTGGAACTATTCATCATCCCTCAAGTTGACTGTTGTGTCAATTCCATAGCAATTATCTTCATTTTGATAAAATGGATCCGAACATTGGCTTGTATCCCTCTTGGTCTTCGTCTTCTTCATTAGACTGGGGGAGCTGCTGTTTGGATGATTTTGATGATGAAGCTATTTCTTCCTTCACCAGTTTTAAAATAGTTTCCATATTATTGAGGAAACTTTCCTTGGACTTGGATCCTGCCAAGGCTGAGACAATTTGAGATTTTTGATTCAGAAACTCACACGTTTTTGGATTGGCTGCCTTCATCCATTTAGGATTTTGTTGGAACCAAGTTTTGACACTGTCACTGGTGGCTGCTGCATAGTTGAACTGTGCCCACCATTTGACATATGTTGATCTATGCAAAATTGGCAAAATACCAGGATAATGTTCTTGCTTCTGATACTTGTATTGCCAACTGAATACCCAGGCAAGGGAAAATTTGGAGAAAAATATTAGATTGACCGGAAAAGGGCTCTCCTTGATGTCAAAATATTTTTCAAAAGTTTGATATCCTTCTAAGACTTCTGCAGGAAGGATCTGTTTGATAGGACTAAAAATTCTCCACCAATGGACGAACCAGTGTGGAAACTTGTAACTAACAGTCTTCTTGAAATAAAACAACCAAGAATGTTTGTTTTGATTGTTTTGGTACCAGATAACATTGTACCATGCTTGTTGATAATCCCAGTAATTAAAACCAATGGGATCAAAAGTTTGAGAAATTTTTTTGCAAACATTTAAGTTCCTTACAAATTTCTCAGGTGTTAAAACCTTTAAAATATGGAAATTTGAATGAGTGTACGTTGATGGATCCTTAGAGTCTCGATAATGCTTAATCGCGACTGAATCAGTATCAATCAATATAAACTCATAAAAATTTCTATTGTTATTTGATTGTGTTTGTTGAAAATGAGAACCATTTTGGAAGATTTTGGCTGGAACTTTGTTAGGGTTATTATCCCAAAATCTTGGTTCCATTTGAACAACAAATTGGGTTTGGTTTTTAGCAACATAGTGAGTTGCTGGGGTTTGGGTGTTGTCAGCTGATAATCTTGTATCGGGTTTAGCAACATTCAAAGGGATAATTGTTTGGGCTAAATCTTTGATTAGGTCTTTGAGAGAGGGTGGAGAACCTGATTCTTCCTCCACTCTATCGCCCCAAGTTCCTTTAGGGAGTTTGGTTAGGCCTTGATTTTGAAAAGCTAACAAAGTTTGAATTGGGATACCATAGTCTTCTTTTAATTGTTTGGCGGTTTGATGGGTTGATGACCCAGATTGGGTTGATGACCCTGATGGTTTGGATGCAACTTGGCGTTGGAGTCCTGCAAGGACCAGTTTTCCTTTACCCCTCCCCTTTGTAGAGGAAGTTGCTGATTTTGGCATTTCTGCCACTCTCACACTTTTACCTACCCTGTAAATATTCACGAGTAAGGAAGTCAGGAAGAGAATTGGAAGAGCCTTTGAGAAATTTTATTTGAAAATAAAAAGCACTTAAAATTGCTTGCCATCTAGCAAAAATTTGTTTTGATGCCAAATTTTTAACATCTTCTTGTAAAATATCTTTTGCTGATTTGCAATCTACTCTAACCAAAATTTTTTGATTAAGTAAATTAGATTGAAACTTTGAAATACATAAAACTATTGCCAAAATCTCTTTTTTGACAGTAGAATAATTTTGTTGAGCAGAATTCCAATGTTTGGAAGTATATGCAATGATATGCTCTTTTCCTGAAATTCTTTGTTTCAAAATACCGCCATAACCAATGTCAGAGGCATCGGTTTCAACAATTTTGAGGGCAGAAGGAAGATAAATACATGGAAGGTTCTTTATCTGAGATTTGATAATTTTGACAACCTTGGTATGTTCATCTGTCCAAGGAGGAGGTTCCTACTTTAGACGGTTATGTAAAAGTTTGATTATATTACTAAGATTTGGAACAAAATCAACAACATAATTGAGACATCCTAAAAATCTCTGAAGCTGAGTTTTGTCAATTATTTGATCAGGAAACTTATCCGCAAAACCTATTGCTCTGTTGATTGGAATAATAGTCCCTTGGTAAATATTATGACCAAGAAATCTATTTTTTTTGAAAAAGGTTGACTTCGGTTTTAGACACAGCTAAACCATTTCTTTTAATTACTCCTATGAAGATTTTCACATGTTTGAAGTGTTGATCAATTGATTGATAAAAGACTAAAACATCATCAATGTAGACACGTGTAAAGTCTGAATATGGATTGGAAATCTCATTCATAATTCTCTGAAATTCTTAAGGAGCATTTTTGAGTCCAAAGGGCATAACATTCTATTCGTAATGCCCAAAAGGATCAGTGAACGTTGTTTTGTAACGGTCACTCACTTTGACTTCTATATGATAATAACCATATTTCATGTCAAATTTGGAGAATGTTTTTGCTGAGTTTAGACGGTTAAGCAAATCCTTTTTATTAGGAATTGGATATCTTATCCATCTAAGAGCTTGATTTAAAGGTTTGTAATTGATAACTAAGCGGGGTGTACCTCGCTCAATTTCTGTTTGTTTATTAATTCATATAAAAAACTGAACATGACTAGGGAGATTTACTTTCCCTAATCAATCCTTTTTTTAAGAAATCATTAGTCTCCTTCTGGCAGTACCTAAGAAGCTCATCATTCATTTGTATTGTGATGAGTGTGATTACACCTCATATTTCTTTATCATATTGCATGCATTTTCATGTAGTTTAGGCAATTTTAATTTGATTTTTGTTAGTTTTTACCTTGGAATGGGTAAGGCGGTTTTGTGGTGTTTGTGTGCAGGAATTGAGGATTAAAATGCTCAGGATCATTTATGTTGGAGCTTGCATGAAGACAGAGCTTGAAAAGTAAGAAAAATGAGCCAAACAGAGCCCATCACGGCCTAGCCATGACAGCCATCACGGCCATGATCGAGCAAGGCTGAAAAGAAAAGAACAAAAAGGTCAGAACCTGTCACGGCCGTGACAGGCCATCAATGCCAAGTTTTCAAAGACAGAATCTGCCACGGCCGTGATGCGCAATATCTGGAAATTTAATTGTTGATTTGATCTGATTTTGTAACAACTTTAATCCCAAGTTACCATACATTATAAATAGGACTCTAAGGCTCAAAAATAGGGATCCCTTGGGCTATTACCTTAGGCAAAAATTAGGATTTCTCTTCTTCTCAATTTCTTCTTCTCTCTTAGGTTTTTTTTATGCTTTTGTTAATCAAGCTTGCTATGAACATGGCAATGCTTGAGTAGTTGTTTTTGTTTCTAGGAATTGGGGCTATGCCCAAGACTCATTTTATGTGATGAATTGACGTTTTACTTCTTGTTAATTTCAATTCGCTTTCGATTTGATTCCTATTGCATGAATTACTTGTGAATCTGGTGCGCACTTATTTGCATGTTATAGATACTCTAAGGAGGAACCTAGAGGTGAACTTAGGTATCGGATCTATAGGAATCAAACTCAGGACTTAAATCACGAGAGTTAGAAGTGGTCCTTCGAGGGTTCTCTGAATTGTCACAAAGCTCAAAGGGTTCGATTTAAATTCAATTACCACGATAGTAGGGTTGGTTTAATTGGGTACGGTTCTTGTATCTGAGAAGGAACATTAACTTATTTAGGATAAATTCACCTTCAAAGCAAATTTCGATAATTAACAAGAGGGGTAGTCAATTTAGTAACATGAGTAGTCTTGTTGGTAACCCAATTCATGGAAATCTCTTTTGATATTGAAAAATCCCATATTTGATTTGATTACGATTTTGTTTGATTGCGTTTTAGATATTTGAATTGTTAGTTAATCTTTTAAAAACCAAATCTTTTCCAAATCTTTTTCTAGTCTAGTTTAATTGATTTAATAATTTATAGTTATTTAAGATCACGGTCCCTGTGGATTCGATCTTTTTATTACTTGACGACGAAGCCGTTCACTTGCGGATTCAAGCTCATCAAGTTTTTGGCGCTGTTGTCAGGACTGTGCTTTTTTGAATATCAATTTAATTTTTAAACTGATTTTTTTGGACCTTTTTTTATATATTAAATTTTATCTTTTTTTTATTTATCTCCTATTCTTTTTCCAGAGTATCTATCTCTCTTTGCAGGTATTTTTCTCTTTTATGCAAAGATCCCAAAGTCTTGGAAATCTTGTTGAAGTTGACCTCGAGATCGAAAGGACCTTTCATAGACGTGGGAGACTACAAAGACACAGAGAGAGAGAGGTTGATTCCATTCCACTCATGGTGAATCTACCGGATACCAAACCACTGAAGGACTACGCAGCCCCAAATGCTAGGGGTTTGAGAACTGGGATTGATAGGCCAGAAATTGAGGCGGAGAACTACACTATACCGCCTCTGTTAATTGGTATGATTAGGCAAAATCAATTTCGAGGTTTACCCTCGGAGGACCCGACTGATCATGTTGAGACATTCTTGGAGTTAACTGATGATGCTCGAATCTGCAAGTGAATGGCTTCGTCGTCAAGTAATAAAAAAGATCGAATCCACAGGGACCGCGATCTTAAATAACAATCAATTATTAAAATCAATTAAACTGAACTAGAAAAAGATTTGGAAAAGATTTGGTTTTTAAAGGATTAACTAACAAATCAAATATCTAAAACGCAATCAAACAAAATAGGAAAGTAAATCAAATCTGAGATTTTTCAATATCAAAAGAGATTCCCAGGAATTGGGTTACCAACAAGACTACTCATGTTACTAAATTGACTACCCCTCTTGTTAATAATCAAAATTGTTTTGAAGGTGAATTTATCCTAAATAAGTTAATGTTCCCTCTCGGGATACAAGAACCATGCCCAATCAAACTAAACCCTACTCTTGTGGTAATTGAATTTACATCGAACCATTTAAGCTTTGTGACAATTCAGTGAACCCTCGAAGGACCGCTTCTGACTCTCGTGATTTAAGTCCTAAGTTCAATCCCTATAGATCCAATACCTAAGTTCACCGCTAGGTTCCTCCTTAGAGTATCTATGACACGCAAATAAGTGCGCATCAGATTCATAAGTAATTCATGCAATAGGAATCAAATCGAAAGCAAAATTGAAATTAACAAGAATTAAAACGTCAATTCATAACATAAAACAAATCTTGGGCATAGCCCCAATTCCTAGAAATAAAAACAACTACTCAAACATTGCCATGTTCATAGCAAGCTTGATTAACAAAAGCATAAAAGAAAACCTAAGAGAAGAGAAGAAATTGGAGAAGAAGAGAAATCCTTATTTTTGCCTAAGGTAGCAGCCCAAAGGATCCCTATTTTCGAGCCTCTAAGTCCTATTTATAATGTAGGTTAACTTGAATCCCAAACAATTACAAAATCAGATCAAATCAGCTTTTAAAATTCCAGATATTGCACGTCATGGCCGTGATGCCTGTCACGGCCAGGCCGTGACAGATTCTGTCTTGGAAAACTTGGCACAGATGGCCTGTCACGACCGTGATGGCCATCACGGCCTGGCCATGACAGGTTCTGACTTTTTCGTTCTTTTCTTTTCAGCCTTGCTAGATCCTGACCGTGATGGCTGTCACGGCTA
Source organism: Sophora flavescens (assembly GCA_030762895.1). Taxonomy (NCBI): domain Eukaryota; kingdom Viridiplantae; phylum Streptophyta; class Magnoliopsida; order Fabales; family Fabaceae; genus Sophora; species Sophora flavescens. Next base: position 109,542,544 of record CM061063.1, read on the forward strand.
GGCCGTGATGGGCTCTGTTTGGCTCATTTTTCTTACTTTTCAAGCTCCGTCTTCATGCAAGCTCCATCATGGTTGATCTTGAACATTTTAATCTTCAATGCCTGCACATAAACACCACAAAACCACCTTACCCATTCCAAGGTAAAAACTAACAAAATTCAAATTAAAAATGCCTAAACTACATGAAAATGCATGCAATATGATAAATAAATATGAGGTGAAATCACACTTATCATTCACCGATGAAATAAGAATTCAGGGTGCCCCGATTGATGTTATTCGCTTGAGGTTATTCCCCTCCTCTTTGACTGGAAAGGCAAAAGCTTGGTTGAAGCAAGTGCCGCTAATACTTTGTCAACTTGGGACCAACTGGAGCAGGCATTCTTGGAAAATTTCTTCCCTCCATCCAAGACTGCTTACCTACGAACTCAGATCACCGGCTTCTTCCAAAAATACGGAGAATGCTTATCCGAAGCTTGGGATCGTTGCAAGGGATTGCTGGAGTCTTGCCCACATCATGGGCTCGAGAGGTGGTTGTTAGAGCATACCTTCTATAATGGATTGGATTACTCTTTGAAGGTGTCACTTGACTTCGTAGCTGGTGGAGCCTTTTTGAATAGACCACTGACTGAAGCGTTCAATATCATTGAAAACGTAGCCACCAACTATCACCAATGGGGTTCAGAAAGAGGTAATAACTCGAAAAAGCTTTCGGGGGTTAAGTTTGAAATGAATAGCACTGATCTAATTATGTCTAAATTTGACTCATTGAATAAATGCTTTGATAAGCTTGAAAAGGCTAATGTGAGTTCAATAGGTGCTACTAATGTTGTTTGTGAGATTTGTGGAATGCAGGGACATGACATAATGGAGTGCCCATATGGTATTGCTCCTGGATCCGGTGCTTCGGGGGAACAAGTGAACTCTTGTCACAACTTCTATGACACGAATCCGAAGTTGCCAAACTATGTTCCCCCAAATTCTTACAACCAAGGAAGGAAGAATAACCCTTATCTCTCCTATGGGAACTACAACAACACGTTGAACTATGAATTCCAGGAAGTCTAAACTTGAGTCTCATTTGGAAAATTTTGTTGAAACTCAAACAAAACCAAATGAAGAGTTTAGGCAACAAGGTAGGGCAGTCAATGAGGCAATAAAGGAATTAACATCTAAGGTAGATAACTTAGACATCCATAATAAGATGTTAGAAACTCAGATTTCCCAACAAGCTAGTACATATTCTAGAACTAAGGGTACGTTTCTAGGACAACCCGAAGTTAATCCCAATGAGCACTGTAATGCTATATACTTGAGGGATGATAAGCTTGGGGTAGTTGAAAAGGATGTGGAATGTGAGGAGGTCATGAGTGAACTAGAAGAGATAGAGCCAAAGTATTCCCTCCACCACCTTACCAACCCCCAATACCTTTCCCACAAAGGTTGGTCAAGAAAAAGCAAGTAGAAAAAGAAACTACGAGCTTAATTGAGGAGAATGATGCCATGATAAAAACTAATATGCCTCATAAACTAAAAGATCTAGGAAGTTTCTCTATTGCTTGCTCAATTGGAGAAGTGAAAATAGACCAAGCCTTATGTGACTTAGGGGCTAGTGCGAGTTTGATGCCACATACCATCTTTGAGAGGTTAGGAACTAAGGAATTAAGTCCATCCAAGTTCTCTTTACAATTTACGGATGGCTCAACTAAAACTCCTCTAGGCATACTAGAGAATGTTCCCATAAAGGTAGGGAAAATTTTCATTCCTACCGATTTCATGGTGTTGGATATGAACGAGAGTTATAAATTCCCTATCATTCTTGGAAGGCCATTCTTTGCCACAATTGGAGCAATAATAGATGTAAAAAATGGTAAGCTCTCTTTGAATGTAGAGAAAGGAAGGGTGGATTTTGATTTGACTAACTCATATAACAACCCTCCTTTTGAGAGTCATGTGTGTAGGATTGAGATAATGCCTCCAGTGGTAAAGGAAGAGCTTAATATGGAAGTAACTCCCAAACTTTGCATCATAAATGATGCACCAAATAATGATGAAATTGGAGTTGCTCAACATGTGGAGTTAGAACTTCCACCGGGAGGAAGTAAGGCCGTGAAGCTCAGAGTGAAAAGGGCAAAGCGAAAGCGCATGTGGCCATATGAACAAAATAGGCTCTTTGAAGGACTTCCTTGGAAGAGAGGTGCTCTTTCACTTCCAAGCCCAGATGATCCCGATTGATTGAAGGGAGTATGGTCAAGCTTAAGACCGTAAATAAGCGCTTCTTGGGAGGCAACCCAAGTTTTCTTTCCCTTTTTAATTTGTATTTGAATTTTGTTTTTGAATAATTTGATAATATTAAGAGAAGAAAGATCACTAATTGATGGTTTTACCAAGTATTTTCAGGTTATGAAGGCAGGAAGAGCAAAAAGGCATGGAAAATAAAGTCAGAGGCAATCACGGCCTAGCCGTGATGAGGATCACGACCGTGATGGGCCAGAAGCTGAAAACCAGAATTGATCACGCCCATGCCATGATAGCCATCACGGCGGTGATGTGAAGAAGCAGGAAGTCAGAATTGATCACGGCCTAGCCGTGATGTGTATCACGGCCGTGACAAGGCCCAATAACCAGCACCCGAATCTATCACGGCCTGCCCGTGATGAATGTCACGCCCGTGACGCGTCCTCCAACAGCTCTATGACTGGCATTTGAGCCAACACCCTCCACCACCTCGGTGAGTTGTTCCATTTTTCTCCTCTCTCTATCTTGATTATTTGCATTGGGGACAATGTAAGCTTTTAAGCTTGGGGTAGGGGTATTTTTGCATTTTTTTGCATTTTTTCATTTTTCATGTTGCATTCATATAAGTGTAGTTTTGCATAATCACATTATTAGATTGCCCCTTGCTTAGAGTATGCATCCAATTGTGAGAACTTTATGCCAAATGAATTGAGACAGTGAATTTTTGAACCCAATTTTTGTATTCTTGTGATAGGCTAAAAATAAAAATGCTTGAGATGATCTTCTGATAGTTGATAATTAGCATGTGGTTCCTTAGATTTGTGTTTCTCATTGATTTTAAACTACTAAATGTGAGATTTTTGAGCCTAAAAGGGGTACTCACTAAATCTACCCCATTCTTTGTGATTGAGTGTTTTATTCCTCTTGGATTGTGTTCTCTAGAACTTGACTTGAAACCGTTTTGAAACTTAAATTTTTTTGAAAACATATTTGAAAATGATTGAGGCACTAGGTATTTTTCTGGCCTTCTGAGCTTTGACTGATTAAATGCTACCCCTTAGTTGCCCAATTTTGAGCCTAACAGAATAAAATGCTTTTCTTGGTACCTTGATTTATTTTGATGAATGATGCTTGGTATGACACCTTTTAAAGTATTGCAATAAGGGCAAAAAGGTGGTTTGAAAAATAAATTGTGGGATGAAAAAGTTAGAAAAATATTTCTCTTAAGTTGGAAATCTCCCCTTCTCCAAATTGAAAAATAAAATAAAATAAAATAAACAAAAAAAATGGAGAAGGGGATGAGAAAAAGAAAGTGAGAAATAAATAAAAAAAAGAAAAAAAGAAAAAGAAAGAAAGGTGAAAAAGTGAATTATAGCCCAAAAATGTATTTTAGAAGGTTGTCATGCTTTGCATTGTTTGATATTTTGTTTAGCCTCCTTGAATTTTCCCTTTCTTGATTTCCCCACCTAACAATTAATCCTATGGCCCCATTACAACCAAAATAAAAGACCTCTTGATTCTTATGTGTTTTCATTAATAAAGTAGAGATTTTGGTTAATAGCCAAGCTTATGGTAGGATACCTTCCTTGAGGAAATTGAGTGAATTGTCATATGTCCTTAAACACTTGAGTGAGGTGAGAAGAGTGCCCGAATTAGTGAGAGGCATGAATCTAGAGAACCTAAGCTTCTAATTGGACTTTAAATTGATTGTCCCTTGGTTACTTATTTGGATATGCTTGTTACTTGGATTTGTTACTCGGGTTCTTGGTTCACTATCCATGCTCTGATTGTTTATCTTGTCTGGCCTTCGTTATTGCTCGAGGACAACCAAAATCTTAAGCTTGGGATAGTTTGATGAGTGTAATTACACCTCATATTTCTTTATCATATTGCATGCATTTTCATGTAGTTTAGGCATTTTTAATTTGATTTTTGTTAGTTTTTACTTTGGAACGGGTAAGACGGTTTTGTGGTGTTTGTGTGCAGGAATCAAGGATTAAAATACTCAGGATCATGTATGTTGGAGCTTGCATGAAGACGAAGCTTGAAAAGTAAGAAAAATGAGCCAAACAGAGCCCATCACGGTCATGATCGAGCAAGGCTGAAAAGAAAATAACGAAAAAGTCAGAACCTGTCACGGCCAGGCCATCAATGCCAAGTTTTCAAAGACAGAATATGTCACGGCCTGGCCGTGACGTGCAATATCTGGAAATTTAATTGCTGATTTGATATGATTTTTTAACAACTTTAATCCCAAGTTACCCTACATTATAAATAGGACTCTAAGGCTCGAAAATAGGGATCCCTTGGGCTGCTACCTTAGGCAAAAATTAGGATTTCTCTTCTTCTCAATTTCTTCTTCTCTCTTAGGTTTTTTTTATGCTTTTGTTAACCAAGCTTGCTATGAACATGGCAATGCTTGAGTAGTTGTTTTTATTTCTAGGAAATGGGGCTATTCCCAAGACTCGTTTTATGTGATGAATTGACGTTTTACTTCTTGTTAATTCCAATTCGCTTTCGATTTAATTCCTATCGCATGAATTACTTGTGAATCTGGTGCGCACTTATTTGCATGTCATAGATACTCTAAGGAATAACCTAGCGGTGAACTTAGGTATCAGATCTATAGAAATCAAACTTAGGACTTAAATCACGAGAGTTAGAAGTGATCCTTCGAGGGTTCACTGAATTGTCACAAAGCTCAAAGGGTTCGATTTAAATTCAATTACCACGAGAGTAGGGGTTGGTTTAATTGGGAACAGTTCTTGTATCCCGAGAAATAACATTAACTTATTTAGGATAAATTCACCTTCAAAGCAAATTTCGATAATTAACAAGAGGGGTAGTCAATTTAGTAACATGAGCAGTCTTGTTGGTAACCCAATTCCTGGAAATCTCTTTTGATATTGAAAAATCCCATATTTGATTTGATTGCGATTTTGTTTGATTGCGTTTTAGATATTTGATTTGTTAGTTAATCTTTTAAAAACCAAATCTTTTCCAAATCTTTTTCTAGTCCAGTTTAATTGATTTAATAATTGATAGTTATTTAAGATCACGGTCCCTGTGGATTCGGTCTTTTTATTACTTAATGACGAAGCCGTTCACTTGCGGATTCGAGCTCATCATATCGGTATAGATTTAGTAGGGATTTGACTTTCATTGAAATCTTGTTCATAAGTCAAGTCTACAACGTATTTCTTTCTATTCCAAAATGTTGTGGGCAAATCAGAACAGATAGAATTTTGAATTTCATCAAAGAGGATCTGGATCCTATTTTTGATATTTGGTTGTTGTAATTGTAACTGAATATTCTTAAGAGAAATTTCTTCTTTCAATAAATTGATTTGGTTAATTTTATAATCGAGATAATTCAAATCTCGAATAATTGGTTTTCTAATGAAAGGGAAAACTATGTCTTTTCCCAAATGTTGGGTTGTAATTCTATTATGAGTAATGGAAATAGGGAAAGTGATCTTATGAACGGTGTTTCAAGAATCACTTCATTCTTTGAATTTCTAACTAATAGAAAGGGGGTTTCAACTTGGAGACCTTGATTTTCTATTATGGCTTTTGACAGCTGATAATTGATTCTAAGTTTAGAACCATTAGCTGCACTTGGTTTTTTTGAAGTTTTCTCAAAGTATTTGGTAGGAATTAATCCTTCCTGAATACAATTTGAATCAGCACCTGTATCAAAAAGCACTGTAGTATCAAGAACAAATTCTCCAATGATGATTTTGATCTTGATATGGAACTTTTGAATCTTTAATTGGTTTACTAAATTCAAGAATGCATGATCTTCTTCTGGATCTTTGCTCTCTTGATTATTAGTAAGATCATCATTTTTAATGATACCTGATTCAGGGTTTTCTTCCAAATCAGAATCATCAGATTGGGCTTCTGCTATTTGAGACAGAATTAATTTATGAACAGATTGTTCCTGTTTGATTTCTTTAACCTCTTGTTTCAAATTCTTAATCTCTTGCTAGAAATCTTGAATAGTTACGGGTTTTGTTTGTTGAGCAGCATCAAGCCTTTTAAGAATCTGTTTGTAGTCAAAATGATCTTTGACAATAACTTTACCTTTACTTTTGAAATCCTTTTCCGTTGAGGATTCCATTGAAGATTTAAGCTTATCTAGATATTTCCGTCTTTCTTCTAGATCAGAAATTGAATTAATGACTTCAAAAAGGAGATCTTGCTCCTTAGTTAGAACATTAATTTTCGGAGATGAATCAGAACTAAGGCTTCCAATATCATCTTGTTGGATATGGTTTAGATCTTCAGAAAAATCACCATCTGATTCGTCTGAAGTATCTGATTGGATTAAAAGATTATTCGGTTGTTCCTCAACTGATGGTTCAAGATTTAACTCTTTGATTCTTTTCTTCAATCTATAGTATTTACTGATGTGGCCAGGTTTGCGCAGTTATAACAGATAACCGCTTTCTTGGAAGACCTATCACCAGTTACTGGCTTAGGTTTGAACTCTGGTTTAGGTTTGTTATAACTCTTGTTTTTCTTATACTTAGTATACTTGGTATACTTAGCCTTTTGGGGTTTGCTTTCATATTTTTTAGAAGATTTAGACTTATCATTTGGACAAGGGGGTATACCAAATTGTTCACAAAAAGACCATAAATCCTTCTTAGTGGCCTTTTCTTTTTTGAACTGATCTCGGACTTTGTCTTCCATACAAAGTCTTGCCCCTATTTTTTGAGTGTCTGCAATGAGTTGTCCATAACTCAATTGCTCATATGGAATATTTCCATCTGGAGATTGGGCTATAAGCTCATCTTTTACAAGATCACCTAAAGATGTTGGGAGACCTGCAATGAACTTTTCTTTCCAGAATCTATTCTGGCAATCTTCTCTAGTGTAAACCCTAGTTAGGAAAGTATCTTTATACCACCTAAAACTGGATAACGATCTACACTTAATATTGGACAATAAATCAGTAGACCTGTCCTTCCAAGTGGAAGAATTGCCCATAAAGTGTCGGCATATGGAGAAGATTAAGGTGTTGACAGCATCTGTAATTGTTTCACCATCATGATCAAGAATTGGATTTCCGTCGGCGCCAATTTTGATTGCTGAAAACATCTGCTCTTTCTGTATTTCAGAGAAAGAGTAATCCCACAAACCTTTTAGTTGGCCTGTGAATCCCGCAGTCGAAATATTGCAAATGGCTTCTTGTGAGCAATCATTGAGTTTGATATGTTGTAGCCATCATCGTCATGTGCTTCATTGTTTGAAGGATTTAATATTCTGCTTGGCCATTTATGTTCCATTCATAGATGTTGTTATCATTGAAGCTTTTGAAAGTTGAAGACTTTTCCTCAAAAAGCAGATATGGAGGAGTTGCTCTAAGATAGTAAAGTTTTGATGGTTTTTTCCAAGGTTGACTAAAAACTGGATTAAGATTGATTGAGGGTTTTTCAAAAGATTTTGATTTAGAAGTGCTGGTCTCAGACTCTATTTCTGAGCCATCTTCATTAATGACATTTATGGTTGGATCTTTGTTCCTTATTAAAGGTCGTCCTTCTTGGTTAACAATGTTAGATGGAGACTCAGGAACACTTAATTGTTTTAATTTTTCTTCGATTTTTTGGATTAATTCTTGTTTTTCCTTTTTTATCTCAGGGTTAAGAAGAAGTTGCAAACTTTCCTTGACCTTCTTATTAACCTTGAAAGGTTTAAACATGGGTTTTTCTAAGGGAAGTTTTTCTAAGGGGCTATCTTTCTTAATTCCCGGAGTAGATGTATGGGTGGATGCATATTTTTTTATTCAAATGTTCCCCTAGAGTTTGCAGGTATTTATTTGTATAATTTGATTGCTCCATTAACTTGTTAATGTTATGAGCTGAGACTACTTCATCAGTATTTTTTGATTTGAACGGAGCAGCCATAATTGATTTGTTAGTGCTAGGATCTTTAACACCAGGGAGTTGGAAAGAGTTATTTGGTGGTAACTCTGTTTTGACTAACTCACCATTTTTCAAATGCCATACTGAAATGACATTAGTTGTTTTATCAATATCTATCTTTGTTTTCCTAGGATAGTTGATTTGATTTTTGACTGCATAAGCATGAAACCAGTCAAAAAATAAAACATTTGTCTTAACATTGTTAAGAAACTGATAATATTCTTCCTGAATATTAGTTCTGTTTGTTCCCTTGTAAACTTGTAAGAACCATTCCCTTTGAGGTTTCCATTCCTCAGAGTAAAAGTCCTTTCGAAGGGATCCCTTATCAATAATGAACTTACAAATCATTATAAGATTCATTAAGAGAAGAAAAGGTTGGAGACTTAATTGATCGTTGATCATCTTCTGCCTGATAAATTGGTCTAGGGATAGTTGATGAAGTATCTAATCCCTGAATATTAATATTTGAAATTTGTGATGTGGTTGAGAAAGATTGTCTTGAAGGAACAGATCTAAAGTCTTTTGATCTAAGACTAGAAGATCTGATAGAACTAAAAGAATTTCTTCTTTCGAAGGTTAATTCAACTTGTCCTGTTTGAGTTTGGATAATATTATTAAAGTTTGATGTTTCCCTTGGTAAAGCTGGTGCTGCTTTATCCAAAATCCATTTTTCTGGTAAAGTTACATCTTTCCAGAGGATTGTTTTAGGGAAAATAAGGTTTGCTTTAGTAACATCAGTAAGAAACAATGTTCTCCCTCCTGATATTCTAGTTTTGAGAACTTTGGAGTTACAAGAATTCATAACCTTGTATTGAATTCTGTAAAGCAAAGCTGCTGGGATAGATCCAGGCTTCACTTCTTTCTTGTAGACTCAACGTCCTGTTTGGATAACAATTGAAATAAATTGGGCCTTGACTTAAGCTAGTTTCTACCATACCTAAGGGGGAATCTTAGAATTTATTGTGCCTAATATCTCTTAAGCACATTAATATTGAAGCATTTAATCTTTCGCGGATTAAAGGTCTAACAGCTACCTGAACATATCCTATATATAGGTATCTGTATTTTTGTTTATGATTTTTGATTGTATCCATTGAGAGAAGATGAAATTCCTCACTCTCTGGATTGATAGGAATATTTTTCTCTACCGTTTTGATAACATAATCAGAAGTAGCAAAAAACTTACCTTCTGGTTTGTATAATTCTTTTGTGGGTATTTTAGGAATTACCCAATTATCAATATCTTGATTGATATTTTCAAAGCAGATTTCCTCTAAGAAAATACTGCTTGGATTGGTAGGAATATCAGATTCCCGAAGAGAAGAAGAAGAGGGTTGGGAAGAGCGGAAAGAAAGCTTTAAAAAAGAACGAGATAACATGATTTTCATTAATTTGATATCATTGCCTTCCTTTGGTTTCATAGAAACAATAAATAAGAATCTAAGCCGTACCCTGTTGAATATTTTTCATAAAATTTTAAAAATAACATCTTTACAAAATTTACAAAATCATTAGATCTTATTATCCTTAACCATAGTTGTACCTTACCTTTGAAAAAGGATTTACTTAATTAACCAAAAGCTACCTCAAAGTAGACTTATTGCTACTCGCTATTCATACTTTGATTTATCTTGCTTCAAGCATCGGCAAATTAGACTTACTGCCTCATCACATCCTTCGAGGTCTTACTGCTACAGCTTTAACAAGACATACCAAAACATAAACACGGAAGTCCTTACCAGTTAAGAGGTACCCAAACCAGTTAAGCATAATAATTTCTTCTAAAAAAACTATTTTTTTCTTTTTAATTCAGCTAGTTGACACACACACACACACACATATATATATATATATATATATAATTTGCCAATAGAACTCTATTAAAATTTGAGACCGTTTGTGTTATAAAAGCATTTGTGTCGATTTTTATTATGTTAAAAATTTCCAATTAGATAAGTCAGCCTTTTGTTCGCAATGAGAAATTAATTTTTATGTAACATTGTTTGTCATAAATAAATAGTTCAATACGATAAAAATATACGGGTCATGGGTTAAGAAAAGAAAAGAAAAAGCAAAATCTTATTGAAATTAAAACTAAGTTACCAAATGAGGTTGGCGTGAGTGGTTAAAAGTCTCTCGCCCCTTAACCAAGGTCTCGGGTTCTAGTATTGGGTATGGAAAAAACCTCAGCTGGGAGGGATGCCATCCATCGAGGTGCCGAACAAACTCCAGCGGGTGATTAGTCCCCGTCTCAGGTTGGCGGTGGGATACTCCTCGAAGTAGATCGAAAAAAAATTAAAACTAAGTTTATCATAGTTCACAATATAAAATGCATCGTCATAATGTTAATTTGTTTATAAAAGAATAATGTTGGATGTACATTATTTCAAAACCAAGGTTTATAAAACCGGACCGGCCGGTCCGACTGGTTTAACCAAAACCCAGGACCTAGAGCGGTTCGGTTGGTAGGCAAAACCGTCCCAGCGTTGAACCGGTACAAAAACCGCAGAACCGATTCAAAACCGATGAAACCGGCCAAAATCGGTCAGAGGCGGTCTGGTCCGGTTCGCGAAATCTGCATTTTTTAAATAAAAAAAACTTTAAAAAACTGAAAATGGCATCGTTCTGTTCGTGTTCTGACTTTACTCCATAGCTGATGTTCCTCACTTCCAATACAGACCACAACCTCCACTCCATAGCTGCTTTTGAAAACGGCGACGAGGTGCTCCTCCTCTGATAGACGGCGACAACAAACAACAACCTTCCTTCTCCGATGAGCGGGAGTCATGTGAACAGGCAGAAGAGGAGGTGTGGAAGATGAAGAGGAGGAGAAGAGAAGGAAAAAAAAAAAACAGAGAGAGGAAAGGAGTGGGTAGTCAAACTTGATAGACTTTAAGTTTTGAAAGAAATCTTCCAAGGAAAATAAAAGGGCGTGTCTTTAATCCTCCCGTATAATCCCGGAGGATCCAAACTTTCACATGTTGATATAATAATATAATAAAGTAACGGCCAAGATTGAAGAGGACAAATTAGTAATTTACTCTCCCTTCTTCCTTGACTCCTTGTGCATCTCCGCTGCTTCTCGAGCTGGTCCATCGTTTCCAGCATTGACGTCGTGTACGTGCCATACCCCGGCCAGCCGGTCTCAGCGCTAGAGCTCGAGCATCACGGTGGGGTTCTTTGCCGTTTCCAGTCAACCCCTTCCCCCTCCCTCCCTCCTTAAGACTGGATCGTGGATAGTTTATTCAATCAAGGGAGGAATAAAGCTTATTTGCTTTGGGTAGCATGCGTAATCAAGAAACGGTACGTTGGTGATTTCATCTTCGAGAGAACCGCGGCGTGGCGGACCACCACCAATGTATGGGTCATTCTTACTCTGTGATTCACACTAGCAAAAACTGATCATCGATGACCGCTTTTGATTAAACAAACGAAATGAGTTGCAGAGGGTGCCCTTAGTCATAGCCTTGCTAAAAGCCCAGAATCGATGTTACTGGCGGAGACTTACCAATTGAGTTTGGCGACTCCGACGATGGCGGAGGAGAGGCGTGGATTTTTTTTTGTTTATTTAGTGTTATACCCATTATGCCCTTAGGAGGATGGATGCACACCTACCAGGCGTGAGGATTAAAGACTTCCCCAAAATAAAAGGGCTCTCACGTTTTGGAAAGAAAATGAGTGGGTGACAGCTTGTTTTTGAAAGAGAAAGCGAGTGGGTGACAGCAAGACAAGACAGGCTAGGGTTTGATGGTAGCAGTTAGAAATAATGAAAGACACTTGGAACTAGCGTTTTCTTTTTTCACAAAAATTCAGTAATTTATCATAATATAATATATAATATTATAATAAATATAATAGATAATAGCTGAGAAAGAATAATAATAAATAAAGACTAGAAAATTCATTATATCTATCGATTTTATGTGTAATTTTGCATGGTTTATGATGAATTTTATTTTGTAATGTGATAAAGTTTTGAATTATATTTTTTTTGTTTGATATTATTATATATTAAATTAAAAAATTTTAAAAAAAATATTATTTAATTAATATCAGTTCAATCACGGTTGAACCATTGAACCTTGAACCGGTGCCTTCACCGGTTCAATTATCGGTCCGGTTTTAAAACCTTGTTCAAAACACGTTGAGAGTCATGACATATTCAGAATATAAATGTATAAGAAAGTGAAACTAGGTACTATTCTATAGGTGTTTGTGATGTTTGTTTTCCAATGAGAATAAAATGTGTGTAATTGATGTTACATATTGAAATAACCAAAGTTAACACAAGAAGGGGGGTTGAATTGTGTTTACCAACTTTTTGGGTTACTTAAAAAGATTTTCGCAGGCACAACAAGCAGAACTTAGATTAGAGAAAATCAGACGAGTGATACGTCTAATATTCAGACAGAACACGCAAGCAAACAGAGAAGATTAAACAGAGTTTGATATTCACAATATTAACTCCCCAAGTTAAAAGCTTAAACAGAATAATACTTAAGCAAATTAGAGAGATAAGGGAAGAGGAATATCACTCAAGAGTTTTATACTGGTTCATCCCAAAATCCACAAGTCTACGTCCAGTTTCTTGGCAGCACCAAGTTTCCACTATAACTGAGTAAATTACAGTACAAGTATTCTTTGCATACCTAGCCACTTCAGGCTCAACACTCAGACAAGTATTCTTTACACACCTAGCCTCTTCAGGCTCAACACACAAGGAATATAAATGTTTTGTATAATTAATACAACTTGCAAGTCTTTCAGATCACACTCAAGGAGTGGAATAAATATGAGGTGTGAAAGACTGCGAATTAATATCAAATGATTGAAAGTGTATTCAATGAAAGGATGAAGAAGTTAATGAGGAGAGTAAATGCTTCTGCGCATTGTTCTTAATGATATTCAACTACTTCTATTCATCTTCATTGTTTGATCTATTTAAAGGCTTCAATCAAGAGACCCGTTTAGACACAACTTCAGAAAATGTGTTCTTTTGATTTAGGCTTCTGAGACACCATTAATGCCAAAGAGTCGTTCTGTATAAACATTAAATGCCTGGGAGCGTTAACCTTTGACAAGGTTGTCCAAGAGTACATTTTAATCTGAATCAACTGTTATTTCAGAGTATGCAGCAGCAGGCTTCTTGTACTTGCAGCAGAGAGCTTTCATCTTTTAGTTCAACAGTCAGTTCACTTTCCAGAAAGCACTTTTACTTTGTACTAAAACAGCTAAAAAGTTACTACCGTGGTACGAAGATTGCGTTTTATTCCTTAAAACCTTGAAACAAACGTTCTTTATTCTTTATCCTTTGAGCTATTGTCCAGAGGTCTTCGAGATCCTTAAGGAAGGCATTTAATTTGAATAAGATGACTTGGACTTCATTTCTGACAAACTGACATTATACCAGAGTTGGAAGATCAGACGGGTGAGAAGTAATCAGAAATCAGACGAGTGCTCCAGCAGTCCAAAAACTAGACGGGTGATCATGCAGTCCAAAGCTAGACGGGTGATCATGCAGTCCAAAACTAGACGGGTGATCATGTAGTCCAAAACTAGACGGGTGCTTGCGTATTCCAAATGTCAGACGGGTGATCAACTGAGTCTGTTTCAAACAGATGCTTCTTGCCACGCCATCAAGTTAGACTCAGATCTTGATAGCACTTTAACTTGGTCTTTGACTAAAATTCAAACGAGTGGTTTTCAGACATGTCTTATTAACTGAGCTCTACTAAAAAGCAGACGAGTCAGAAAGTAGACGAGTGACCTTAAATCTGATTTTCTGCACACTTAACAGATTTGTCAGTAATTTCATAAAGTTCAATATTATCATACTTAATCTTTTTGGAATCATCAAAACTTAGAGAATTTACACATTGAATGTGTTTCAGATTTATGAGGTCTCAACATTCTCCCCCTTTTTGATGATGACAAATAATTTTTCTGATTTTATTGAACATCAAAAAGCAATAAGAGAAATTTCAGAGGATATAGTTTTTAATGCTTCCCCTTAGTTTATGCATTAGATAAACGAATATTTAGAGCAAATTGTATCAGATCAACCATAACTTTTGGAACAGAAAAACACAAAGTCAGAACTAAATTTATTATTTTTCTATTATATTTCCTCCCCCTTTTGGCATCAATCAAAAAGTAAGTAAAACAGATATATTAAGATAGATAGCCAAAAGCAATACAAAAAAAAAGTAATTTCATATAACTAGAGTCAGAAGTGTTACAAGTGATAGACATCACTGACTAGTACATTGTATGACTCAAGAGGAAATGAAAAAGACTAAGTCCTAAGATCTAAGAACTAGGGCCTCCTTTGCTTTTGAAGAAAGCTTCCATCATATTCTACATTGCTTTCCGTTGAGCTAACATCTGAGCTTGAAATGCAGCTTGTTGAGCAATTGCTTCATCCTGTCTTTGGATGGTAGTCTGCAAACTTGAAGACATTTCATCTAGCCTCTGATGGGCAGCAAGATCATAAGCAACTACACCAGTAGAAACTGTTGTAGCCATTGATGTTGCATATGCGGATGGAGGAGGTGGACAAGGAGGAGGAGTAGGAGGTAACTCTTCAATAATAATGTGGTCCTCGGGCTGAGGGTCTGGAAAAACATTGATTGTGTAAATGGAAGGTGAATAAGGATAGAGAGCATAGGCTTGGCTACCTCTGGTTGGAATGGTTTTCTTCTCTTATTCAGACACTATAGAGCTAGAGCCACATCTCTAGTAGATGTCTCTGACTTATAGAAACTTGTGATGGGTCTCTGTAGTGAACAACCTCAGTCTGGATTTGCATTTGTTGTCATTGAGCTTGATCAGACAAAATTGTTGATCTCCAGGCAAGTCAATGACCTTTTACTTTCCTTTCAAGTCCATGGAGTCAGGCATTACTTTGAGCTCAGTAGAGGGTCTCATGAAGATGTGAGGATTGAAGAGCCATTTGTTTACTGCTTTTTGTTTTCTGGCGAGCTTAACAAGCTGCCTTTCAGCTTCAAGTGAAGCAATGACATCCAAGTCTTTGCTGCTGAGAAAATTTGAGCAAGACTCATCTGTGACAGAGAAGGGAGTGGTTCTGGAAGATAGGTGATATGGCGGTAGAGAGACTAAAGGGAGAGGGTTGTGTCTGGTTTCAGAGAATAAATTTGGAAAGATTATTCTCAGAGGGACTTGGTTCTGGTTTCTGATGTAATCAAGGGTTTGTATTTTGGGTGAAGCTGGAGGAGTGGGATTGTCAAAATAATCGAAGTCATTGACATCCTCAGTGAGAAGAATGTCAGAATGATGAGATATTTGTGGTGTGGAAGTATCAGACAAGTGAGTTTCTGGTATGGTAGGATTGGGTTCAGAAGAGTGATCGATGGGTGTTGTGTGTAAAGAAGTTGGAATTTTTGGTGAAGAAGGTGGAGTAGGGGTGTTTTGTTGTGGTTGAGGTGATGGTGTTCTTTGTAGTGGTGGTGTTCTTTGTAGAGACAGTAGTAATGGTGATGATGGTTGTGGAATGGAGGTTGTTGTGGTTGTTGGTTGAGGTTGAAAGGAAGATTCACTTTGAGGTGAGGGTGATGGTGATGGAGTAGAAGGTAATACCAATTTCCTTCTTGTCACAGTGGTCCTATTTTTCTTAGGGATCGCTGTCTCTTCTGATTGAGACTCCCCCTCAGCTTGCACTGCTCTCTACCTCTTGAAGACTTTTGTTATACTAGGTGCAGGAGGAGCAGAAGCAACAACTTGCTCAGAAGATTCAGCAACAGGCTCAACAACCTGAGAGACATCAGCAACATCTTGAAACACAGAAGCTTCATCAGTTGAGAGAGTAACTTTCCTCTTCTTCCTTTGAAGTTGAGACGTTTCTTCTTCAACAGGTTCCTCAAAAGGTTCATCCTTAACAACTGGAAGATGCTTCAGCAGTTGAAGGTTCTACAATGGGTTGAAGTTGGATTTTCATCTAAGACAGGGTCTTTGAAGTTATCTCTGTGCAGAGATCAGCATGGAAAGCTTGTGACATGTTGTTCAAAGAGTTGGCTCTGAAGATTCTTGTCATAAGCATGCCATAGGGATATCCACCCTTGCACTTCCCTTTAACAGTTTTCAGCATGTGTCCAAAAATTAAATCTATGATATCTATTTTGATTCTTTGGACTAAGTGGTAGATAGCAAATTTTTCTATCTTACTCACATGATCCCTAGAACCAGTTTTAGGTATCACACAGTTAATTAGAAGAACATGAAGAAATCTTGCCTTTGGAGTTAGGAACTTTGAATCAAAGTCCTTTGGCTTGGGAACTCCATATAGTACAAGGTTCACAGCTTCCTCGCCACCTTGATTCTTCACCCAGGTTTTGTCGTAGCCCGCTCCTTCTCTAGGGCACTTAGTCACTTCAGCGAGTGTCTCATGGGTGATGAAGACATGGTCTTCATCAACATCACCAGAGATCATGAAGGTGACACTGTCCTTCGTGACTTTAGAGTTTTTCCAGAAGTCCCTGACCAAGGAAGGATAGACATCTTCCATAATCTGGAAGAATGGTAGCCACCTAGCATGTGCGATTTCTGGCTTGACATCTAATCTTTTTTTCTTCAACTCAGAAGTTAGGAATCCTTCCAGGATGCACTTTCTTTAGTTCTCTTAAAAAAGTCCGGATCTTTCAGCAACATCTTCAAGAAAACTTTTGGGTGCCATTGTTTCAGAGGAGAAGATTTTTAGGGTTTGGAAAGGAAGGGTCTCGAAGAGATGAAGACGAAGAGAGTTCAGAGAGAGATTGTGAGCAAGAGACTTTGAGTGGGTAGTTTTGAAACGACACGAATTCCTTTTTTTAAAACACTTAAGTGTTTTTTGCGTTGGGAATGAGGAGAGAGATTATTGCTATAAAAAGTAATAAATTTTGAAAAGACAGTTATAAATCAAATGAAACGTTTTTCAGAAAAAGAGGGAAAAATGCAACGTACACGTATCTTAGTCAGGGTTTAGCACTGAGTGCTTTTAGCCACATCATCAGACGCTTAGCTTAAAATAGACGAGTCAAACAAATATAAAACTTAGACAAGAAAAATTTTCAGACATATCAGCAAGCACTCATTCAGACACATTATGCATATTAAGATTCCTTATGATAAAAACAAATCTATCTTCACTTAAGGGTTTTGTAAAGATATCTTCCCACTGATATTCAGTGGTTACAAACTTAATTTCAAAAACACCCTTTTGAACATAATCTCTAATAAAATGATGCTTAATTTCTATATGTTTTACTCTAAAATGTTATATGGGATTCTTAGACAGATTAATAGCATTAGTATTATCACACCAAACAGGTATATTATGCTCAAACATTGAATAATCCTCAAGTTGATATTTTACCCAAAGCAGTTGTGAACAACAACTAGCTATAGATATATACTCAGTTTCAGCAGTTGATAGAGCAATGGTACTTTGCCTTTTGCTTGACCAGGAGATCATACTTGCTCCAATGAAGTCACATCCTCCATTGATGCTTTTTCTATCAATTCTATCTCCAGCAAAATCAGAATCACAAAATCTAGCTAACCTAAAATCTTCAGCTTTCTTATATAATAGACCAAGGTTAGTGGTTCCAATCAAATATCTGAAAATTCTTTTAACAGCCTTATGGTGAGATTCTTTAGGGTCTGATTGAAATTTAGCACAAAGACAAACACTGAATTGAATATCAGGTCTACTATCATTTAAGTATAGAAGAGATCCAATCATACCTCGGTAGACAGCTTGGTCTACCTTTTTACCTCCATCATTCTTGTTTAGAACAATTGATGGATGCATAGGAGTACTCATAGGCTTTAAATTTTCCATTTTGTATTTTTTCAGAAGTTCCTTGGTGTACTTCTGTTGATGAATATATATTCCATCACTTGTTTGTTTTATTTGAAGACAAAGGAAGAACTTCAGCTCTTCCATCATGCTAATCTCAAATTCATTCTGCATCAACTCAGAGAACTCTTTGCAGAGCTTTTCATTAGTAGCACCAAATATAATATCATAAACATAAATTTGTACTACAATGAAGTCTTTCTTTGAGCATTTCTTAAAAAGTGTAGTGTCTACTTTTCCTCTAATGAAATTATTTTCCATTAAATATGTGGTTAGCCTATCATACCAAGATCTTGGAGCTTATTTGAGTCCATATAAAGCTTTTTTAAGCTTATAGACATGGTGAGGATTTTCAGAGTCCTCAAAACCATGAGGCTGCTTTACATACACTTCTTCCTCAATTATTCCTTTTAGGAATGCATTTTTAACATCCATTTGATAAAGAGTTATATCATGTTGAGCATCATATGACATGATAATTCTAATTGCTTCTAATCGAGCTACAGGTGCAAAAGTTTCAATAAAATCAATACATTTTTGTTGATTATAACCTTGAGCAACTAATATTGCTTTGGTTCTTACCACTTTTCCATCTTCATCCAGTTTGTTTCTAAATACCCATATGGTTCCAATAACAGATTTATCTTTGGGTTTAGAAACTAGAGTCTAGACATCATTTCTCTTGAACTGATTTGGTTCTTCTTGCATGACTAGAATCCAGCTTTCATCTTGCAAGGCTTCTTCAATCTTTTTGGGTTCCAAATCTGATATGAAGGCCATGTTGTTGTTTTCGCTGAAAGCAGATATGGTTCTAACTCATTGAGATGGACTTCCAATAATAAGATCTTCTGGATGATAGGTCTTGAATTTCCAATCTTTCTTTAAATTCTAAGTTTCAGACGCATCAGCACTTGTCTGAATTTCAGACACTTCTACTTTTGGCTTGTATAAAGATTCTTCCACTGCAGGATTAAGTTCAATACCTGCAACATCCTCTTCTAGATCTGATAGTTCCCTACCAGTCTTCAAACCATCATTAAACTTTACATGAATTGATTTTTCTACAATAGAAGTTCTAGAATTAAAGATTCTAAAAGCTTTAGACATTTCAAAATATCCAATAAATATGCCTTTATCTACTTTTGAGTCAAATTTGCCAAGATGATCTTTTGTATTAAGAATATAACATTCACATCCAAATGCATGAAAATATGATATGTTGGGTTTTCTACCTTTCCACAATTCATAAGGAGTCTTATTTAGGATAGGTCTAATCAATATTCTGTGTTGCACATAACAAGCAGTGTTAATGGCTTCTGCCCAGAAGTACTTAGGAAGATTATTTTCATTTAGCATTGTTCTTCCCATCTCCTGAAGAGATATGTTCTTTCTCTCAACCACTCCATTTTGCTGTGGAGTTCTAGGTGTAGAGAAATTGTGAGAAATACCATTTTCCTCACATAATAGTTTGAACTGCTCATTTTCAAATTCTCCTCCATGATCACTTCTAATAGCAGAAATACAGAAACCTTGCTCATTTTGTACTCTTTTACTGAATAATGTAAAGACCTTATAAGACTCATCCTTGTGGGTTAAGAAGAGTACCCGTGTAAATCTAGAATAGTCATCAACTATGACAAAACCATATTTCTTTCCACCTAGGCTAGCTACACTGACTAGTCCAAACAGATCCATGTGTAACAGTTGCAAATGTCTAGAGGAAGCGACTTCTTTCTTAGATTTGAAACTTGATTTTACTTGTTTACCTCTCTAACATGCATCACACAATATATTTCTTAAAGGAAATATCAGGCAATCCTCTCACAAGGTTATGCTTTTTCAATCTAGAAATTTGTTTCATACTAACATGTCCTAGTTTTTTATGCCATAGCCACTTTTCACCCTCTGTAGACATAAAGCATGTTACACTTTGATCTGAAAGTTCAGACAGGTCAATCTTATACAGATTGTTTTGTCTTTTAACAAAAAAGAGGGTCTTTCCACTATTGCCATTGACTATGCATGCATCCTTAGAGAAAGATACAGAAAATCCACTATCACACAATTGACTTATGCTAAGCAAATTATGTTTCAACCATTTCACATATAAAACATCACAGATAATAGGCAACGGAGGTTTACCACCAATTTTACCTACACCAACAACTTTTCCTTTCTGATTGCCACCAAAAGTCACATGTCCACCTTTCTTAGGTTGGAGGTCTAGGAACATAGACCTTTCTCCTGTCATGTGTCGCGAGCATCCACTGTCCATGTACTATGACAGGTGTTTCTTTTGTCCTGTTAAGTAGGTCTGCAACAGAAACGATCATGGACTTAGGTACCCACACTTTCTTGGGTCCTTTTCTGTTAGTATAAGGAGTCTGTGAAGACTTCTTTCTCTTTTTGTGGATACACTTAGACGTGATATGTCCAGCTTTTCCACAGTATGTGCATATAGGTTTATTTGACACAAGATTTGACAATTATTTTTGAGAACTTTGTTGATCCTTTATGATGTTCTTGACTGCAATATCCTATTCCTTCTTTGTTAATGGAGTGCCTCTGACTTCCCAAAAGTTTAGTCAAATTATCTCTACCATTAACAAACTTGGCAAGATCTAAGGTGAGCTCTTCTACTTTCTGTTGAAGTTTACTAATTTCTTCAGAAGGTAGAGTTTCAATTGAGATCTCAGTTTTAGACTTTTCAGTCTTAAGCATACTATTTTCTTCAGCTAACTTTTTACACTCTTGAGATTTCTGTGTATACTCGTTGGAGAGTTTAACATACTGTATCTTGAGGGATTTGAAAGCTTTAGACATATAGTTGGATTCTTCCAATAGTTCATCATAGGCATCATTCAATTTCTCAAGTTCAGAATGTACCTCAGTGTCTGATTCAGAGTCAGTATCTGCCATAAGACAGAGATTTGCTTCAAGCTCCTCTCCTTCACTTTCAGTGGAGCTTTCATCAAGATCTTCCCAAGTGGCCATCATTCCTTTCTTCTTTTTGTTGAAGAACTTCTTGGGAGATTGCTTTTTGAGCTGAGGGCATTCTGCTTTGATATGACCAGGCTTCTTACATTCATAACACACAATGGCGTTCTTGTCATGAGATCCACCATATTTGTTTTTCTCTTTGTTGAAGCGTCTGAAAGGTTTGTCCTTTCTGAATTTCTTTTCTTCCAAAGCTTTTTCATTTTTCTAGTGAAAAGAGAGATTTCATCATCTTCATCATCTGAATCATCTTCATTTGATTCCTCAGATTCCTCTGAAGATTCATCAACTTTGAGAGCTTTTGATGAGGTTCCTCTAGATGATTTCTTGTCAGCTTTGAGGGCGATGGATTTGTTTTTCTTTCCATTATTTTCTTCAATCAACTCTTTTTCATGGATTTGGAGAGTGCCAAGAAGCTCATCTAGCTTCATTATTGTTAAGTCTTTGGTCTGAGATACAGTAGTCACAAGTGGTCTCCATTGTTTTGGAAGACTTCTGAGAATATTTTGAATATGTTCCTCAATCTTGTAAACTTTTCCCAGTGATTTAAGTCCATTGGTTATGGTTTGAAATCTTCCATACATTTGGCCAATAGTTTCTCCTTCTTCCATTTTAAATAGCTTATACTTTTTGACCAACATGCTGACTTTGGTCTCTTTGACTTTACTAGTTCCTTCATGAGCAACCGCCAGTGAATCCCACATTTCTTTTGCAGATTCACAAGTACACACTTCTTCTATTTTAAATAGCTCATACTTTTTGACCAACGTGCTGACTTTGGTCTCTTTGACTTACCATCCTTCATGAGCAACCGCTAGTGAATCCCACATTTCTTTTGCAGATTCACAAGCACACACCTTTTCAAATTCTTCTCTACTGATGGCGCATATGATTGCATATCTAGCTTTGACATTTGACTGCCACTTTGTCTTTTGCTCAGAGGTCATGTTAGCTTTAGGAACTTCATCTCCATTGTCATATTTAGGGACATAGGGGCCTTCTTCAATGAGATCCCAAAGATAAGAGTTAGTGGATTGTAAGAACCATTTCATCTTTGCTTTCCAGTAAATGTGGTCCTCTCCATTGAAGTAAGGACGTCTCGACATTGAGGATCTTTCTCGAGCACGGTACTTGCTTGTGGTAGCTTCTCCTGCCATCTCCAAGATCTTTTCCTCAACACTGTTAAGTGCTCAAACCAGAGGCCGAGCTCTGATACCAATTGAAATAACCAAAGTTAACACAAGAAAGGGGGTTGAATTGTGTTTACCTATTTTTTGGGTTACTTAAAAAGATTTTCACAGGCACAACAAGCAGAACTTAGATTAGATAAAATCAGACGAGTGATATGTCTAATATTCAGACAGAACACGCAAGCAAACAGAGAAGAGTAAAACAGAGTTTGATATTCACAATATTAACTCCTCAAGTTAAAAGCTTAAACATAATAATACTTAAGCAAAATAGAGAGATAAGGGAAGAGGAATATCATTCGAGTTTTATACTGGTTCACCCCAAAATCCACAGGGCTACGTCCAGTTTCTTGGCAGCACCAAGTTTCCACTATAACTGAGTAAATTACAGTACAAGTATTCTTTGCACACCTAGCCTCTTTAGGCTCAACACACAAGGAATATAAAGGTTTTGTGTAATTAATACAACTTGCAAGTCTTTCATATCACACTCAAAGAGTGGAATAAATATGAAGTGTAAAAGACTGCGAATTAATATCAAATGATTGAAAGTGTATTCAATGAAAGGATGAAGAAGTTAATAAGGAGAGTAAATACTTCTGCGTAGTGTTCCTAATGATATTCAACTACTTCTGTTCATTTTCATTGTTTGATCTATTTAAAGGCTTCAATCAAGAGATCCGTTTAGACACAGCTTCATAAAATGTGTTCTTTTGATTTGAGCTTTTGAGACACCATTAATACCAAAGAGTCGTTTTGTATAAACATTAAATGCTTAGGAACGTTTACCTTTGACAAGGTTGTCCAAGAGTACATTTTAATTCGAATCGGCTGTTATTTCAGAGTATGCAACATCATGCTTCTTGTACTTGCAGTAGAGAACTTTCCTCTTTTAGAGCAACAGTCAATTCACTTTCCAGAAAGCACTTTTACTTTGTAATAAAACAGCTAAAAAGTTACTTGCTGCGGTACGAAGATTGTGTGTTTATTCCTTAAAACCTTGAAACAAACTTTCTCTATTCTTTATCCTTTGAGCTATTGTCCAGAGGTCTTCGAGATCCTTAAGGAAGGCATTTAATTTGAATAAGATGACTTGGATTTCATTTCTGACAAACTGACATTATACCAGAGTTGGAAGATCAGACGGGTGAGAAGTAATCAGAAATCAGACGAGTGCTCAAGCAGTCCAAAAACTAGACGGGTGATCATGTAGTCCAAAGCTAGACGAGTGATTATGCAGTCCAAAACTAGACGGGTGATCATGCAGTCCAAAACTAGATGGGTGCTAGCGTATTCCAAAAGTCAGACGGGTGATCAATTAAGTCTGTTTCAGACAGATGCTTCTTGCCACATCATCAAGTTAGACTCAGATCTTGAGAGCGCGTTGACTTGGTCTTTGACTAAAAATCAGACGAGTGGTTTTCAGACAGGTCTTATAAACTGAGCTCTACTAAAAAGCAGACAAGTCAGAAAGTAGACGAGTGACCTTAAATCTTATTTCCTGCACACTTAACAGATTTGTTAGTAATTTCATAGGGTTCAATATTACTATACTTAATCTTTTTGGAATCATCAAAACTTAGAGAATTTACTCATTGAATGTGTTTCAGACTTCTCAACACATATGTCATATTTTTATTGATGAGATATAATACATGTCTTATTAGAAAACAACACCACAAACATATATTGAACTGCATCTAAGTTTGTCCTATAATTAATTATTAAAAATTTGTATATAAGAAGGTGGCTTCTAAAGTGAGAGAGCTATTAAGTCCCTCACCAATGAGGGAGCCATAATCACCCTAGGATTTATCATTTTAAAATGTGTGTGGCTGTGATCATTTATTGGTTATCTACCATTCCGGTTTCCTCATTATTTAACATTTGAGAGCCGAGTTCCATATCCTCCGGTGTACCCGTTATCATCCTCACCCTCACCCTCACCCTCACGCCAGTAAGGTCCATAAGGAGTGAAACCCAACATAGCATAGTTGTAACCCATTAGCTTTGAGGCTGCGCCCAGGGTCTGGTGGTGAACATTTTGTCATGGAGAATAAAACACTCCTTGGCCATTTCCCAGCTACTTAGTATATGAACCAAGTTTTATTGTGAAAATTGGTCCATGTTTATCGACCATCACACCAAGTGTTTTGTGTGTAAGTTGTTGTTCCTCGAAGAGGTGCAAATGGCTAATAATAGGCCATGTACCTCCTGATTTAACTTTGGATTTTAAGAAAATGGCTCTCTCACCCTCATTCTCACTCTCCTCCTGTGTGGCCGTTCTCAAATTGGATTTTTCTTTTCTTTCTCCCACTTCCTGTATTTGAAAATGGAAACCCAATCCAATAGCAAGAATTGCAAAGCACGCAATCTTTCTTGTTCAACACATAATGATAATAAATTAATAATAATACAAATAATGATAAGAATCCACCATAATTAATACTACGCCACAGTGGGAGAGCCTTTCTGAGGGCTTTGGTGATGAAGATGAAGCCCAGCTTGGGGCTAAATTGCAAAATTCGTTTTTATAGAAGAACCATTGACACTTTATATTTATGCACGGACCCCATGTAAACCTGCTACTCCCTTTTTTTTTTTTGGCTGCCTCACTACTGAGTGACTTAGTAGCTCCCTAATAGTAGAAGTCCACATATAAGAAATAGTTTAATTTTTAGGATTACTTGTATAAGTTTTTTTTTTTTTGGGGGGGGGGGGGGGGGGGGCAGTGGGGTTTAGGTAGCTTTAAGTGGTTTAAGCTTAAGAGTATAAGGAGTTGGAGGTCTAAGATTCAAATTTTGGTAAAGAAGAAAAATTTAACATAATAACTAACTACTAAAATATGTATATAAAAAAAATTGTATAAATTTTTTATATCATTAATAATGAATAAATTTGAATTTTTTTTATATTTTTTATAAATTTATTCATGCGGTATATGAGATACTTGCCAGTCGTTAATATAATAATAACATGCTAACAAATACCAAGTACTTTTGGTTATTAAAAAAAGGTACTGAGTTAGTGTTTGGAAAAGTTGGAAAAAAAGATTATGTTGATAATCTGTTTTCAAATAATCGATTATTATGATAATCGATTATAATCAGAATCAAATTTTGTTTGAGTATGTTTGCTGAAAAACGATTTTAAGATAATCTATTTCATTTGGGTGATGCAAAAATAATCACTTTTACATAATAAATTACTAAAAAATGTATGAAGATATTTTTTTATAATATTTGTTTTTCTTTTAATATCAGACTTTTTTACAATATCTTGTCATCAAAATTTTATCTACCACTAAAAAATAATAAAATTTCTAACTTTTTTTTCCATGATTATGGAAAACTTGTGAAAATATTATTTTTTTACAATAGTTAAATAAAAACAATATATATTTCGGTTTGAGTTTAATTGCTATTTGAGAGGTAAGTTCTAACAAAAATAAAAATATGGCATTGTTTTAAAACATAAATATGAATCACAAACTCGTAGTAATAAAAATAAAGAGAAGTTCGGAAATAAATATTCTTACATAAATATCAATCACAAACTCAAAGTGTGTTCCCCTAGATTTCCTTGCTTCAAAGCACGGTCAATTAACACCTCAACAGTACATCTTTTTTTTATTTTATTTTCTTCTTCATTAGACAAGCTAACCGAAGACTTGTTTTTCCCTTGTATATTTTTCACCCTATCTCAATAACAAATGCATAAAGTAAACAAAAAAGGAACTAAGCAAGCAAACAACCAAAATTTTAACATGTAGAAAAAACACAACAAATTACAGGCAGATCAGAAGCAACAGTGTTGCTAAACAAAAGGGGATTTGAAATATCTAGATATTTAACATAATACAGTACCTCTTTTTTGTTAAGAAATACATAACACAGTACCTCTTGTTTCTTATTTTCATTTCTTAATTTTAGCAATAATTACAACAAAAATAATTATAAATTGTCACACTGTGTTTATTCTATTTCATGTTTTCAAAGATTTATACAAGAAATACTGAAAACAACTTTTTGTTTGTTTTCATTGTTTCCTGTATAAATCTTTGGAAACATGAAATAGTCTGGTAACTATTTTAGTTGAAATTATCTTTGAAATCAAGAAATGGAAACAGGAAATTGAAAATAAACTAAACACGCCCTAATTAATTAAGGGTGCCTGTTAGGTGAGTTGGATGAGTTTCATATCACGATATGCTCATTATAAACTAATGAGTTGGATTAGGTTCAGAAGTTTTTTTCTTGTGAACTTGACTTAATCTTATTTGCTGGCTGGGGTGGGAATAGGCCAGGCCAGGCCAGGCCAGACTTTAGCTAAATAGGACTGGCCTGTTTCAAAAATATCAAGCCTAAGCCCGGTCTGTTACCTGACATAGGCTTTTTTAAGGCATGGCCTAGCCTTTTTATAAGTCTAGCCTGGCCTGGCCTTTTTAAAAGTCTGGCCTGACCCGAAAGCCTTCTTAAAGGCCTATTTCACATGAAGGCCTTTAAATAGGCCACAGGCCTACTACTAAATAGGTCGAACACCTGCCACTAAATAGGCTAATAAGCCTACTATTTAATAGGCCAATGACTACATAGGCCTGTAGATGATGATGAGATTCAAGTCTCAAGTATGCTTCCGTGAAGAACATCTCCACCCATGGTCAAGAATGAAGATATGAAATGTGTTTTGATGATGATCATGTTGATTGAAAATGTTGTAATCGTTTTGATGTTATGTTTGCTTTTCTAGGTTTTGATGTAAGTCATAAGTAACTTAGTTTGGTTAGATGGCTTAACAAAATTAAGAAGATAATAATGCTAAACCTAAAAATAGAAATCAATTAGAGCTATTATCAAATGCCAAATGTTGAAAAATGTTTTTAAGGTATAAGTAATCACATACATAGTTGTATATTGGTCTACTTTAAGGAAAACTCAAAATTCCTTCTAGAGTATTCAAATACCAACTCATGTATGCCATTACAAATGCAATTTGGCAATTTTTGAAGGGAGTGTTTGAATCCTGTGAATATTCGAATACTGCCCATTCTGTTAAGTTTGTTGGGTTTTGTTACAGGGAGTATTCAAATACCCTGTAAGAGTATTCGAATACTCACCCTAAAATTCAGCAAAACTTCAGTTTTTCAGCTCCAATTGAAGTCTATATAAAGGGTATGCGTTTAAGAGTTTTGGCAACGAAATCATATGCAAAAATATACTGTTATAATGCCAAAATAGCAAGCCATATATTCATCCTTTGTTACAAGTGATCTAGAAGCCACAAGCTTTGATGCACAAGTGTTTGTGCTAGGATTTTTTCTTCTACTCAATTTGTTTTATGAGTTTTGTATTGGGAATGTGGATCCCAAGGTTCTCAAGGGTGTGGTATCTCTTGAGGGGCATAAACCTTTGTTGGTGAGGTATCCTTCAAAGTGGCCATTGGAGAAAAATATTTGTTGGTGAGGTATCCTTCAAAGTAAGGGTGAGGCATCCCTTTTTGGCAAGAGTGTGGTATCTCTTGTGGTGATTGTTGGTGTGGTATCCAATAGGGTGCAAGAGTGTTGTATCTCTTGTGTGTGAGTTGTTGGTGAGGTATCCAACAAGTTTTCAAGAGTGAGGTATCTCTTGAGAGTATGGTTCTAGTAGGTGAGGTGTCTTACTAGAGGAGAGTGACTTTTGTAAGGAGTGTGGTATCTCTTGTATAAACTTTGTCATAGTGAATTTCTCCAAGAGGATTCTTGGGGACTGGACGTAGGCCACTCAGGTTGTGGGCCGAACCAGTAAAATACTTGTGTCACTTTCTCTATCCATACTCTTTTTAATTTCTTGCAATCTTTATTATCGTATGCATGATTCTTTATGTTCAATGCTTATGATACTATAGTGCATGATTGTTGTATGATACTATCTCTTAGCTTATACAATTGAATATCTTTCTTTAAGTGCATTCTTGAATTGGTATTGCAATGGTTTCTTGCTTAAGCTTCAAGGAAAGTTTACTATCTTGCTACTCCATTTGAAAAAGGGAACTTAAACATTTGTTTTTCGAAAAGTTTTAAAAAGGTCAATTCAACCCCCCCGACTAAGAGAACCGTTTCCACATCTTACAATTGGTATCAGAGCGGGTTCTTGAATAAGGTTAATCACCATTCAAGTCTCGTGGAAATGGCTTCTCAATCAAATTGGACAAGTGATTATGTTTCTATTTCTAAACCCCCTATTTTCAATGGAGAAGGTTATCCTTATTGGAAAGCAAGGATGAAAATTTTCATTGAGGCGATAGATGTTGATATATGGGATACGATTATGAATGGTCCTTTTATGCCTATACATGTTGTTAATGAAGAGGAAAAAGATAAACCAAGATCTTTATGGACCGATGATGATAAGAAGAAGGTCTAATTAGATAAGAAGGCTAAGAACATCATTAATACGAGAATTAGTATTGATGAGTTCTTTAGAAACTCTACTTGCGATTCCGGAAAGGAAATGTGGGATACACTTGAGGTAGCCCATGAGGGCACAAGTGAAGTAAGGAGATCTAGGATGAACACTTTAACCCATGAGTATGAATTGTTTAGAATGATGCATTGTGAATCTATATGTGATATGCAAAAACGTTTTACATATATTGTTAACCAATTTAGTGCTCTTGGTAAAGTGTTTGATAATCAGGATCTTATTAACAAAGTTTTAAGATGTTTGGATAGGTCTTGGCAACCTAAGGTCACAGCTATTTTGGAGTCAAGAAACCTATCTACCATGTCTCTTGCTACACTCTTTGGAAAGCTTCAAGAACATGAACTTGAGCTCTCAAGATTGTTTGAGCATGAAGAAGCAAACAACATAAAGACAAGTGTTGCTCTAAAAGCATTGTGACACCCAACTACCCCACATGTTATAAAGCATAAAAGATAAAGATAAAACATAAAACATACGTCCTTTAATAAAAAGGTTCATGGGTAGAAAGGTCCCACATGAACTAGTTTACAACACGGGATTTTTTTTTAAAGCAAAAATTGGCATGCTTAGGTATCACAATAGAGGAGGTAATCCCAACTACGTTGGCACCACAACCTCTACCAATCATCTGCAGCACACCAAAAATTCAATAAAAAAAGATAAGAAGACTACAAAACATGGGGGGTAAAACCAAACCATGCAAGAAAGCTTATCTAAACCTATAATTAGGAAGACCAACCCTATTTCGGATAAAGTCTTCCATAATAAAATTAGGCGGCAAATCCCACCAAAATTGACCTCTATTAGCAATCACATAGGCTGCTAATCTATTTGCACAGTTGTTACCCTCCCTATAAATATGAGAAACAAGGAATTGCATTCGCTTGTATAAGGAAAGACAATTGAGCCAACGGTTTTGGAGCTTCCAAGGAACAATTGCTGAATTACTAAAAGCCTGCACCACAATTAGAGAGTCATACTCTAACCAGAGCTTGCACAACCTTTATTGAAGGTAAATTCAATTGCAGTCATAGCTGCCGAAAGCTCAGCTGAAATTGAGTTGGAGATGCCAATGGAGTGAGCAAAACAACCAAGAATGGAAGCACTCCTATCTCTAAAAATCCCACCAATAGCAGACACACCCGGGCAACCTCTTGAGGCACCATCTGTGTTGCACTTATCCAGCCACAAAGAGGGGGATGCCAAGACACTTCTTTGATAATAAGAGCTTTAGGAGCATGCCCTCTAACAGAAAAAACCTTTAGGATACGGAATTCCCTAACTGAAGAAGACATATAGCCTGAGAGAAAGATTACCCGACAGAGAGGAGGAAGAAATGATCATGTTGATAGCACTCCTAGTTGAAATCTTCTTGTTCTGGAATCTGATCTGGTTTCTACAGTACCAGATTGTGCAGAAGATGTTAAGAATGACAGCAGTTAACAAGTCAGACACCTACGCACTCCAACTGCTGTTAAGGACCAGCAGGGTCGAAATACAAGAGGATTTGTCAGCTTGAACCTGAAAATGCCATTAAACCAGGCCCAAATTTGATCAGCGAAAATGCAATCCAAGAATAAGTGGGAAGAGGTTTCTGCAACAATGCAGCAACCTCTAAGCTGAAGGTTCTCATCAGTTGGAAGCCTATTGTGGATGAGTTTCCTCACAAGGCAAGATTTTGATGGTGGAATAAAAGAATTCCAAATGATTTTACCCCAAGATAGATGCTGCTTAGGAGGGTTCAAATGCTCAAAGGCTTTCTTGAAAGTAAGCAAACCATCCACTGAATCATACCATACAATTTTGTCTTGTTTAAGAGAAAGAGGGATAACCACATTTCTGATTTCAGCTGCAAGGTCGGGAGATTTTGTTGACAGTTCTTGAGGAATAATCCAAGACTTTTCATTGTTGAACTCACCAACATAGGCCTTCAAACGATTATGCACAGAAGCTGGGATATCTAGGAGATCCACCACAGGATTGGACAGCCATCTGTCATGCCAGAAACTGATTTTGGAACCATTTCCAAGAAGCCAGGCAGAACCATCTTTAACAGTCTGCAAATGAGCTCTTAAACCAGGCCAAATAGAGGACTTAACATAATGCACAACAGGAAATCTATGCTTATAGAACCTAGCTCGAATCAGATTAGCCCACTGTTTATCAGAGGCAATTAAATCAAAGGATAACTTCAGCAGAGCAGCCTCATTTATGGTCCTAATGGATCTAATATTTAAACCACCTTCCTCATGGGGAGCACAAAGTTTGATCCAAGCTACAATAACTAGTGTTTTAGTTGAAACCTCACCTGACCAAATAAAGTTCTGGATCCATCTATCAATGGTTCTTAGTAAAGAGATGGGCCAAGCATAGACGTGAAAGCTATACAAAAGCATACCATGAATTATAGATTTGACAAGTTGTAGTCTACCCATCATAGAGAGAAAATAGCCCTTCCAAGCTGCTAGTTTAGCTCTAATTTTATCTGCAATTGGTTGTAAATGCTCAACTTTAGGCTTACCCCTGAAGATGGGAACCCCCAAGTAAGACAAATGCATATGACCAAAAGAGAACCCAAGCAAAGTACACAACGTGCAAATTAAAACATGCTTAAAACAATTAAAACATAACAAAGATAAACAAGATAACCCAACCCCGATGTCACATACAGAGCTGGTATAACCGTTCCGGAATAAAATCCTCAGAATACAACTGAAACTAACAAACTAACTGAAAGGGAAAAACCCTAACTATGAGTGGTGGCTCCTCAGAGTCACTCCTCTCCTGACTGCTCGCCATTCTCTGCAAGGTGCCGATCAGGTCGAACAAACAAACAAACAACGGGGAGTAAGAATCATGAAAACATATATGGCATGGAGATAGGAAGCAAGGTAAACAAACAACATAGCATCATCATAACATACATCAGCATATATATATATATATATATATATATATATATATATATATATATATATATATATATATATCAACATCAAGTATGCTATGCAGTGCAATGCAACGCTACTCCACTACTCCAACTATGCATGTGGATCCAACTAACTCAGGATGGACGACTTCGGAGTTACATATTCGTATTGGCCATAAAAGCACCAATACCGGCAGTGCATCAAACCTTGGGTGAACCCAATGG
Source organism: Sophora flavescens (assembly GCA_030762895.1). NCBI lineage: Eukaryota > Viridiplantae > Streptophyta > Magnoliopsida > Fabales > Fabaceae > Sophora > Sophora flavescens. Next base: position 109,574,367 of record CM061063.1, read on the forward strand.
ATAGTCAATGCATCAAACCGTGGATGCCTCATCACGGGGGGCCGCGGTCACCAAACCATCGGGTGACCTATCGTGGATGACCAGATCACCATACTCTCGGGCGATCTCCCCTACGTCGAACCTCCCCCTCAACCATCAACTCCAATGCTCTATGCATGGCAAACAACAAACAATCCCAACCACCTCCTTGCCCAGGAAAAAAAGCTCCCAGGACTTCAACATCAACTCAACGTGCTTGGGCCAATAAGCACCCAAGACTTCAACATCAATAACACCTTAGACCCAAACCGCGGGGTTAAGGTTCCCTTGGCCAAAAAGCACCAAGGTACAACTCATCAACTTGCGGTACCCCAACGGGTACCGGCTTAATCATCTCAACATCTTTAATTATCTTTGTTAATCATTAACCAAGTTGTCTAACCTTTAGCTTTGATTAGTTATGTCAACTGGTCATTATTTAGGACGATTGGGGTTAGAAACCCCCTTTAAGTCCTTTAATTCCATATCTGTCTGATAGGCACGGGCGTGCTAGTCCCCTACACTGCCGTGCTGGTCACATAAGTGAAGCACGGTCGTGCTTCCATTCATGCACGGTTGTGCTCAGCAGCACGGTCATCTTTCCTCTGTTTCATGGACGTGCTTAATGCGCGGTCATTTTCCAGAATTCAAACTGGGAGCACGGGCATGCTCCCTTTTCAGCACGGCCGTGCTTAGTGCACGACAGTACTGTTCTGGGCAGAGTCTCACATCATATTTTAACCAATTATTAGGGTACAATAATCCTTTAATCTTAACTCGTTTTTAAGCCTAGTTAGCCAATTAATATTTTATCAACAAACCTCAACAATAACAACCACCATCATCTCAACCAATCATCCATTATCATCATGCCAATCATATCATCAACATAGAAACATATAGGCAACCAATCATGCACATAACATATGAAACATAATGCCAACAGCCAAGAACATGTTATCCAACAGTCAATAAAACATATTAACTCATACATATATTCATACAAAGCAACAACGGGGTTATGGGAACCCCCTTTACCTTACGCTACCCCCAATGCTTAATGAATACACTACCCTTCTCCCTATACCTGGATTGAAGGTAACTCTAACAACAACCAAACAGCAAACTGGTTCCTTCCCTTTGAGTGGCTCAAAACGAATCCAAGCCTTGGAATAACATAAACACAAACTATCAGTTTCCAATTCTAAACAAGTAAAGGAAACACGAAAGGGAAAGACTTTACCTCTATATATCAAGCACAGATGAAACAGGGCTTCCCAAAGGTCTCCAATACTTAAAAAACAGAATGAGTTCGATGGAAATAGGGAACGAAACAGTGTTGGCAACAATAGGGTTAGCAGCCAACATAGATAGGGTTTAAAACGCAACCCTCGGTTTCTGTGCCAAAATATATAGACTATGCACGAAGCACAGTCGTGCTCCTCCTGAGCACGGTCGTGCCGGACTTAACGTCAGTGAGACGCGATCCACACATTGAGCATGGGCGTGCTCACTGTTGAGTACGGGCGTGCTGGTTAATGAGCACGGTTGTGCTCATCTACCAGAAAGGGAATTTTAAGCTAAAATATGACCTAGCCCTTAGCCAACAACTTACCCAAAAACACTTAAACGAAAAAGTAGGGTGTTACAATTCCACCCCCTTATAAAAATTTCGACCTCGAAATTTCTAAGTACCTCAAGCGAAAAGATGCAGGTACGCTTCCATCATCTTGCTTTCCATCTCCCAGGTAGCACTTTCCTCAGTTGCCCCACTCCAAACCACTTTGACCAAAGGAATCTCCTTGCCCCTTAGCTGCTTCACCCTCCTATCCTCGACTCCAAGGGGTAACACCTCGAATGTCAAGTTCTCTTTCAACTGTATCACGTCGGGTACTATCACGTGACTAGGGTCATGGATATACTTTCCGAGTTGATACACATGAAAAACATTATGGAGATTGGACAAGAACGGTGGTAAGGCTATCTGGTAGGCATCTTCGTCAACTCTTTTGAGGATTTGGTAAGGACCAATGAATCTCAGAGTAAGTTTCCTCGCCTTCATCACTCTACCAACCCCAGTCGTCGGGGTAACTCTCAAGAATGCACGATCGGCTTCCTCCTTTTGTCATGATAGATCTTATGCCTACTCTGTGCCACTCTCATCTTTTCCTGAACCATCCCGATCTTTTCTGTTGTTTCCCTAAAGCATGCTGCAAACTCTCCCAAAACCTGGAGGTAAACCTCGGGCCTCCATCTCATACTATGCTAGAGGGTACACCATGAAGCCTAACTATCTCCTTGATGTACAGCTTAGCCAACTTCTCTAAAGGATACTCCATGTTCATAGGGATGAAATGGGCAGACTTAGTCAATCTATATATCCACAACAACCCATATAGCCTTAAAACCAGCTGGAGTCCTAGGGAATCCAGACACAAAATCCATGGAGATACTATCCCATTTCCATTCTGGGACACTCAAAGGTTGTAACTTACCTAAAGGCTTTAGGTGTTCTATCTTGTCCTTCTGACAAACTCGGCCACATCCTTTTTCATCATAGGCCACCAAAACATCTTCTTAAGGTCCTGATACATCTTGGTGGCACCTGGGTGCACACTCAGTCCACTCCTATGTCCTTCCTCAAGGATCAACTTTCTAAGCTCAGGAACATCTGGTATGCACACTCTATCTTTAAACCTCAAGACACCATCACTGCCACCCTTAAAACTAATGTCTCTACCCTGAGCAAGAAACTCTCGCTGGTTTAAAAGAAACTTGTCTAACTTCTGACCCTCTCTAATCTGATCCATCAAGCTGTTGGTAACCTTCAAGGTACCAAGCCTAATACTCTTAGGGGTAAACTCACAAACTAGACTAAGGTCTCTAAACTCCTCAATCAGATCCATCTCCCTAACCATCAAAGCGGAGATATGCAAGGTTTTCTTACTCAAGGCATCGGCCACCACATTGGCCTTTCCTGGGTGATAGGTCAGCTCGAAGTCATAATCCTTTAAGAACTCCATCCACCTACGCTGCCTCATATTCAACTCATTCTGATCAAAGAGATTCCTCAAACTCTTATGATCACTAAAAACTTCAAACCTCGCTCCATAAAGGTAATGCCTCCAGATCTTTAAGGCAAATACCACAACTCCTAGATCTAGGTCATGGGTAGGGTAGTCCTTCTCATGGGTTTTCAACTGTCTAGAAGCATAAGCAACTACCTTACAATTCTGCATCAACACACCACCTAACCCTTGTTTAGAAACATCGCAATAAACTATGAAGGGTTCACTAGGATCTGGCAAAACTAACATTGGTGCTGATGTCAACCTATCCTTAAGGGTCTGGAAACTCTCTTCACACTTAGAGTCCCACACAAACAATTGTCCCTTATTTGTGAGACAGGTTAAGAGTAAAGCTATCTTAGAGAAACCTTCTATGAACCACCTATAATACCCGGCTAGCCCCAAGAAACTCCTAATATCGGTTACAGACTTTGGCGCTTCCCACCGGAGCACCGTCTCTATCTTAGTTGGGTCCACTGCTATGCCACCCTTATAGATGACATGTCCTAAGAAGCTCACTTCCTCTAACCAGAACTCACACTTCGATAACTTAGCGTACAACTACTTTTCCTTAAGGGTTTGCAAGACAACCCTCAGGTGCTCCTCATGTTCCTCCTTGCTTTTGGAGTACACTAAGATGTCATCTATAAACACCACCACAAACTTATCCAAGTAAGGGTGAAAGGTCATGTTCATGTAGTCCATGAAGACCGCAGGAGCATTGGTCACACCAAAGGGCATAACCAAGTACTCATAGTGACCATATCACGTTCTAAACGCCATCTTCGGGATGTCCTCAGACTTAACCCGAATCTGATGGTACCCTGACCTCAAATCTATCTTAGAAAAGACACAAGCACCCATCAACTGGTCCATGAGATCATCAATCCTAGGGAGGGGATACCGATTCTTTATGGTCACCTTGTTGAGCTGCCGATAGTCGGTACACAACCTCATACTACCATCAATCTTCTTCACCAACAACACAGGTGCTCCCCACGGAGACACACTCAGCCTAATGAACTTCTTCTTCATCAGGTCCTCTAACTGTTCCTTTAACTTAGCTAGCTCTAGAGGGGACATTCTATAAGGTGCTATAGAGATTGACCCGGTGCCAGGCACTAAGTCTATGGTGAACTCAACATCTCTCTCTGGGGGTAAGTTATAAACATCCCTCGGGAACACTTCAGGAAAGTCCCGCACAACAGGAAAGCTAGCGACATCAGTAGGGTTGTTCTCTACTTCCATAGAAGCTATCATCATGTACACTTGGGCTTCGTCTTTCATCGAAGCTTGGACTTGGCTGGCAGAGAGAAGGTCCGGATTCTTAGACTTCGTTGGAGTTCCAAAAATCAGGGTTTTATCAAAACAGTTCAGAAGGACGTGGTTGGAAGATAACTTGATCCATGCTAAGAATAATATCAAGGTCTTTCAAAGGTAGACATACAAGATCAGCAATGAAGGTTTTATCATTTATGACAATATGACAGTTCTTGCATGCATAAGAAGTGGAAACAAGTTTATTTGTGGGTGTAGACACAAGCAAATCAAACTCGAGAAAGGTAACAGGCAACTTAAGACTCTTGACTCTGTCAAGCGATATAAACGAGTGAGTAGCACCCGAATCATACAATGAAGTCAATTGAGTTCCATCAATAAAACATGTACCTTGAATCAAGTCATCAGACTCGGAGGCTTCGACTCCACTAATAGTTAAGACTCTTCCAGTAGTCTTTAGGCTGTTGGCTTGAGACTTCTGATTCTTGCTAGCGCTGGGAGGCTCTGGCTTGGCTCCCTCACTCATGACTGATGTGACCTGACTTGCCACACCTGAAGCAAATCACAGCTGATTCCTTGCACTGAGAAGAAAAGTGATCTGGTGCGCCACACTTGCCACACCTCATGGGTCTAGAGGCATTAGAGAACCCGCCCCTAAACCTATCCTCACAAATCGTGGCTTCTTGCCACTATGCTTGAAATTCTGCCCGGTCGGAGCATAACGTTGTTTACCTTTGTCTCTCTGATCAGTCCTCTTGCCGCTCTGACTATCCGATCCTCTAGAACTAGCAACCTTGAACTGACTAGCATCCTCATAAATCTTGCACTTGTTGACCAGAACTGGGAAGACTCTGATCTCCTGGTAGCTGATCGCCTGCTTGATTTCGGGGTTAAGTCCAGCCTCGAACTTAACGCACTTGGAACGCTCATCCGCAGTATGCTGGTACGGAGTGTAATACCTCGCCAGTTCCTCAAACTTGGCAGCATAGTCACCAACTGACATAGATACCTGCCTCAAGACCAAGAACTCCATCTCTTTCTTGATCTTGATGTCCGCTGGAAAGTATTTCTCCAGAAACCTCTGCCTAAACTCAACCCATGTAACTGTTGTGCCCTTAGCCTGCATACTCTGCCTGCAGTTTTCCCACCAATGCTCCGCCTCTTCAGTCAGCATGAAGGTAGCAAAGATGAGCTTCTGCTGATCGTTGCAATCCATCGCTTATAAGATCTTCTCAATTACTCAACCATAGCAACGCTCCTTCAGGATCATATGCTCCCTTGAACGACGGAGGGTTGTTCCTCTGGAACTTATCCAGTCACTGGAACTCTGCTGGCCCACCATTGTTGTTGTTATGGTTGACTTGTCCGATAGCATTGGCAAGAAGTGCCAACGCGTCCGTAATTGCCTCATCGTTGCGTCGTCTACCTGCCAAGTGTTCCTGTACACGTCCAACGCAACTCTTAGATACAAAAACTTAAGCAGGTAAAAGCTACATGCAACTAACTTAAAGATTCATTGTCTATAACAAGTATAGACAATTCAAACTAGAGCACACAACAGACTCACAACAGACTCATACCACGGCCCGATAGGACAAACCTGCTCTGATACCACTAAATGTGACACCCAACTACCCCGCATGTTATAAAGCATAAAAGATAAAGATAAAACATAAAACATACGTCCTTTAATAAAACGATTCATGGGTAGAAAGGTCCCACATGAACTAGTTCACAACGCGGAAATTAAAACATGTTTAAAACGATTAAAACATAACAAAGATAAACAACATAACCCAACCCCGATGTCACATACAGAGCTGGTATAACCGTTCCGAAATAAAATCCTCAAAATACAACTGAAACTAACAAACTAACTAAAAGGGAAAAACCCTAACTATGAGTGGTGGCTCCTCAGAGTCACTCCTCTCCTGACTGCTCGCCATTCTCTGCAAGGTGCCGATCAGGCCAAACAAAGAAACAAACAAACAGCGGGGAGTAAGAATCATGTAAACATATATGGCATGGAGATAGGAAGCAAGGTAAACAAACAACATGGCATCATGATAACATACATCAGAATATATATATATATATATATATATATATATATATCTATATCAACATCATCAACATCAAGTGTGCTATGCAGTGCAATGCAATGCTACTCCACTACTCCAACTATGCAATGCAATGTTACATATCCGTATTGGCTATAAAAGCACCAACACCGACAGTTCACCAAACCTTGGGTGACCCCTTGGATAGTCAACACATCAAACCGTGGATGCCTCATCACGGGGGGCCGCGATCACCAAACCATCGGGGGACCTATCGTGGATAGCCAGATCACCGTACTCTCGGGCGATACCCCCTATGTCTGAAGTTGGCACAGGCAAACACAAGAAGGGGGGGTTGAATTGTGTTTGTTAATTATTTTCGCAAAGACCCTTTTTGAGAAACCTTTTCACAAGCAGAAGATAAAAAGTTTAATCACACAAGAGAGCCTTTTTAAAATACTAATAAAACCAAAAACAAATCCCACAGTTAGTATAAATAAATAAAACTATAAAATATAAGGGATAGAAAATACACTCAGGTATTTTATTCTGGTTCACTCTCTCCCAACCAAGAGCTACGTCCAGTCCCTTCGACTTGAAGGATTTTCTCCACTATTTTCAAATAGTTTCTACAACAAGTATTCTACACCTCTCCATGCTACAAGTATTTCTTTCTTGCCTAGCCTCTTCAGGCTCTAATTCAATCACAGGGATTTTTCTAAGATCTTTCTAACTCACTATATGTGAGGGTATGAAGGTTTAAGATCTACTGAATATTTTTACAAATATTCAACCTTAAGAATTACAGACTTTTCCTTTTCAATAAGAATATGAGCTTTGTATATCTTGCAATTATTCAAATGGAAAAAGTTATACTTCAGTGCTTGAGACCTTCTATATAAATAGTGACCTTTAACTTCTCTTGCAAATTTTCAACGATTATATTTGATCATCCCGTTTAGCGATAGCATTAAATGCATGATATCCGTTGAGACTGATAGCTTGATTTTGGCCGTGTCGAAAAGCATCATTGGTTATCAGAAAAGCAAAAAATCGAGGCTCACTGTCCTGAGCAATTGTACCTTAAAAACTTTCTTTCCTCCTTTGTGTATAACCCAGCTTTTGTCCAGCAATAAAGTTGTCATCGTACAAATCATTTTGCAATTCCAATTGTACTATTTTCTTATGTATTTCCTTGATAGTACTATGAATTTTCTCACAAAGGAACAAGGAATTAACTAGATAAAATAAATACAAAGAACATATATTCCTTTGAAATAAATAACAATCATTTGAAATAAATTCAATGTGGTCTAGATTGCATAAAATCACTTTCAAGGTAGTAAAGATATAGAAGATGTAGAACCATCAACAGGCACTCAGTTTTAGAACACGTCTACAGAAGGTTTTATTCTACTCGTCCACTGATGTGGCAAAAGCGCTCGTCCACACAAGTCTTTGGACTTGCTAAGTCCTTAGAGAAACTCCGTCCAATGACGTGGCACTATGGACGTCTACTGAATTTTAGTTAGGCACTATGGATGTCTACTTTGAGTTTCAAGGAGAGCACTCGTCTGCTGACGTGGCTACTATGGACGTCTACTGAATTTTAGTTAGCCATCTATTTAATGATTAAAATATAAACAATTTAAATAACCTTTGGACGGGTAATTCTTTGCAAGAGTCCAAGCATTGTATACCTTATATTATTTTGGATATTCCTGCATAAACTGAAATCACTTGTTAGATCTCAACTAACACTTTGCCAAGCAAATTTAATCCTTTTGTTAACATCAAAACCTAGAGATTAAATAAACCAGAACCACTTTGGTTCCAACAATCTCCCCCTTTTTGATGATGACAAAAACTGATTAAATTTAACTAGCAAAGTCTAAGAGAGCTTGCAAGGCTCCCCCTAAGACATAGCATTCAACAGATCAAAGCAGTTAAGGCATAAGAGACCAAGTCTTATTTGCAAGATAATATAAGTTATCAGACCAAGATAGTAGCCTATCAAACATTTGTGAATAAACAGATCAAACCAGTATCAACATAATTTACTTTAGACAAAATTTAGGCATAAGAAGTCAGGGCAATGTATCATCAAGATGAATAGATTAAACTTATGCATATGCAGGCAAACAAAATATGTTCCTTTTCAAACAAAAACTCTGTATAAAATTTAATATCTTTCCTTTCTCCCCCTTTTTTGTCATCAGACAAAAAGGTAAAAGGGGTGGACCATCATAGTCATTAAAACAGATAAGATAAGAAGGAAAAGATTTAGGTAGAAGGAGGTGGTGGAGGGGGTTGGTTTTGATTCGGATTTTGGCTTTTCTGAAAATCCATCAATAATGCCAGCATCTGAGTCACCATTGCATTCGGAGGGGCCAAAATATCTTGAACTTGCTTCTGTACCCTTTCTTCAATCTGTTGTGCCATATGTTCTATCTTCTCTTCAACTATCTTCCCAACCTTATCATCAACAATTCTTCCAATGATGTCCTCAAGATTTGGTGGCAAGGATAATTGTCTTGAGCTCTCAGCAGTGTCTGAGACAGTGTCTTGAGCTTGGCCTGGTGGATGAACCATAGAAAGAGCTAATGGTTGAGATGATGTCTTAGCAGACTCAGCACCTTGCTTAGAAGCACAGACCTCATCAGACTGCTCTGTCAGAGTTGGCTCAACAGTAGCAACAACAACAACATCAGCTAAAATAGTTGAAGGTTCAGAAGCAGGTTTGGAAAAGATTTCAACATTTAGCTCAGGGCCTTCTACAATTAATTCTTCTGTTGTATGTTCAGAGGATGAGGTTGAAGCTGAAGTAAAGGCAAATTGTAGAATTGGCTCAGGGACATCCTTTGCCTAATGAATAGGATTAGAAATTTCTACATCACGACTTATTATTGGCAGACCCCAAAGATCCTAAAGATCAAATATATGACACAAGAGAGTCCTCACTTGCCTCTGAATTTTGGAGTTTTCTTCTTCTCTTCAGCAGTCAGGCCAGAAGTGGAGGCTTCTCTAGTGTAGTGAATTAAGTGGAAGTGCCAGAACGCTCCTGTATAATTAGCCTCAATGACCATCTCAATTGGCAAAGACTGGATGTAATCCATCTGAGAGTGGTCAAATGGTTCGGAACTGAGATCTAGCATAATGTCTTCAACTACTGGCATCTTCCCTTTGTGCCTTGGATGCTTCATGTCCTTTTCCTTGTTCAGATCTATCATTGACAACCTAGGACAAATCTTGTAGGGCTTGAGTCCAACATTTGTGTAAGTAGAGTGTTTTAACCAGGTTGGAGGGACAAACCATGCAGCTCTGTCTGCTCTAAAGTGGCTGAATTCCCATTTCAGAATCTCATACATGAGAGTGTCCACAAACTGATCAACAGCAGCTCCATATACTCTTGGATGTTTGAAAGTCATCCATTTGGTGGTCTTGTCCATCACAAAAGGAATTTTCCTGAAGGATTTGGCTCTTTTCTCGAGAATACTCCCAAGATCCTTCTTGCTGGGATCAGTGTGCCAGTCAGATATTATAATTCTCTCTACTCCATCAGTGAATGGTTTAAGGGGTGGAAGTTTCACTAGATTGGGGTAGATTTTTATGGCAGGGAATCTCTGTTGGGGAAGGTGGGTGAGGAGAGGTCCATGTTCATTAAACATTTGGGAAGGGAATGGGCCAGTTGGAGTGTGGGGTTCAGGGTTGACCCAGTATGGATAGACGTTGAGGGGTTCATACTCATACTCAGCCAGGGGATACCACTTTGTTAGAATATGTTCTGGTTTTTGTGGAATGGTGTGGAATAGTGTTCTCCATTCTCTCAGTACTTTGGCCCAGTTTTCATATTTGCGATTATAGAGAGTGGAAGAGGGAATTATGGGTGGAAACAAGGTTTTCAATGGTTTGGGAAAGGGGGCTCCAGGGGTAATGCAATTGTCTATTTGTGTTAGTGGTGAGTGTGGTGATTGTGCAGGGTAGGGACATAAACATCATCCACATCATGTGGATCAGAGATATTATCAGCTTGTGTTTCCACATTGGACACTAATTCATCTACTGCTAACCTAATAGGGTCATCAGCAGAGATTATTACCTCAGAAGCCATAGCTATTTTAGCCCTCTTTGCTGGTTGCCTTTTCTTCTTAGCAATAGGACCAGCAGCAGCCGTAACAGTTTGTTTTTCTAAAATGGCAGCAATATGCATTTCATCATCATCTTCTTCTTCAGACATGATTACTTTCCTTGTCCTTTTGGGTGCAGGTGGAAGAGTAGCACTAGAAGATACAGAGAGGACAGATCCTCTAGTAGTCCTCTTAGGAATAGGTTGCCTCACAGTCACAGTCTTCCTCTTGGTTCCTTTCTTTAGACCAAGGATCGCAGCATCGTTGGCCTCAAGTGATTCTTCTTTAATCCTCGTTTTCTCCTCAAGCTTGGCCAATTCCACTTGCTTGTATGTGCTAAGTTGCATCCCACTGAGATCAACTCTGCCAAAATCAGCAGGTTGCAATACTTTGTCACGAAGGAGTCTTTCTTGTTCATCCTTAGGCTTTGCACTCAACATCGTACATGCCTTGCTGCTTGAAAATCTTTGACAGAAGATGTGTGAAGGTGATGTGAGAAGCAAATTCTTTGTTGTAATGGCATCTTTGAAGCGATGAAACAGGATCCAGGGTAAGTTAATCTTTGTTTAAAAAGCCAGATGGCAAAGATAGAACTTGTGAAGAGCTGATAAGTTGTCCTTAGAGCCAATCTTATTCAGCACCACCTTGTTCAGGATTTGGTGAAGAATCCTGATGTGATCCTTCATCTCATGGAATTTTCAAGAATGAGTTCTTACGCTGTCTTACCTCATTAGGGTAACATCAATTGTCTCTGAACCACCTAGGTCTTCTTCCCAGTTCTCCGTGAAGACCAAACCCTCTTGAACACATGCAATCGCATCTGAGATAGTTTTCTCGGACACTATCACTTTCCTTCCCAGCACAAACCCAACTACTTCTGTTTCAGAAATCTTTGGTCTTCTCCAGAATTCCCTTATCAAATCTGGATACACTGAGACCTTTTCCAGAAAGATTCCATCCCATCCAGCAGCGTTAATGAACTTACCAACATCCAAATTGTACTCTTGTAGAATTCCAAAATTGAAGTGATGTTCCACAGATATGGACATAGTGTCAGTTGCAAAAGCAGGCATGAGAGCAGAGGTTGAAGCCATTGTTGAGTAAGATGAGTTAAGGTTTGGAAGAACAAGGGAGACAGAGAGTTCCAAAGTTTTAGAGAGAGGTTGACAGGGATGAAGAGACGCGGAGAGTTTTTCAGAGGGAAAGAGGTTACTTTTAAAGGATTCTGAAAAACAAAAATTTCCAAAAAAAAAAGACAAGACATGTCATTAAGTGTAAAACGACGTTGGTAAAGTGGGACCATAGAAAATTACGATGGGATTGATGAAGGTAGCTGACTCAGTAAGGAAAAAGAAGCGTTTTATATAAATGTGTTCAAGGACAAATTAATATAAACAATAAATGTGTGCATAGACGAGTCCACACAAGACTAAGAGTGGACGCGTAAAGACATATGTAGTGGACGCGGCACATCAACAGAAGTGGATGCGTAGATTCCACGTGCTCTGGATGTCATGACTAGTGGACGTGCAGAGAAAACATGCAATAGACGATCAAATTAACAACAAATATACTAACTCAATCCACATACAACATATTTAAATGTTTTCTTATAAAGATAAATCTGTCCTCAGCAAGAGGTTTAGTGAAGATATCTGCCTATTGGTGGTCATTATCTACAAATTGAACATCAAACACACCTTTTTGCACATAATCCCTAATAAAATGATGTTTGATTTCTATATGCTTAGCTCTAGAATGCAATATTGGATTCTTAGATAAATTGATTGCAGCAGTAATATCACACATAAGTGGAATACTACTTACAAATACATTGTAGTCCTCCAATTGATGTTTGATCCATAGAAGTTGTGAGCAGCAACTTGCAACTGATACATATTTTGCTTCAGCAGTTGATAAAGAAATGGTACTTTACCTTTTGCTTGACCATGATACTAGGTTAGCTCCAATGAAGTGACATCCTCCACTGGTGCTTGTTCTTTCAATTCTATCTCCAGCATAGTCAGCATCACAAAAACCAACTAATCTGTAATCATCATTTTTCTTAAAGCACAAGCCCAGATTAGTAGTATCTTTTAAATATCTAAATATTCTCTTAACTGCTGAGAGATGAGACTCTCTAGGATCAAATTGAAAACGAGCTCATAAGCAAACACTGAACATTATATCAGGCTTAGACGTAGTCAGATATAAAAGAGATCCTATCATACCTCTATATACCTTTTGGTCTACCTTTTTCTCTTTATCATCTTTGTTCAGAATTGAAGTGGGATGGATAGGAGTATTCATTGGTTTGCAATCATCAATCTTAAACCTCATTAGAAGTTCCGTTTTATACTTAGTCTGATCGATGTACACCTCGTCCATAGACTGTTTAACTTGAAGTCCAAGGAAGAATTTGAGTTCTCCCATCATGCTCATTTCAAATTCTTTCTGCATTAATTTAGAAAATTCCTTGCACAGAGATTCATTAGTAGCACCGAAAATAATATCATCAACATAAATCTGTACTATAATGAAATCTAACTTCAAAGATTTTCTAAATAAAGTTGTGTATACTTTTCATCTGTTAAAGCCACTTTCCATTAGAAACGAACTTAACCTATCGTACCAAGCTCTAGGAGCTTGTTTAAGTCCATACAGTGATTTCTTAAGCTTATAAACATGTTCAGGGTGATTTGTACTTTCAAAGCCAGGATGTTGCATGACATATACTTCTTCATTAATAAAGCCATTTAAAAAGGTACTTTTAACATCCATTTGAAAAAGCATAAAGCTATGATGTGCATTAAACGATATTAAAATTCTAATAGCTTCTAGCCTACCAACCGGTGCAAAAGTTTCAGTGTAGTCTATACCTTCTTCTTGAGAGTAGCCTTATGCAACAAGTCTTGCCTTGTTTCTCACAACCTTACCATCTTCATCAAGCTTATTTCTATGGACCCACTTTGTTCCAATGACTGACTTGTCTTCAGGCAGGGGTACAAGAGTCCAGACTTCACTTCTCTCAAACGGATTAAGCTCTTCTTGTATAGCTAGAATCCATCCTTCGTCCAGTAGAGCTTCGTCCACCATCTTCGGTTCACATTCAGAGACTACAGCAGAATCACTTTGTTCTCTGAAGGTTGACCTAGTTCTTAGCTTGTCATTGGGGTCATAATGATTTGATCTTGAGGATGGTAGTTTTTAAAATACCAAGATTTCTGAGCATTTTCCTGTTGAGAGGTAGACGTTTCTGGTTGTTGTTGAGAAGTGTCGTCTACTTGAATATCAGTCTTGATTCCTGGTTTCTCTCCTGAGATATTTAGATCAAGATCTGTAAAAGCTTCATCTAGCTCTGATAGACCCTTATCAGGCTGTTTGTCATCAAATTTTACATGAATACATTCTTCCACAACTAAAGTTCTAGAATTATAGACTCTAAAACCTTTTGAAGTTTCAGAAAATCCTAAAAGGATTCCATTATCTACTTTAGCATCAATTTTATCAAGTTATCTTTTGTATTCAAAATGTAACATTCACACCCAAAAGGGTGAAAGTATGAAATGTTGGGTTTTCTACCTTTCCCCAATTCATAAGGAGTCTTATTCAGAATAGGTCTAATGTATATTCTGTTCTGAATGTAGTAGGTAGTGTTCACAGCTTCAGCCCAGAAGTGCTTAGGGACAGAATTGTCATTGAGCATAGTCCTAGCCATATCTTGAAGAGATCCGTTCTTTCTCTCTACCACACCATTTTACTGTGGTGTTCTTGGTATTGAGAAGTTGTGTTGAATACCACCTACTTCATAAAACTCATGGAATAGCTCATTGACAAATTCTCCCCTATGATCACTTCTAATTGAAGCTATACACATGCCTTTTTCATTCTGTACACGTTTGCAGAATACAGAAAAGACCTTGAATGAATCATCCTTATGAGCAAGGAACATAACCCATGTCCATCTAGTGTAGTCGTCTACTATGACAAGACCATATTTCTTACCACCGACAGAAGCAGTCCTTGTTGGACCAAAGAGATCAAGGTGTAGTAATTCTAGTGGTCTGTTGGTACTAACAACATTCTTAGATTCAAATGAACCTTTGACTTATTTTCCCTTCTGACATGCATCACAGAGAGCATCTGATTTGAAACTAAGGTTTGGTAGACCTTTTACAAGGTTATGCTTTTTCAGTTTTGAGATTGATCTCAAACTTGCATGACCCAACCTTTTGTACCAAATCCATCGCTCATCCTCAATGGACACTAGACATGAGACACTTTGATTTGAGAGGTCTTCTAAGTCAATCTTATACAAATTGTTTTGCCTCTGGGTAGTGAATAGGAGTGATCCATCAGTTTTCTTGACAGTACACATATTCTAATCAAATGAAACAGCAAACCCACTATCACATAATTGACTAATGCTAAGCAGATTGTGTTTAAGACCATTTACTAACAGAACATTATCAATGGAGGGAAAAGGATGTTTACCAATTTTACCTATACCAAGGATCTTTCCTTTTTGGTTTCCTCCAAAAGTGACCCGACCACCATCAATGGGTCTAAGGTCTTGGAACATACACCTTTCTCCAGTCATGTGCCGTGAGCACCCACTGTCCAAATACTAGGACTTCTGTTTCTTTCCTGTTGTTAAGCAGATCTGCAATAGGGATTATCTTATCTTTAGGTACCCAAATTGACTTGGGTCCTTTCTTGTTAGTGATCATAGGTCGTGAATGCTTTGCATGCTTGTTATGTATGCATTTAGATGACACATGCCCACTTTTTCCACATACTTTGCAGTAAGTATTGGAAGGGCTTGGTTTTGACTTAGTGTGCTGTGGACGGACTTTAGAGGCCTTATATTGTGTATGAACTTTTGGTTTATTCAGAGATGCATCTTGCTTCTCTTTATCATAACCAATGCCAGATTTGTCACGTGGTTATCTAGAATATCTTAAAATAAGGTTTAATTTATCTGAGCTACCAACTAGTTTTGACAGAGAGTCTGTCAAGTATGTCACATCTTGTTTCAGTTGTTCAACTTCACAAGAGCTATTAGACTTACCCTTCGTCTTGTCTGCTAGACTAACATTGTTTGGTTTTAATGTTTCATTTTCATCCCTAAGGTTTTGATTCACTTTGCAGACCTTATCATAATCTCTAGATAGTTTAATAAACTTCTTTTTGAGACTCTTATACTCTTTAGACAGTATGCTTGATTCATGCAGTAATTCATCAAAAACTGTTTGAAGAGTAGATGGATCAGAGTCCATTACCTCAGCATCAGTGAATTCACTTGCTAATGCCGTGTCAGCCATGAAGCAAATGTTTGCTTCTTCTCCTGCTTCATCTTCTTCATCTGAAGAAGACAGGTCAAGATCCTCCCATGTAGCCATCAAGCCTTTATTCTATTTGAATAATTTCTTTTTCTCCTTCAGCTCTGGGCAGTCAGCTTTGAAGTGTCCTGGTTTCTTACATTCAAAGCACAGGGGTGGGCCCTTCTCCTTGGAATCTGACTTCTCCTTAGAGAATTTTTTGTTGAACTGCTTTCTTCTGAATCCATCACCTTTCTTTCTCCACATGTGTTAGATTTTTTTGGAGATGAAAGATAGTTCATCCTCATCTGAGTCACCTTCATTATTTGATGAATCAACTTCATCTGAGGACTCAGCAACTTTAAGCACCTTTGAGGAACTAGCTTTCTTGGCCTTTAAGGCAATGGATTTTCCTTTTCTGGAGTTTTCCTCTTCATTAAGTTCTAGTTCATGAACTTTTAATGATGCCAAAAGCTCTTCCAGAGAAAGAGTATTCAGATTTTTTGCTTCCTAGATAGCAGTTACCTTAGGTCTCCACTGCTTTGAGAGACTTCTCAAGATTTTTCTCACATGATCTTTATTCTCATAGATCTTTCCAAGAGACCTGAGACTGATGGTGATTGTTTGGAGTCTTCCAAACATCTGGTCTATAGTTTCATGATCAACCATCTTGAATAGCTCATACTGGTGAACCAGCATGCTGATATTTGATTCCTTAACTTGAAGAACCCTCATGAGCTAGGGCAAGATAATCGAGTTAACAAGGCAATTTCGATAGTTAACAAGGGTAATCGAGTTATCAACGTAAACGACCTTGTTGGTAACCTAAATCCCTAGGAATCCATTTAGATCCAAAAATCACAAATAGATTTGTTTTCTGTTTTATTTATCTCTTAATTCAAATTCAAAACCTTTTCAAAATATCAAATCCTTTTTCAAATCTTTTTATACAGTCCAGATTTACTAATTTGATAATTAGTTGTGATTCGAGATCACGGTCTCTGTGGGATCGATATCTTTTATTACTTGGCGACAATCCGGTACACTTGCCGGAATCGCACGTGCACTCGCACGCACACCAAGTTTTTGGCGCCGTTGCCGGGGACTGTGCGTTTTCGAATCTCAATTTAATTTTTAAATTGATTTTTCTGGACCTTTTCTTTTTATTTAATTTTTATATTTGAAAAAAAAAATTCTTTCCTTCTAGTGTATCCATCTCTCTGTGTGTTATATGCAAAGATCCCTAAGTCTTGGGAGCCTTAGTGAGGTTGATTCAGAAATCGAGAGGACCTTCCATAGACGTAGGAGACTACAAAGTGAGAGAGAGAGGTTAACCCCCATTCCACTCATGGCGAATCTTCCGGATACAAAACCTCTGAAGGACTACGCAGCCCCAAATGCTAGGGGTTTGCGAACTGGGATTGATAGGCCAGAGATTGAGGCGGAGAAATACACTATACCGCCTATGCTAATCAACATGATTAGGCAGCACCAATTCGGAGGATTGCCCTCGGAGGACCCGACTGATCACATAGAAACATTCTTGGAGTTCACCGATGCAATTAGGATTCCTGGTGCCCCGGTAGATGCTATACGCTTAAGGTTATTCCCCTCATCTCTGACTGGAAAGGCAAAGGCTTGGCTAAAGCAATTGCCCTCCAACACCTTGTCTACTTGGGACCAACTGGAACAGGCGTTCTTGGAGAAATTCTTCCCTCCATCCAAGACGGCCTATATACGAACCCAGATCACTGGCTTCTTCCAAAAAGACGGAGAATCCTTATTGGAAGCTTGGGATCGCTACAAGGGACTGCTGGAGTCTTGCCCACATCATGGACTCGAGAGGTGGTTATTAGTGCACACCTTCTACAACGGATTGGATTACTCTTCAAAGGTGTCACTTGATTCTGCAGCTGGTGGAGCATTTATGAATAGGCCTCTGACTGAGGCATTCAACATCATTGAAAACGTGGCCACCAACTACCACCAATGGGGTTCGGAAAGAGGTAATAACCCGAACAAGATTTCGGGGGGTAAGTTTGAAGTTAATAGCACTGATCTTATAATGTCAAAAATAGACTCACTTAATAAACGTTTTGATCAGCTTGAAAGGGCTAATGTGAGTGCAATAGGTGCTACTAACATTGTTTGTGAGATTTTTGGAATGCAGGGACACAACATCATGGAGTGCCCACGAGGTATTGCTCATGGATCCGGTGCTTCGGGGGAACAAGTGAACGCTTGTCACAACTTCTACGACACAAACCCGAAGTTGTCCAATTACGCTCCCCCAAATCCCTACAACCAGAGGAAGAACAACCCTTACCTCTCCTACGGCAACTACAGCAACACGCTGAACCACGAGTTCCAAGAGGGCCAAGGTAATAGGAAACCCACAGCGGGGTACCCTCAGGTACAGAAATCTAAACTCGAGTCTTTATTGGAAAGTTTTGTTGAAACCCAAACAAAACAAAATGAAGAGTTTAGACAAGCAAAGGCAGGCAAAGAACGAGGCAATAAAAGAGCTAGCATCTAAGGTAGACAACTTAGCAATCCATAACAAGATGCTAGAAACCCAGATTGCCCAACAAGTCAGCACATACACTAGACCTAAGGGTACGTTCCCGGGTCAACCCGAAGCTAATCCTATTGAGCATTGTAATGCCATACACTTGAGGGATGATAAGCTTGGGGTGGGGGAAAAGGACGTGGAACCGGAGGAGGACATGAGCGAAGATGAAGAGCCAGAACCAAAGTATGTCCCTCCACCACCGTACCAACCCCCGATACCTTTCCCACAAAGGTTGGTCAAGAGAAAGCAAGTAGACATAGAAGCTAAAATGCCTCCTAGACTGAAAGACCCAGGTAGCTTCTCTATCGCTTGCTCAATTAAACAAGTGCAAATCGACCAAGCCTTATGTGACTTAGGGGCTAGTGCGAGCTTGATGCCGCTCACTATCTTGGAAAGGTTCTGAACGAAAGAGTTGAGACCATTCAAATTATCCTTACAATTTACGGATGGCTCAACTAGGACTCCTCTAGGCATACTAGAGAACGTTCCTGTAAAGGTAGGGAAATTCTTCATCCCTACCGATTTCCTGGTATTGGATATGAAAGGGAATTCTGAATTCCCGATCATTTTAGGAAGGCCATTCTTGGCCCACATTTGGAGCGATAATAGATGTAAGGAATGGTAAACTCTCTCTAAATGTAGAGGAAGGTAGGGTCGATTTTGAATTTACTAACTCATATAACAACCCTCCTTTTGAGAGCCATGTGTGCAGGATCGATATCACGTCTCCAGTGGTAAAGGAAGAGCTCAACGTGGAAGCAACTCCGAAGATTTGCATGGCTGATGATGCACCAAATGGTGATGGAGTTGGAGTTGTTGATCATGTGGAAACAAAACTTCCGCCGGGAGGGAGTAAGGCCAGGAAGGTTCGAATGAAAAGAGCAAAGCCGAAGCGTAATTGGCCATATGAGCAGAATCGACTCTTTGAAGGACTCCCATGGAAGATAAGTGTTCCTGCACTTCTACGCGCAGCCGACCCCGGTTGATTGAAGGAAGTTTGGTCAAGCTTAGGACCGTAAATAAGCGCTTCTTGGGAGGCAACCCAAGTTTTCTTTCCCTTTTCCTTTTATTTTTGAATTTATCTCTTGAATAATTTGAGAAGATCAAGAGGCAAAAATCACAAATTAATAGATTTGTCTAAAGTTTTCAGGTTAAAGAGGAAGGAAGAACAAAAAGAGCAAGGACCCTAATATCAGAGAGCATCACGGCCTTCCCGTGATGAGCCTCACGGCCGTGATGCTATTTCCACCAAAGTTTTGACTGGAATGTGAGCCAACACCCGCTACCACATCGGTAAGTTGTTCCATTTTTCTCCTCTCTCCGACTTGATTATTTACATTGGGGACAATGTAAGTTTTAAGCTTGGGGTAGGGGTATTTTTGAAATTTTTTGCATTTTTGCATTTTTCATGTTGCATTCATATAGGCATAGTTTTGCATGATCACATTCTCTAGATTGCCCCTTGCTTAGATTATGCATCCAATTGTGAGAACTTGGTGCCAAATGAATTGAGATAGTGAATTTTTGAACCCAATTTTTATTTTTTATTCTTGTGACGAGGCTAAAAATAAAAATGCTTGAGATGATCTTTTGATAGTTAATAATTAGCACGTGGTTCCTTAAATTTGTGTTTCTCACTGATTTTTGAACTACTAAATGTAAGATTTTGAGCCAAAAAGGGGTACTCACTAAATCTACCCCATTCCTTGTGATAGTGTTTTAATTCCTCTTGGACTGTATTTTCTAGAACTTGACTTGAAACCATTTTGAAACTTAAAATTTTTTTAAAACACTTTTGAAAATGATTGAGGCACTAGGTATTTTTTCCGGCCTTCTGAGCTTTGATTGATTAAATGCTACCCCTTAGTTGCCCAATTTTGAGCCTGGAAGAATAAAATACTTTTCTTGGTACCTTGAATTACTTTGATGAATAATGCTCGGTATGACACCTTTTAAAGTATTGCAAAAAAATGGTAAAAAGGTAGTTTGAAAAAGTATGGGATGAGAAAGTTAGAAAATATTTCTCTTGAGCCAAAAAAACTCCCCTTCTCCAAATAAATAAAATGAAATAAACAAAAAAAAAATGGAGAAGGGGATGACAAAAGAAAGTGAGAAATAATAATAAAAAAGAAAGAAAGAAAGGTGGAAAAGTAAATCAAAGCCCAAAAAAGGTATTTTAGAAGGTGTCATGCTTTGCAATGTTTGATAATTTGTTTAGCCTTCTTGAAATTTCCTTTTCTTGATCTCCCCACCTAACAATTAATCCCATGGCCACATTACAGCCAAAGTAAAAGACCTCTTGATTCTTATGTGTTTTCATTAATAAAGTAGAGATTTGGTTAATAGTCAAGCTTATGGTAGAATACCTTCCTTGAGGAAATTGAGCGAAATGTCATATACCCTTGAACACTTGAGTAAGGTAAGACGAGTGTCCGAATCAGTGAGAATATGAATTTGAAGGAACCTAAGCTTCTAATTGGACTTGAATTTGATTATCTCTTGGGGATTTATTCGAATGTGCCTGTCACTTGGATTATTTTCTCGGGTTCTTGGTTCACTATCCACGCTCTGATTATTTATATCTTATGACCTGGGTAATTGCTTGAGGACAAGCAAAATCTTAAGCTTGGGGTGATTTGATGAGTGTGATTTCACCTCATCTTTGTCTATCATTTTGCATGCATTTTCATGTAGTTTAGGGACATTTAATTGGATTTTTGGTTATTTTTACTTTGGAATGGGTAAGGCGGTTTTCGTGGTGTTGTTTTGAAGAAATCAAGGGTAAAATGCTCAGGATCAACCATGATGGAGTTTGGATGAAGATGGGGCTTGAAAAGTGAAGAAAATGAGCCAAACAGAGACCATCACGGCCTAGCCGTGATGCCCATCACGGCCATGATCGAGCAAAACTGAAAAGGAAGAAAGACTGAAGTCAGAACTGGTCACGGCCTAGCCGTGATGACCATCACGGCCGTGACCTTTCACCCCCACAAGTCAGAATCTGTCACGGCCTAGCCGTGGTTCCTATCACGGTCTAGAACTTGAAGTCTCGCAACGCGAGAGTCCACTCGCCTCGCAAGAATCTGAAATCTATAGAAGTGCCCAAGGCAGAAGCCGTCACGGCCTGGCCGTGATGGACATCACGGCCTGGCCGTGATAGACATCACGACCGTGACGCGCATTACTTGGACCTGAAGCAACTGAATTGGATCAGAGTTTGAGTTAGATTGGGATTCAAACTTCCCAAATCTATAAATATGGGATCAAGTCAGAGGCTTAGAGGACTTTTGGGGCTGCTACTCTTAGGCTACAATTTAGGATCTCTCTCTTCTTCTCCTCCTCTCTTCTCTTAGTTTACTTTCATATTATTTGTAATCAAGCTTGTCGTCACCATGACAAAGCTTGAGTAGTAGCTTAGTTTCTAGGGATTGGGGCCATGCCCGAGATCTGATTATGTTGTTAATTTGATGTAATATCTTTGTTAATTTCGATTTTGTTTTAGATCTGATTTCTAGTGTTTGAATCATTCGTAAATTCGGTGGCCACTTGTTTGCGTGTCATAGACATTCTAAGGAGGAACCTAGCGGTGAACTTAGGTGTCAGATCTATAGAATCAGACTTAGGACTGAAATCACGAGAGTTAGAAGCCGTCCTTCGAGGATCAACGAGTTGTCACGAAACGCAAAGGGTCCAATCTGAATTCGACTACCACGAGAGTAGGGGTTGGTTCAATTGGGCACGGTTTTTGTAACCCGAGAGGGAGCTTAAGCTATTAGAGGATAAACTCGCCTTCAAGACAATTTTGATAATTAACAAGGGTAAATCAGATTAGTAACATAAACGGCTTCGTAGGTAACCCAAATCCCTAGAAATCCATTTAGATCTGAAAAACCATAAAAAAGATTTGTTTTTCTGTTTTATTTGATTCTGTTTTATTTATCTCTTAATTCAAATTCAAAACCTTTTCAAAATATCAAATCCTTTTTCAAATCTTTTTATACAGTCCAGATTTACTAATTTGATAATTAGTTGTGATTCGAGATCACAGTCTCTGTGGGATCGATAGCTTTTATTACTTGGCGACAATCCGGTACACTTGCCAGAATCGCACGTGCGCTCGCACGCATATCACAATAGTATCCTAGATTTCTTTAGCTGTGTTACAACTATGAACCTTGTCATGCTCAGATCTGGTGATAGCACACATGAGATAGTGCTTAGCTTTCAAGTTTAGTTGGTGTTGGCTTTTCTGCTCTTGAGTCCATTCAGCTCTAGGCACTGCAGCTCCAGCTTCACTCCTTGGCTCAGTGTAGCCATTTTCTATCAATTCCTAGATGTCAACATTCTGTGCATCCAAGAATGCCATCATCCTCTTTTTCCAATAATCATAATCAGTTCCATCAAAGAGAGGGGGTTTGTTGATAGCTTGTCCTTCTGCATCCATGATTATAGGATCGTGCTGCCTTAGCACTTGTTAGATACTCAACCCTGTCAAGGCTGAGCTCTGATACCAACTGAAGTTGGCACAGGCAAACACAAGAAGGGGGGTTGAATTGTGTTTGTTAATTATTTCCACAAAGACCCTTTTTTAGAAACCACTTCACAAGCAGAAGATAAAAAGTTTAATCACACAAGAAATCCTTTTTAAAAGACTAACAAAACCAAAAACAAATCCCACAGTTTGTATAAATAAATAAAACTGTAAAAGATAAGGGATATAAAATACACTCAGATATTTTTTTTCTGGTTCACTCTATTCCAACCAAGATCTACGTCCAGTCCCTTTGACTTGAAGGATTTTCTCCACTATTTTCAAATAGTTTCGACAACAAGTATTCTACACATCTCCAGGCTACAAGTATTGCTTTCTTGCCAAGCCTCTTCAGGCTCTAATTCAATCACATGGATTTTTCTAAGATCTTTCTAGCTCACTATATGTGAGGGTATCAAGATTTAAGATCTACTGAATATTTTTACAAATATTCAACCTTAAGAATTACAGACTTTTGCTTTTCAATGAGAATATGAGCTTTGAATATCTTGCAATTGTTCAAATGGCAAAAGTTATACTTTAGTGCTTGAGACCTTCTTTATAAATAGTGGTCTTCAACTTCTGTTGCAAATTTTCAACGGTTATATTTGATCATCCCGTTTAGAGATAGCATTAAATGCATGATATCCGTTGAGACTGATAGCTTGATTTTGGCCGTGTTGAAAAGCATCCTTGGTTATCATAAAAGCACAAAATGGAGGGTCACTGTCCTGAGCAATTGTACCTTAAAAACTTTCTTTCCTCCTTTGTGTATGACCTAGCCTTTGTCCAACAATAAAGTTGTCATCGTACAGATCGTTTTGCAATTCCAATTGTACTTTTTGCTTTTTGTATTTCCTTGATAGTACTGTGAATTTTCTCACAAAGGAACAAGGCATTAACCAGATAAAATAATTATAAAGAACATATATTCCTTTGAAATAAATATCAATCATTTGAAATAAATTCAATGTGGTCCAGATTGCATAAACTCACTTTCAAGGTAGTAAAGATATAGAAGATGTAGAACCATCTACAGGCAATCAGTTTTGAATGTTGTTTTGGCTTCAACAGCTCAAGAGGGGGGTGAATTGAGTTTTCTTAAAATCTTTCCCTCTAAAATTTTTTTCACAAAACTTTACTTTTCAGATTTGTGGCCTCGGGATCTTTTACAAAAACAATGAAGGGTTTTTTATGAAGTCTTGAATTGAAGGTGATGAGGATAAGAAAGATTGATTTAGAATTAATAGATCACAGGATAGGTTCAGGTTCGAAACTCAATAATAACAAAATACAGAAACTGATTAAGCCTTTAAAGATTAAGAACAAGTTATGCAAGTTTCAGATACAAGCATTAACAATCAAGAACAAACTTGCAGGTTTCAGTTTCAGTATATGATGCAAGATTCAATTCAAATATTGATCCTTGTTGACGGTTCTGGGCAAGTATACCCAGTCGTGCAAGTAATACGGTGGTGAGACCGGTTATCGTATCCACGGGGATTGTATGTCAAGTACCAATTCACAAACTCAGTAACTATCTAGACTAAACTAAAAATCAAGAGAAATCAAAACAGAAAAATAAAGCAACAAAAGCAATAAAATGTTTTTGGTCTTTTTGGGGACTTTTGACAAACACTTGGAGTGCAGAAAAGATATGTTGGGACTAGACTTCACCAAACCTCTACCTCATGCAATACCAGGACTAGATACCTCCCATTCATGCTTCAAATATTAAAATCAATCCACTAAACTACTCAAACCTCGATTCCTCGGATGGCAAGAGCCTAAATCCACTAATAGACCCTAATTCCTTAGGGGGCCTAGATTAATGAATTTGCATTATGATTAGAGATTACGCGATTACTAGTAAACCAAACTCCATTCCTAGATGAAAGGGTTACTAGGTGATTGATTCCAATTCCGGTTCTAATACGAATTTCCCAATTGCATACCAAAACACAAATCAAGTCATGAGGGTGCTAGCCACAACAAGCATTAAGCGAAGGAAAATCAATCACTAACAGAAGCATAAACATAGATTAATCAGTCAAGATAAACACATGAAGTTTAGTTTAGTTACATCTAATCCCAACAAACTGGGATTAGCTACTCATAATTACAGAGAAAGCTAAACCAGAGAAATAGGAGAAGAGGAGAGAAGAGGCTCCATGGGAGCTTTCCTTCTTCTTCACAGCAACCCCTCTCAGCAACTCCTTTCTAGGGTTGAAACCCTAGTCCAGCCGCAGCTCCAAGTGCCTCCAAGTGCCCCCCTTTAAAAACTCTCCAAAAACTCAAAACTCCCTCTTTCTGCCCTAAAACAGCAACTTATACCAATCAGTTCTGCACGCGCTCGTGAGGCGAATGGCCTCTCGCGACGTGAATACTAAATGGTTCCCAGTTGGAATTTCAATTCTCACGACGCGAATGGTGATTCACGAGGCGAGACAGAAAGAGTCTTCTCATTACGCCTGTGATGAGTATCAGAGCCTGGGTGTGATGGCTTCTGTTCTTCAGGCTCGCGGGGCGAGACACGGCTCGCGTGGCGAGACAGAAATGGTTGCATTTTCTGGCACAGTCAGTCTTCAGTCTCGCGAGGCGAGTAGTCTCTCGCGGGGCGAAGCTTCAGAATTCTGCTTGGCTCAATTTCTTCTCTTTTCAAGCTCTAAATTCATCCAAGCTTCATTATGGCCAAATCTGCACAGTTTTCCTTAAGTTCCTGCAAAACAACACCAAGAAACCGCTTCACCCGTTCCAAGGGAAAAACTAACTAAAATCAAATAAAGAATGCCTAATCTATATGAAAAATGCATGCAAAAGTGCATATGAAACATCATGTAAAATCACACTATCAAATCACCCCAAGCTTATTCAATTGCTTGTCCTCAAGCAATCACCAAGGCCAGAAGATCAAAATAATCAAAGCATGGATAGTGAACCAAGAACCCGAGTAAATACTAATCCAAGTAATAGGCATTTCAAACAATTCAGCAAGAGACAATCAGTTCAAGTCCAATTAGATGCTTAGGTACCTTAGACTCATATCCTCACTGATTAGGGCACTCTTTCTCACCTGAAGCTCACCCCAAGCTTGTTCATTTGCTTGGCACTCTTTCTACCTCACTCAAGTGTTTAGGGATATATGACATTTCGCTCCATTTTCCTCAAGGAAAGAATTCTACCATAGGCTTGACTATCAACCAAATCTCTACTCTATTAATGAAAACAATTAAGAATCAAGAGGTCTTTTACTTGGTTGTAACGGGGCCATGGGATTAATCGTTAGGTGGGGAAATCAAGAAAAGGACATTTCAAAAGGGCTAAACCAAGTATCAAACATTGCAACACATGACACCTTCTAAAATACCTTTTTGGGTTTTGATTCCTTTTTCCACTTTTCTTTCTTTCTTTTCATTTTATTTCTCATTTCTTTTTGTCATCCCCTTCTCTATATTTTTGTTTTCTTTTTCTTTTGTTTTTCTTTTATTTGGAGAAGGGAAGATTTTCAGCTCAAGAGAAATATTTTTCTGATTTTCTCATCCCATATTTTTTTTCAACTACCTTTTTACCCTTTTTTAATACTTTAGAAGGTCCCTTATCAAGCATCATTTAACAATGTAATTTAAGGTACCAAGAAAAGTATTTTTATTCTTTCAGGCTCAAAATTGGGCAACTAAGGGGTAGCATTTAGTCATTCAAAGCTCAGAAGGCCAGAAAAATACCTAGTGCCTCAATCATTTTCAAAAATGTTTTCAAAAATTTTTAAGCTTTGAAACGGTTTCAAGTCAAGTTCTAGAGAATAACATCCAAGAGGAATAACACTCTAACACAAAGAATGGGGTAGATTTAGTGAGTACCCCTTTTGGTTCAAAATCTCACATTTTATAGTTCAAAAAATCAGTGAGAAACACAAATCTACAGAACCATATGCTAATTATCAACTATCACAGATCATCTCAAGCATTTTCATTTGCAGCCATATCACAAGAATGAAAAAAATTGGGTTCAACAATTCACTATCTCAATTTATTTGGCACTCAGTTCTCACAATTGGATACAAAATCTAAGCAAGGGCAATCTAATTGTGTGATCATGCAAAGCTATCATGCAAAACTACATGGATGCAACATGCAAAATGCAAATGCAAAATACCCCTACCCCAAGCTTAAAAATTTACATTGTCCCCAATGTAAACAATCAAGTTGGAAAGAGGAGAAAGAAAAATTGGAACGGCTTACCGAGGCGGTAGCGGTTGTTGGCTCTCATTCCAGTCAGAAACTTGTTGGGAAGTACATCTCGGCTGTGAGGGGTGCTGACTTTGCTTTTTCTTGTCTTCTTGCTCTCCCTTCCTTCTTTCCCTGAAATCACTTGGCAAATTTATTAGTAAAAGAAAACTCTTGATCTTCTCAAATTATTCGAGAGTTAAAATCAAAAACAAAATCTAACTAAAGAGAAGGGTTAAGAAACTTGGGTTGCCTCCCAATAAGCGCTTCTTTAACGTCACTAGCTTGACGTCCTAGTATCCTCCTCCCGGATCAAATGGCTTGTGGATTGGCGATTGTAGCAGCAGTATGACTCTATCCATTGTTCCACCTAGCCATGGTGTGAAAGCACCATTGACCTCTTTAACTACAATAATGCACTCACTTCCTAGCGGGTCAAATGGCATTTTCACCAGGAAGTTTGACAGACAAGTGGAAGGGACTAACTTACCAGTGTCCACACATGCATGCAAGCCAACATAATTATTTAATGCAGTAAATTCAGCAAGCATGGTGGAGGGAGTGCTTTCCAAATGCCCTGTCTTCTCACTTGTTCCTCCCCAAGGTTGCGTGAAAGGTAATCCCTCTTCTTGTGATTCACTTACCACCACCACTTCATCTTCAATTTGATCCATTCCCACAACCAGATTCTGCTCAACTTCTGCTTCATGTGGCTCTACGGGAATCACAATACACGGTGGTGGAGGTGGTAAATATGACAAAAAGGTTTCCCAATCCTCCTTGGAGTATATATATATAAGCTCACCAGTCATAGGATCGACTCGTGATGGAATATTATGAGATAGAGAAAACTCCTCGAAGAATTCTCCCAAATTTATATCTTCTTCCCAACACAAGTTATCCTCCAAAATATGACTAGAAGCTTCCTCATCAGGTTGATAATAAAAATTTTCCATGACTTTCGTCCACCTTGCAAAAACAGAACTCAAAACAAAAAGATCAAATATATACAGAAAAATAAAAAAATAAAAATGTCTAAATTAGTTGCCTCCTTTGTTACTAATGATATTGGTAAAACCAATCCCCGGCAACGGCGCCAAAAACTTGTTGACGGTTCTGGGCAAGTATACCCAGTCGTGCAAGTAATACGGTGGTGAGACCGGTTATCGTATCCACGGGGATTGGATGTCAAGTACCAATTCACAAACTCAGCAACTATCTAGACTAAAATAAAAATCAAGAGAAATCAAAACAGAAAAATAAAGCAACAAAAGCAATAAAATGTTTTTGGTCTTTTTGGGGACTTTTGACAAACACTTGGAGTGCAGAAAGGATATGTTGGGACTAGACTTCACCAAACCTCTACCTCATGCAATACCAGGACTAGATACCTCCCATTCATGCTTCAAATATTAAAATCAATCCACTAAACTACTCAAACCCCGATTCCTCGGATGGCAAGAGCCTAAATCCACTAATAGACCCTAATTCCTTAGGTGGCCTAGATTAATTAATTTGCATTATGATTAGGGATTACGCGATTACTAGTAAACCAAACTCCATTCCTAGATGAAAGAGTTACTAGGTGATTGATTCCAATTCCGGTTCTAATACGAATTTCCCAATTGCATACCAAAACACAAATCAAGTCATGGGGGTGCTAGCCACAACAAGCATTAAGCGAAGGAAAATCAATCACTAACAGAGAAGCATAAACATAGATTAATCAGTCAAGATAAACACATGAAGTTTAGTTTAGTTACATCTAATCCCAACAAACTGGGATTAGCTACTCATAATTACAGAGAAAGCCAAACCAGAGAAATAGGAGAAGAGGAGAGAAGAGGCTCCATGGGAGCTTTCCTTCTTCTTCACAGCAACCCCTCTCAGCAACTCCCTTCTAGGGTTGAAACCCTAGTCCAGTCGCAGCTCCAAGTGCCTCCAAGTGCCCCCCTTCAAAAACTCTCCAAAAACTCAAAACTCCCTTTTTCTGCCCTAAAACAGCAACTTATACCAATCAGTTCTGCGCGCGCTCGCGAGGCGAATGGCCTCTCGCGACGCGAATACTAAATGGTTCCCATTTTGAATTTCAATTCTCGCGACGCGACTGGTGATTCGCGAGGCGAGACAGAAAGAGTCTTCTCATTACGCCCGTGATGAGTATCAGGGCCTGGGTGTGATGGCTTCTGTTCTTCAGGCTCGCGGGGCGAGACACGGCTCGCGTGGCGAGACAGAAATGGTTGCATTTTTTGGCACAGTCAGTCTTTAGTCTCGCGAGGCGAGTAGTCTCTCACGGGGCGAAGCTTCAGAATTATGCTTGGCTCAATTTCTTCTCTTTCAAGCTCTAAATTCATCCAAGCTTCATTATGGCCAAATCTGCATAGTTCTCCTTAAGTTCCTGCAAAACAACACCAAGAAATCGCTTCACCCATTCCAAGGGAAAAACTAACTAAAATCAAATAAAGAATGCCTAATCTATATGAAAAATGCATGAAAAAGTGCATATGAAACATCATGTAAAATCACACTATCAATCCTTGAGAATAGAATTGAATACATAGTTATTATTACAGTTTACTCAAGGTTCTATACTGATTATGCAGATCAAGAACTGATATCAATTGAATACTTAGAACATCAAGATCACAATTATATGCGCAAGACAGAAATTAAAGAGTTTGAGTTTAGAGATACCACACAACCAGATTTATCCTGGTTCAGTCACCACCACTGTGACCTATATCCAGTACCCACTCCACCTGTGGGATTTCACACACTAACACACAAGCTTTGCCAGGTAGCTTGAAAAACCTTCACACCACAAAGCACTCCTTCACCTCGAGATACCACACTTTTGTAAAGAGCCTCAATGTTCAACCTTAGGGATACCTCACCCTAATCACTTAGAGAGACTCCCTCTCTCTTTACAATCAAATAGAACGAAAAATTGATTCCTAACTCTCAATAGTCAGATATACAAATTGAAGCACTTATAAGAATGAAACACTCTTTATCACAATAAGCTCAAGAAAGATGATGAATGATTCACAAATAGATTTTGTAAACTTTCTGATTGTGTTCAATATGTTGTTCTCGTAAAAAGTGTTCCTTTAATCCTTCTATATATAGCAAACAAGTTATAGTCATTGGGATCAATCAAAACAGATTTGGTTCTGATAACAGAATCTGTTTTCTTGATTCTGGTTCTTGAAATAAGATTCTACATCAGTTCTTATAGCATTTGCGTCCATCTTGAAAATAAGCACGTCCGTCTAGCCATTTTGAATTAAGATTTTACATCGGACGAGTGCTTCTTATGAAATCTTATTTCCAAAAATCATTTTCATTAACGAAAACTTATTCCTTTTAATGCAGGTTATGAAAATTGATTTTCTTCATGCATTTTTTAGTTGAGATATTTTGTGACTAAGAGATTTCTTTCTCTTACAAATCATCTAAGACTTAAATCTAAAATTCTCCGTTAAGCTTTTGCCTTGATGATTCCTTGATCTTTGTCTTTGCTCTTTGATTCCTCCATGTAGCTCTTTTGATTTCTTCAAGTTCTTCCTTGAATATTTTCCTTGAATTTTCTTAATGAACTTGTTGATCACTGCTTGATACCCGTCTTTGCAATTTGACACTAAAACACTTGCATACACATTAAGTTGTATTTGTCATATATCAAAATCTCTAAGTCATTGAGTCTAACATAGAACGCGTATACACAAGGTTTTATTCTACTCGTCCACTGATGTGGCAGAAGCGCTCGTCCACACAAGTCTTTGGACTTGCTAAGTCCTTAGAGAAACTCCGTCTAATGACGTGGCACTATGGACGTCTATTGAATTTTAGTTAAGCACTATGGTTGTCTACTTTGAGTTTGAAGGAAAGCACTCGTCTGCTGACGTGGCTACTATGGATGTATATTGAATTTTAGTTAGCCATCTATTTAACAATTAAAATATAAACAGTTTAAATAACCTTTGGACGGGTAATTCTTTGCAAGAGTCTGCACATTTTATACCTTATATTATTTTGGATATTCTTGCATAAACTGAAATCACTTGTTAGATCTCAACTAACACTTTGCCAAGCAAATTTAATCCTTTTGTTAACACCAAAACCTAGAGATTAAATAAACCAGAACCACTTTGGTTCCAACAATGTCGACCTCCCCCTCAACCATCAACTCCAATGCTCTATGCATGGCAAACAACAAACAATCCCAACCACCTCCTTGCCCAGGCCAAAAAGCTCCCAGTACTTCAACATCAACTCAATGTGCTTGGGTGAATAAGCACCCAAGACTTCAACACTAACAACACCTTAGACCCAAACCGCGGGGTCAAGGTTCCCTTGGCCAAAAAGAACCAAGGTACAACTAATCAACATGCGTTACCCCAACGAATGCAAACGCTTAATCATCTCAACATCTTTAATTATCTTTGTTAATCATTAACCAAGTTGTCTAACCTTTATCATTGATTAGTTATGTCAACTGGTCATTATTGGGGAAGATTGGGGTTAGAAACTCCCATTAAGTCCGTTAATTCCATCGTTGTCTGATAGGGGAGCACGAGTGTGCTCCTCCCCTGCACGACCGTGCTGGTCATATAAGTGAAGCACGATTGTGCTTCCATTCATGCACGGTCATGCTCAGCAGCACGGTCGTGCTTCCTCTGTTGCACCGCCGTGCTTAATGCACGGTCATTTTCCAGAATTCAAACTGGGAGCACGGCGTGCTCCCTGTTCAGTACGGCTGTGCTTAGTGCACGACAGTACTGTTCTGGGTAGAGTCTCACATCAGATTTTAACCAATTATTAGGGTACAACAATCCTTTAAGCTTAACTCATTTTTACAAAACTCAACAATAACAACCACCATCATCTCAACCAATCATCCATTATCATCATGCCAATCATATCATCAACATAGCAACATATAGGCAACCAATCATGCACATAACATATGAAACATAATTCCAACAGCCAAGAACATGTTATCCAACAACCAATAAAACATATTAACTTATACATGTATTCATACAAAACAAAAATGGGGTTATGGGAACCCCCTTTACCTTACGCTACCCCCAATACCTAAAGAATACATTATCATTCTCCCCATACCTGGATTGAAGGTAGCTCTAACAACAACCAAACAACAAAATGGTTCCTTCCCTTCGAGCGGCTCAAAACGAATCCATGCCTTGGAATAACATAAACACAAACTATCAGTTTCCAATTCTAAACAAGAAAAGGAAACATGAAAGGGAAAGACTTTACCTCTATATATCAAGCACAGATGAAACAGGGCTTCCCAAAGGTCTCAAATACTCAAGAAACTGAATGAGTTCGATGGAAATAGGGAATGAAACAGTGTTAACAGCAATAGGGTTTGCAGCCAACACAGATAGGGTTAAAAATGCAACCCTCGATTTCTGTGCCAAAATAAATAGACTATGCACGAAGCACGGTCGTGCTCCTCCTGAGCACAGTCGTACCGGACTTAGCGTTAGCGAGACGCGGTCCACACATTGAGCACAGGCGTGCTCACTATCGAGCACGGGCGTGCTCAACTTAAAAGCATAAACACATTTTTGACTTTAAGCACGGGCATGCTGGCTAATGAGCACTGTTGTGCTCATCTACCAGAAATGGACTTTTAAGCTAAAATCCCACCTAGCCTTTAGCCAAAAACTTACCCAAAAACACTTAAACGAAAAAGCAGGGTGTTACAAGCATCATATAAAGGCTTTTTGTATGAATAAGAAAGTTCAAGTATAGATTCCGATGAAGAAGATATCCAATGGCTCATGAAGAAATTTAACAAGTTCCTCAAGAAGAAGAAAAGCTCCAAGAGAAAACAATCTTCCGTAGTTTGCTATGAATATGGGAAGAATGGTCACAAAAGAACGGAGTTCTCTATGTATAAAAAGAAGATTGGCAACAAGAAGAGAAGAGCATACAAAGCTTGGGAGGATATTGAAGAGACTTCTTCAAGTGAAGATGAACAAAAGGAGGTAGCAAAACTTTGTTTACTTGCAAGTCACCAAAGTGATGATGGGGTAAGTGAATCTGAACCTTCTTTACCATCTTATGATGATTTGCAATATGCATTTGATGAGTTGTATGATGAATCTCTTATACTTGCTAAAATAATTTCCTCTCAAAAGAAATCTATCTCTATTTTAGAAAATAATGTTTCAAAATCAAAAAAGGAGATATATGAGCTTAATATTGAAAATGAAACCTTAGGAATGATTTTTTAATGCTCTCATTGATCTCTCTTTAAAAAGTAAAGAATGTTGCACCACTTTTGAAAATTGCAAGAATTTTGAAAGTGAAAACATTGATTTGAAAAAGTCACTTGCAAGGTTCACAAATGGGAGTAACAATCTTAATGTTTTACTTGGTAAACAAACTATGAGTTTTGTTAAGGCCGGATTGGGATACAATCCATTTGATGCTAAAACCTCCAACAAGGCTCAATTTGTTCCATTAAGCAAACAAAAGAAGTCAACTATAAAATGCTATTTTTGTTGCAAGCATGGACACCATATTTCAAAATGTTATATCAAAATAAAAGGTGTTGATAATTGTAACTTGATGTGGGTCCCTAAAGGGAGTATACCTAAGACAGTTTTCCAAAGACCCAAACAAAATTGGCTATCTCAAGGGTAATTCGTTACATTTGGTATTCGTTGAATCAAATAAACAATTAACTGATATCTTTACCAAACCTTTGCCTAGAGAAAACTTCTTTTATATAAGAAGAGAGCTAGGGATCATAGATGAAACATGTATTGATTGATCTTATATGCTATGATTGTTTGGATGCATGTTTGTTTGATACATATCTTGTATATGTTGATCTTTAATCTTATATGAATGTGATTTGATCTCTGGATGAGCAATGTGCATGAATATATATGAAATCTATGTGTTTTTTGTTCTCTGGCCAGTAAGTATTCGAATACACTGTATGAGTATTCGAATAC
Source organism: Sophora flavescens (assembly GCA_030762895.1). Lineage (NCBI taxonomy): Eukaryota > Viridiplantae > Streptophyta > Magnoliopsida > Fabales > Fabaceae > Sophora > Sophora flavescens. The sequence goes on from CM061063.1 coordinate 109,608,566, forward strand.
TCTGTTTTTTTTTTCTGGTAGTATTCGAATACCAGGCAAAAATCTGGTTCTGATGTTGAGATTTCAGTATATGGAGGATACATTACCAGTTTAATGAAGAGGATAGTGATAATGATGATATTTGATTTCTTTAGTTCCTGTTCTCAATGCTTTAATGTTTTATTATGCTGATGAGCAATATACATGCAGAGCAATATAGAAGTAATTTGATGATAATGATGAGAAATGAGTTTCTAGATTAAAAGGTCATTGATCCAATTTACATAAAATGCAATTAGTATTTTTCTCTGATACCACTATGTATTTGTGTGATGAGACTGTTTGTTTTTATTCTTAGATGACTGTATTAGTATACCTTTGTTGGTATACATACTTTTCTCTGATATCCTGGACCTGGTGTGATCTTTTATGACCTATGTATGACTGTTGGATGACCGTACTATATTTACCTTTCTTGGTATCTTTGCTCTGATATAGTTGATTCTGATATCCATCACACATATGCTATTATGGATGCTAGTATGCATGCTTTTAACACTACTTGAAATATTTTTTGAGTGTGCATGTATGACATCTATTATATATATTTGTGAATATTGTGTCTTTTCTCTCCACATATACTATGGTTTTTGATAATGCCAAAGGGGGAGAAAAGGTGTGCTTTTGTGTTTATTTTGTAGGACCCTCTAAATCTACTCAGAAGGAGTGTTCACATATTCAGGGGGAGTTCAGCAAAATAATGATACACCTTATTCACAAGTCATCAAAAGCTTATGATACAAAATCAAAGCAAGATTCAAGTTTCATCAAACGATCAAAGAGTTGTCATAATCAAAAAGGGGGAGATTGTAGAAGATGATGAGATTCAAGTCCCAAGTATGCTTCCATGAAGAACATCTCCACCCATGGGCAAGAATGAAGATATGAAATGTGTTTTGATGATGATCATGTTGATTGAAGATGTTGTAATCGTTTGATGTTATGTTTGCTTTTCTAGGTTTTGATGTAAGTCATAAGTAACTTAGTTTGGTTAGATGGCTTAACAAAATTAAGAAGATAATAATGCTAAACCTAAAAATAGAAATCAATTAGAGCTATTATCAAACGCCAAATTTTGAAAAATGTTTTAAGGTATAAGCAATCACATACATAGTTGTATATTGGTCTACTTCAAGGAAAACTCGAAATTCCTTCTAGAGTATTCAAATCCCAACTCATGTATGCCATTACGAATGCAATTTGGCAATTTTTGAAGGGAGTATTCGAATACCCCTGTGGGTATTCGAATACTACCCATTCTGTTAAGTTTGTTGGTTTCTGTTACAGGGAGTATTCGAATACCCTATAAGAGTATTCGAATACTCACCCTAAAATTCAGTAAAACTTCAGTTTTTCAGCTCCAAAATAGCAAGCCATCTATTCATCCTTTGTTACAAGTGATCTAGAAGCCATAAGCTTTGATGCACAAGTGTTTGTGCTAGGATTTTCTCTTCTACTCAATTTGTTTTGAGTTTTGTTTTGGGAGTGTGGATCCCATGGTTCTCAAGGGTGTGATATCTCTTGAGGGGCATAAACCTTTATTGGTGAGGTATCCTTCAAAGTAAGGGTGAGACATCCCTTTTTGGCAAGAGTGTGGTATCTCTTGTGGTGATTGTTGGTGTGGTATCCAACAAGGTGCAAGAGTGTGGTATCTCTTGTGTGTGAGTTGTTGGTGAGGTATCCAACAAGTTTTCAAGAGTGAGGGATCCCTTGAGAGTGTGGTTCTAGTAGGTGAGGTATCCTAATAGAGGAGAGTGACTTTTGTATGGAGTGTGGTATCTCTTGTACAAACTTTGTCATAGTGAATTTCTCCAAGAGGATTCTTGGGGAGTGGTGAAGTTGACACAGGCAAACACAAGAAGGGGGGTTGAATTGTGTTTGTTAATCATTTTCTAAAAACAACCTCTAACTATTTTTGCACACAAGAAGGTTAAAACAGAAGCAAGCACAAAGAAATAGATCTTTTAAAAGGAAAGCTTTAACAAAAGCAATATCAACACCCCTCAGTCAATAAAAACAAAGAAAGCAGTAAGAGATTAGAGATAGAAGAATCACACAAGATGTTTTATCCTGATTCACTCTCTTCCAGCCAAGAGCTACGTCCAGTCCCTTCTACTTGAAGGTTTTTCTCCACTATTATCCAAATAGATTACAACCAAGTATTCAACACCTCTCCAGGCTACAAGTATTTCTTTCTTACCAAGCCTCTTCAGGCTCTAACTCTAACAAAGATATTTAACTTACGATCTTCTTAACTCACTGTGTGTGAGGATATGAAGGTTTAAGATCAAATGAATATTTTCACAATATTCAAACTAAAGAATACAGACTCTTGCTCTTGAAAGAATATTAGAATAAATGATTATCGATTGGCAAAAGTTCTTCTTCAGAACTTGAGGTTTTCTATTTATAGTGACCTTCTTCTTCACTTGTATTTCTTCAACGGTTATTTTGAATATTCCCGTTTAGAGATAGCATTGATTGCATGATATCCGTTGTGACTGATAGCTTGATCGTGACAATGCTGAATATCACTCTTGGTTATCGAGATAGCATGAAATGGAGGCTCATCGCTCTGAGTATTGTAGCTTGAGAACTTATTGATCCTCCTTTGTGTACAATCCAGCTTTTTCCAGCCATAAAATTGTCATCGTACAGATCGTTTTGCAGTTTCTCATTGTACGATTCTGCTTTTTGCATTTCTTTGATGGTACTATGTTTCTTTTACAACAAGGTAAAACATTAAAGCAGATAAAACAAATGTGAAGAAAAAAATTTCGAATGAAATAAATATCAATGATTTGAAATAAATTCAAGATATTCGGATTGCATTTATTCATTCAAAATGGATCTTGTCTACTTAAAAATTTCGTCTACTTAGTTATATGTGATACTAAGTCTATTTATTATTTTATTTTGCTCATCTGTTGACGTGGCATATCCTCTCGTCTATCAAGTCTTTGGACTTGCTATACCTTAATGAGTTGTCATAATCTTCGTCTGGTGACGTGGCAGTTAGACACGTTTACTATCAAGTCTTTGGACTTGCTGTATCTAAGAAGTTATTTTGATTTTCGTCTAGTATGCATTTAGTGCCTAGTCTACTTAAAGAAACCAGTCTACTTAAATAAATAAATAACTTTACCAAAACATTGAGTAGCCCGTCTACAAGGGTGGACGCGTATTTTCCTCAATGAGTCCAACAAAAACTTATCCCAAGTTTCTATTACTCATATATAAATATTCATGCATAGCTCAAAGCACATGTTAGATTTCAACTGATACTTTGCCAAGAAAATTTAATTCTTTTGTTAACGTCAAAATTTAGAGATTAATTAAATCCAAATTACTTTGGTTCTAACAATCTCCCACTTTTTGATGATGACAAAAACTAATTAAATTTGAGTAGCAAAGTCTAAGAGAGCTTACAAAGCTCCCCCTAAGACAAAGCATATAAACTTTAACAGGAGAAGTATAAGACAGAAATTCAACAGCACATGTATATATAACTTATCAGATCAGTATAACTACTTATCAATTAAGTATAGTATCAGAGCTTTAAAGTCTTTATCAAACTTAAACAAGTTTCAGAGCAAATAAGTTTTATCATATCAAACAGTGTTAGAGCACATGGACTTAGGATATATCATATCAATAAACAAATCATAGTAAACAGTATCAGAGCAATAAAAATATATATATCAGAGCAATATTTATTTTAGCATAGCAAATCATGTCAAAGTATAAACAGAAAGATATGCATATGCAGACAAACGTATTCTTTAAGAAAAGAAAACCGACTTTATAAAATTTAATTCTCTTATCCTTTCTCCCCCTTTTTTGTCATCAGAAAAAAGGTAAAGGGAGTAGACAATCATTGTCAGTAATATTAAACAAAATAAAGATAAAAGGTTAAGGTTAGGCAGGAGGAGGTGGTGGAGGTGGAAGGTTCTGAGTCTGGCTTTTCTTGAAATCCATCAGGAATTCTAGCATTTTGTTGACAACTCCTAAGGTTGGAGACATTGATATTTGAACTTGTTGTTGGACATCCTCCTTAATTTTCTCAGTCATATTCTCAACCTTTTCATCAACTATCTGCCAACTCTGTCATCAACTATTTTGCCAAGTATCTCTTCAAGGTTCTGTGGCAGAGCATGTTGTCTTGAACTTTCAGCAGATTCTTGAAAGGTGCTTAATGCTCTGGAGTGTTCAGGATGAACTGAAGGGAGAACTACAGGTAGAGCTTGTGGTTGAGAGGAATGCTTTCCAGATGAGCTTTGTTTGGAAATTGACTCAGCAGTTTCTTCTTCATGATCACCTGAGCCAAAAATAGTGGCATTCATGCTAGGTCCTTCAACGACAATTTCATCTTCTAGGAGCTCAGAAGGAGGTGAAGACGGAGTAGGATTAATCACTAGAAGGGGTAAATAGGTCACTGATACTTCCTTTGCCCATATGATGGGGTAGGAGAATTCCACATTTTGGCTTGTTATGGGAAGTCCCCAAAGATCTTTGTAGATCATGTACCTGAAGTTTGAAAGACCACACTTGCCTCTGACTTTAGGAATTTCCTTTTTCTCTTCTTGGGTCAGTCCAGAGGAAGATGCTTCTCTTGTGTAGTGGATGATGTGGGATTTCCAAAAGTCTACAGCAAGTTGTTCATTGATCAACTCAATAGATTCATAATGCAAATAGTAGTCCAGCATGGAGTAGTCAAAAGTTTCTTGATTCAGATCAAGCATAACTGATTCAGCTTTTGGCATAACTCCTTTGAATCTTCTATTCTTCTTGTCCTTGTCCTTGTTCAGATCAACCATCGGCAGTCTTGGACAGATTCTATACGGCATGATTCCAATTCTTGTTGCAGTATTATGTCTCAGCCATGATGAAGGGACAAAATGTGTGGCTCTATCAACTCTGAAATGACTGAATTCCCACTTCAGCATTTCATAGATGAGATGATCCACAAAGAAATCAGAGGTCCTCCCATAGACACTGGGATGCTCGAAGGATACCCATCTTGTGTTATTGTCCAAGATTATAGGGACATGTTGTGAGGATCTCGCTTTTCTTTCAGGGACGGTAGGAAGATTCTTCCTTTGAGGGTTTGTCTCCCAGACACTTATCACATGTCTCTGAACTCCATCAGTGAAAGGTATGAGAGGTGGAGTTTTAACAAGGTTAGGATAGATTTTTCTAGGTGGGAATTTGTTTAGGGGTAGGTGAGTGACTAAAGGTCCTATGTTGTTGTGCATTTGTGATGGCACTTTTGTGATTAGTTTACAGTCAGGATGGGGTAAATAGAAGGGTTCAACAGGTGGGTCTACTTCTTCCTCATACTCAGGTAGGGGGTACCACCTGTCAGGAATGTATTCAGGTTCAGGCTGGTGAGTGAGAAACAACTCTCCATTTTATTTTTACTTTGGCCCAATCCTCAGATTTGCCATCATAAATAATAGAAATTGGGGTGAAGGGAAATAAGGTTCTTAAAGGTTTAGGGAAGGGAGCACCAGGGGAAATGCCATCATCTGGTTGATTGAACCTGGGATCATTGGCAGGGATAATTGGTTGAAATTGTGGTCATGAGGAAGCTATTTGTGAGTGGGTAGGTGAAGGTTTAAGCAAGTTTGTGGTTTGGTCAGTTTGTGTTGGTTGGGGTGAAGGAGGTGTGGGAATGTATACATCATCAGTCATGTTTTGGTTGAACACTTCATTTGGAGCAGAGAGACAAGAATAACATCGAACCAACAGATGCCAGGGAGAGAATCACCTCTATTTTATAAAGTAGATACTAAGGCATCTACTGCTATTTGAACAGGATCACTAGCAAAGATGGTTACCTTAGAAGTCTTCGTTGTTCTGGCCTTTCTTGCATGTTACCTTCTGACTTGAGTTGAAACAGGCACATCGGCCTCAGCAGAAGTTTTCTGTTTCTTCAGAATGGTACTGATAGGAACTCTGTCCTCATCAGCTTCCTCGTCCTCATTGTGTGAGAAGATGACTCTTCTTTTCTTCTTAGCAGGAGTATCAGTAGGTTCCCTAATAAAAATGCCACCAGCTGGTCTCTTGGGGGCAGGTTTCCTCACTGCAGTGGTCTTCTTTCTGACATTTTTCTTTGGCTCCACAGCCTCAGTATCGTTTTGTTCCACCATTTCCTCTTTCATTTTCATAAGTTCCTCTGTTTTAGCAATAGCAGCAGCAACATATGTGCTAAGATTCATGTTTTCTATGTTCATTTTACCAAAGTCTGCAGCTGACATTGGTTTTTCAATGAGAATTCTGGCTTGTTCCTCAGGAGTCCTTGCAGCAAGAAATTCTTGGATTCCTTGAGCCTTGAATATCTTAGAAAGAAGATGACAATAAGGAAATGCTGAGAGTATTTTCTTGTTCATCACAGCATCTCTAAATCTTCAATACAAAATTCTTGGAAGATTGATCTTCATTTCGGCGAGAAGATGGCAGAGGCAGAATTTGTGCAGGGAGGAGAGGTTGTCTTTGGATCCAACCTTATGAAGAACCACCTTATTAAGAAGCTGATGCAGGATACGAACAATGTCCTTCATTTCAACAACTTTCCAAGAGTGAGTTCTGACTGTGTCTTCTCTCATTAAGCAGACTTCAATGGTCTCTGAGCCGCCTAAATCAACTTCCCATGATTCGGTAAGAAGGTCACCCTTGCCGGAGCGAGAAGATGGCATCAGCAATAGTCTTCTCAGAGACTACAATCTTCTTTCTCAACACAGTAGAGAAGAAGTCAGTATCAATTACTTGAACATTCCTCTAGAAATCCCTAATCAGGTTTGGAAAAACAGAGACTTTCTCTAGGAAGAATCCTCCCCAACCAGCAGCATTAACGTACTTGCTAATGTCCAAGTTATAGTCTTGCAACACTCCAAAGTTGAAATGATGCTCAATTTCCAAGTTAAGCTTGTCCACGTTGAAGGTTGAAGAAGAAGCCATTTTTGGTGAACAGAAAGCTTAAGGTTTGAAAGCAAAGAGAGAGAGATAACTCGAGAGATCAGGGAAGTGTAAAGTTTTTCTCAGAAGGAAAGGATTACTATTAAAAGATTTCTGAATCCCAAAGGTTTATCAAAAGGAAAATCTTTTGACAAGACATGTCATTATGGATAAAACGGTGTTGGTATTTTGGAACATTAAAAGGTTTTGATAGGATTGATGAAATTACTGACTCGGCAAAGAGAATAGAGGATAAATTTGTCATTGAGACAAAATAAATGCATTTAAAAATATGCTTAGATGCAGGCAGATGTGGACTCGTCTGAAACTACATAATGAACACAGTAAACAACACCAATAGACGCGACATATCGACGTGCAACACAACATGCAAGACGCACAACTTTTTATAGGTATTAGACGTGAATAAGTAATAGATGCAAGATTATCAAAACAAATTTTTCACAAGGCTGGATGCCTAAATTAATCCACACATATCATGTTAAGATGCTTCCCAATAAATCTGTCCTCTGCAAGAGGTTTAGTAAAGATATCTGGCCATTGATGGTAAGTATCTACAAATTAAATATCAAATACACATTTTTACACATAATCCCTAATAAAATGATGCTTAATCTCTATTACCTTAGATCTAGAATGCAAAATTGGATTCTTAGATAGATTTATTGCAGCTGTATTATCACACATAAGTGGAATACTACTTACAAACACATTGTAATCCTCCAATTGATATTTGATCCGAAGAAGTTGTGAGCAACAACTTGCAGCCGATATATACTCGGCAATGATTGATAAGGCAATGATACTTTGTCTTTTGCTTGACCATGAGACAAGATTAGCTCCAATGAAGTGACATCCTCCACTAGTGCTTTTTCTTTCAATTCAATCTCCAGCATAGTCGGAATCACTTAACCCAACTAATCTGTAATCTTCATTTTTCTTAAAGCACAAACCAAGATTAGTAGTACTTTTTAAATATCTAAAGATTCTCTTAAATGTTGATAAGTGAGATTCTCTAGGATCAGATTGAAATCAAGCACACAAACATACACTGAACATAATATCAGGCCTAGACGCAGTAAGATATAAGAGAGATCCTATCATACCTCTATATACCTTTTGGTCTACCTTTTTCTCTTTATCATCTTTGTTCAGTATGGAAGTGGTGTGCATAGGAGTATTCATTGGCTTACAATCATCCATCTTAAACTTCTTCAAAATCTCTTTTGTATACTTAGTTTGGTGGATGAGCACCTCGTCCAAGGTTTGTTTTACTTGAAGTCCAAGGAAGAATTTGAGTTCTCCCATCATGCTCATTTCAAATTCTTTATGCATTAACTTAGAGAATTCTTTGCATATTAGTATCACAAAAAATAATATCATCAGCATATATTTGTACAACTATGAAATTAGACTTAATAGACTTTCTAAAGAAGGTTGTGTCAACCTTTCCTCTATTGAATCCATTTTCCATAAGAAATGACTTAGTCTGTCATAACAAGCTCTAGGAGCTTGCTTAAGTCCGTACAAAGCTTTCTTAAGCTTATATACATGTTCAGGATAGGCTTCACACTCAAAACCCAGAGGTTGCATAACATAAACTTCTTCATTAATAAAGCCATTTAGAAAAGCACTTTTAACATCCATATGAAAAAACATAATACCATGATGTGCAACAAATGAAAGTAGAATTCTAATAGCTTCTAATCTTGAAATAGGTGCAAAAGTTTCGGTATAATCTATACCTTCTTCTTGAGAGAAACCTTGAGCAACAAGTCTTGCTTTGTTTCTTATTACCTTACCATTTTCATCAAGTTTGTTTCTGTAAACCCACTTTGTTCCAATCACTGATTTGTCTTTGGGCAAGGGAACCAGAGTCCAAACTTCACTTCTTTCAAATTGATTGAGTTCTTCTTGCATAGATAGAATCCAACCATCGTCTAGCAGAGCCTCGTCTACAGTCTTTGGTTTCAACTCAAACTAGTGCAGAAATATCTTATTCTCTAAAAGTTGATCTGTTTCTTAGCTGATCATTGGGGTTTCCAATGAACTGATCTTGTGGATGATAATTCTTGAAGTTCCAAGATTTTTGAACTGTATCATGTTGAGAAGTGGAAGTTTCTAGTTGTTGAGTGGGGTCATCTGCTTGATCATCAACTTTTATCTCTGGTGAGTCTCCTGGAATGTTTAGATCAAGATCTGCAAAAGCTTCATCTAGCTCTGATAATTTCTTATCAGGCTATTTGTCATCAAACTTGACATGAATACTTTTCTCTACTATTAGAGTCCTAGAATTATAAACTCTAAAGCCTTTAGATATTTCAGAATATCCTAATAGTATTCCATTATCTGTTTTAGCATCAAACTTGCCAAGTTGATCTTTAGTATTCAGTATATAGCATTTACAACCAAAAGGGTGAAAATAAGATATGTTGGGTTTTTGTCCTTTCCACAGTTCATAAGGAGTCTTATTCTGGATTGATCTAATGTATATTATATTCTGAATGTAGCAGGAAGTATTAACAGCTTCAGCCCAGAAGTGTCTAGGGACAGAGTTGTCATTGAGCATAGTCCTTGCCATCTCTTGAAGAGATATGTTCTTTCTCTCTACCACACCATTTTTCTATGGTGTTCTAGGTATTGAGAAGTTGTGAAGGATACCACTTTCTTCACAGAACTTATGAAATAACTCATTGATAATCCACTGGCTTATCATGTTTTAGCTAATAGTTTAGAGTGGATTTCATCAATTAAATTTTGTTGAATGCTTGATTTAACCCAAATTAGACTTTGTTTTCCTATTTTAGTTATTTTAGAGTCAATGTGTGCATTTAATTGATTTTAATTAGAATTTAATTGATTTTCTCAAGATTTTCTTATTTTTATTTTTAGGAAAGGACAAAGAAGAAGGATTTCAATTAAATTGAAGATTGCTAAGTAAATTGCGAGGGCCCACATGATGGATTTGAATCCAAATCAATTTGGATTTGGATTATTATGATTAAAAGATAATTCAATTGGCATTGAGATAAAAGATTGAATCCAAATCAATTTGGATTTGGATAATAATTGTCTATCACAACAACAAAGGATATGATAAGATTTGGCAATTAATTTGGAGATATTGATTTAGCAATTAAATACGAAGATTAAAATACTCAAGACCAGTTATGTTGGAGTTTACATGAAGGCGGAGCTTGAAATACAAGAAAAATGAGCCAAACAGAGCCCATCACGACCTGGCCGTGATAGGCATCACGTCCATGATCGAGTAGGGCTGAAAAAGAAATAAGAACACAAAGTCAAAACCTGTCACGGCCGTGACAGGTCAACCAGTGTCAAATTCTCCAGGACAGAATCTGTCACGGCCTGGACGTGACAGGCATCACGGCTGTGACGCGCAAAATCTGAAATTTTGATTTACTGATTTAATTTGATTTTGTAATTGTTTCGAATCCAAGTTAACCTACTCTATAAACTGGGGAATTAGGCTCAAAAATAGGGATCTCTTGGCTGCTACCTTAAGCTTAATTTAGGATTTCTTTTCTTCTCCAATTTCTTCTATTCTCTTAGGTTTTTTATGTTCTTTTTAATCAAGATTGCTTTGAACATGGCAATGCTTGAGTAGTCTTTTTATTTCTAGGAATTGGGGCTATGCCCAAGACTTGTTTTATATTATGAATTGATGTTTTCCCTTTGTTAATTCTAATTTGCTTTTGATTAAATTAATATTGCATGAATTACTTGTGAATTTGGTGCGCACTTATTTGCATGTCATAGATACTCTAAGGATGAACCTACTGGTGAACTTAGGTATTGGATCTATAGGGATTGAACTTAGGACTTAAATCACGAGAGTTAGAAGCGATCATTTGAGGGTTCATTGAATTGTCACGAATCTTAATGGGTTCAATTTAAAAACAATTACCACGAGAGTATGGGTTGGTTTAATTGGGCACGGTTCTTGTATTTCGATTGGGAACATTAACTTATTTAGGATAAATTCACCTTCAAAGCAATTTTGATAGTTAACAAGAGGGGTAGTCAATTTAGTAGCATGAGCAGTCTTGTTGGTAACCCAATTCCTGGAAATCTCTTTTAAATTAAAATCCCCAAAATATTTTATTTTATTGTTTCTTTTATTTTCTTGAAATCTTTTCACACCTATTTCTCCGTTTAAATAGTTGTTTAATTTGTGAAGTGACACTTGGTTTCCCAATCCCCGAGTTTGATTGACGCGCTGTCGCGCACGCGTCAAAAGAAGAGCGGTTTGTAAAAATGTAGTTTAGAATGCGACAACTCGGGTATCGTATCACAATGACTCTCGTAATGTTATTATCACAGAAAATTAGTTTTCTTGGGGGGGTTTTGGATTTCAAGTTAAACAAGGAAAACAAAGCAGAAAACTAATGTAAACTAAACAATTACCAATTAAGCTAAGCGATCAACCTACTGCTTTCGGTTTCCCACTATCATCGGTTCATATAAATCCAAGCCCTAAGCGGATTCTAAACCCTTTTCGATTGTAACATCAATTAACAAGCGAAACCGATGCTACGAGACATATGTTCCTAATTCCGAATTAAGCAAACGGATTAAGCCCTTCGTGAATTAAGCAAACACGAATTGAACGCACGCGAATTAAGCAAACGCGATTAAGTTTAGGAACACACAATCATCGAAACAAATCAATACCCATTCGATACAAACTGAATAAAGCAAACAGAGAATATAGAATAGATATTGAAAGAGAGTAGCAATTAAATCAGGAATTACATAACCTCAAGCGGCAGTGCGAACCGATTACAGCAGATTGATCAAGGAGACTAGTTCTCCATCAAAAACGCAATACAACCAGAGAAATTCGAAACAAGGATTAGCAAAAAGATCCTTCTGTTCTGCCCTAAACAGCTATTTATAACTTTCAGAAACTGCGCATTCTCGCGAGGTGAGTGGCCTCTCGCGAGGCGAATATTAAAATGGCGCCACTTTGAATTTGTGTTCTCGCGAGGCGAGTCTTCAAAATCTGGGTTGTCACAGCCGTGATGCCTATCACGGCCAGGCCGTGATTACTTCTGACTTTGGGTGCTTATCTGTCATGGCCGTGATCTTTATCACGGCTAGGCCGTGATGGTCTCTGTCTTCCAGGGGTTTCTCTTCACGCCCGTGATGGGTATCACGGGATGACCGTGATGCTTGCTGACTTCCAGGCTCGCGAGGCGAGCTATAGCTCGCGGGGCGAGGCAGAGAACATGACTTTTCTGGCACATGCTGGTCTTCAATCTCGCGAGGCGAGTAACCTCTCGCGGGGCGAGTGCTTCCAGGATTGTAATTTCCATTGTTTCCCTCATTCCTTGGACTCTAAGTCAACCTGAAAACATGAAAAAGCCATAAGTGCTTTATTTGACTCGAAAACTGGCTAAATAACCCTAAATCTACTTAAGGGACTCAAAACCTTGCTTGAGGACAATCAAGCCTAATTTGGGTGAAAACGAGATATAATTGGCACAAAACCACGGTCATACTAGTCATAAAACTAGATGAGCCAGAGGCTTATCAAAATACCCCAAACTTGAACTTTGCTTGTCCCCAAGCAAACTAAAACTCAAAACGACTCAAGACTTGGCAAGCTAGAAGGATTTCAACCAATTCCGCACAAATTTCAAGCAATTCATCAAAACAATTTTCCTTCAATGTTCCCCCCTTTTCAACAATGTAATCCCCACAATCATTTATTCCGAACATCTGAGAATTTCATCAATCAAACAATCATTAATCTAAGTAGGGGATCTAAGTTACACACAAGAGGGAGATCACCAAACTCAAACAATCGCCTTCCTCACAAAGGGGTTTAGTGTTCACTCCATCTCTCAGTTTGTCTAGGCTGACAACATTTCACTCAGTTTCACTTTTAAGAGCACTTCCCATGAATTTGATTTTCATCTCAAAATGGTTCCCACGGAAAACATGCATGCAACATCAAAAAGTCTTTCAAGGTTGTAATGGGGCCTGGCTAAGGGAAGGATATACAAAGGTACTGGGCTGAAGTCCCTAGGAACTAAGAGAGCATGAAGCTGTTTACACATTGAATTCCCTACTCAAGTTCCTATTCTTATTCTTCTTTTTGCCTTGGGTGGCTACAGCCCTTTTCTTCTAATACCCTTCTTGACATTTTGCATTTTTTTTTTTGAAAGATTTATTTTTGCCCTTTGGCTCCAACCTTTATTTTTTTTCTTTTTCTCAATCCCCAACAACACATCATATCCCTGTAGCCACCCCAAACTTAGTTTCTTGCAACCATTCTCTTGCTAAGCTTCCATGCTCTCCTAATCCTAAGATCGGGTTAACATGGTTTTTCCAGATTCAGGATCATAACATAAGGTCATCATGAAACAATAGGCTAATTAGGCTCAAAGGGGCTAACTAGGGAACATGCATTAGGGACTGGTTCAATTTAGGCCAAGTAGTTAATTCAAAGAAAATTGCCTAAATCATTTGATGCAAACACACAGACATGCAAACCATGAAGAGATTCAAGCAAATTCGGGAAAGTGCAACTTGAAAGTGATTCACACAATCAAAAACATGTTGGAGGCTCAAATCCTCACCTGGACATTCATGCAAATTGTTTGACCGAGATTCTATCCCTAGTGTGTGCACCCTATCACCCCAAACTTATCATAAATCATGCCATCACAACAAAATATCTCAAAGTTCAGTTTTTTTCAATTTTTCAAGTGGGGATCAATTTCCAAATTTCAAAACTAGGGGGAATCAGTCAACAATAAACATGCAATTCATCTATGCAAAATCAATCAAATTCCAGCAAACTTGCCAACACAAGACTCAAACACAACTCCTGAGCTTCTCAAATTATTCAGGAGCTTTATTGAAAACAAAACAGAAATAAAGCAAGGAAAAGAAAATTAACAAGGAGAAAGGGTTAAGAAAACTCATTGAGACGGTTCCACCAGGATCCCACTGTCTGTAGCATAAGTCCCACATGGTAGCCAAAGGACTGAAGCTTGTTCCATGCTTCCCTAATTTGCAGCCTTGATATGGGAGTGAGCGCTTGATAATTATGGGAACTCTGCCCAGTGCGGCGGACTTCTCACTCCCTCTTGGGTCACAGATGACCTTCTTCTCAACAAAGTCTCCCCAATAAAATTGGGGTTCAACCCCTTGAACTGGCCATGGTGCAAAATCCAAAGGCTCAAACTCCATCACTGGTGGCTTCTCAGGGGGAGGTGGCAAATAGGACACTGGTGCCTCCGGTGCTGCTTCAACTTCTGCATTTTCTTCATTCACTGCACTAACAAATTTATCACCTGCTATACATGCATAAATTTCAGCACACACCACACAAAGGTTAGTGTTAGTAGAGTCAATATATATATCACAATAAACTGAATCAGTAAAGGTCTGAATGTCTGGAAATTCAGCACTCAATTCATCCACCCCATCACTCTCAACACATGCATTTGATTGAATTGAATCATCTACTTCCAAAGGTTCTTCATCATCCTCAAGCATGGTGAAGCAGATGTCCTCCTGATCCTCCTGATCCTCATTTTCTACGTTTCCTGAAAAGAATAAACCTGCATAACATTCTATACACAAAGCGGTGTCAGTACAATCAGCACATGCATTAGAATCAGGGGATTCAACACACAGTTCATCAACAGAAGTATTATCAAAATCATCCTCAGAGGTATTGTCAAGAATAACTTGTGAATCTGTATGTTCTTCAAGGGGGTGTGGAGTTAGCAGTGCAGTAGAGTTGGCGACAATTTGATCAATTAGAATGGACAACTTCTGAGACTCAGCTTCTCCTATCCGATGGCTTTCAAGACTTTGTTCTGTCATTCGTTGAAGATTTGCTTGAAATTCTGTCATATGTTGTTGCATCAGAGAAGCTAACTCATCCAGGCTGGGTTGGACTTCATTTACTCCAATCATGCCAAAACCACTACTAGACTCATAGCCTTCAACAAAGTTAGGATAATATATGCATGGTGGTGGCTCGTAATCAACATAAGGCATATAACCTTGCATGTAATTATCCATGGCGGTACTAAGATTCATAACCAGACAAAGCAGCCATAACTAATTCAGCAATGAATTATTATTATTTTTTTATTTTCTGTTAATAACAACAAGAGTCCCCGGCAATGGCGCCAATTTGACGCGCTGTCGCGCACGCGTCAAAAGAAGAGCGGTTTGTAAAAATGTAGTTTAGAATGCGACAAGTCGGGTATCGTATCACAAGGACTCTCGTAATGTTATTATCACAGAAAATCAGTTTTCTTGGGGGGGTTTTGGATTTCAAGTTAAACAAGGAAAACAAAGCAGAAAACTAATGTAAACTAAACAATTACCAATTAAGCTAAGCGATCAACCTACTGCTTTCGGTTTCCCACTATCATCGGTTCATATAAATCCAAGCCCTAAGCGGATTCTAAACCCTTTTCGATTGTAACATCAATTAACAAGCGAAACCGACACTACGAGACATATGTTCCTAATTCCGAATTAAGCAAACGGATTAAGCCCTTCGTGAATTAAGCAAACACGAATTGAACGCACGCGAATTAAGCAAACGCGATTAAGTTTAGGAACACACAATCATCGAAACAAATCAATACCCATTCGATACAAACTGAATTAAGCAAACAGAGAATATAGAATAGATATTGAAAGAGAGTAGCAATTAAATCAGGAATTACATAACCTCAAGCGGCAGTGCGAACCGATTACAGCAGATTGATCAAGGAGACTAGTTCTCCATCAAAAACGCAATACAACCAGAGAAATTCGAAACAAGGATTAGCAAAAAGATCCTTCTGTTCTGCCCTAAACAGCTATTTATAACTTTCAAAAACTGCGCATTCTCGCGAGGCGAGTGGCCTCTCGCGAGGCGAATATTAAAACGGCGCCACTTTGAATTTGTGTTCTCGCGAGGCGAGTGGAATTCTCGCGAGGCGAGTCTTCAAAATCTGGGTTGTCACAGCCGTGATGCCTATCACGGCCAGGCCGTGATTACTTCTGACTTTGGGTGCTTATCTGTCATGGCCGTGATCTTTATCACGGCTAGGCCGTGATGGTCTATGTCTTCCAGGGGTTTCTCTTCACGCCCGTGATGGGTATCACGGGATGACCGTGATGCTTGCTGACTTCCAGGCTCGCGAGGCGAGCTATAGCTCGCGGGGCGAGGCAGAGAACATGACTTTTCTGGCACATGCCGGTCTTCAATCTCGCGAGGCGAGTAACCTCTCGCGGGGCGAGTGCTTCCAGGATTGCAATTTCCATTGTTTCCCTCATTCCTTGGACTCTAAGTCAACCTGAAAACATGAAAAAGCCATAAGTGCTTTATTTGACTCGAAAACTGGCTAAATAACCCTAAATCAACTTAAGGGACTCAAAACCTTGCTTGAGGACAATCAAGCCTAATTTGGGTGAAAACGAGATATAATTGGCACAAAACCACGGTCATACTAGTCATAAAACTAGATGAGTCAGAGGCTTATCATTGATACTCGATTTCTCACTGTTTTATTATTATTTGCTTCGTTCCGGTACATTTGCCGGAGCCCATCAAGTTTTTGGCGCCGTTGCCGGGGATTGGCACTATCAATATCATTAGTAACAAAGAAGACAACTACTTTAGACATTATTTTTTCTATTTTGTATATATTTGATCTTTTCTTTTGAGTTTTGTTTGTGTTAGGTGGATGCCACACATGGACCGTTGTTTCTATCTAAATAGAGAATCTCAAATTGATTGGATCGTGCTTGATTGTATAGTTGATAAGCACGTGAAGATATACTCCAAGGAGGAATGGAGATCCTATTTGTCATCCTTACAACCACCACGGACATTAATTTGGATCCCGAGGTCTTTGGAATCACTTTGGGAAATAGATGCTCAACATTTGATCCAGAGCATAGAGCATTGCAAGGAGGAATTTAGTGCCATGATTCAAAGGCATAAAATGTGTAAGAAACGTTCTTAATTTATAGCGGAGATGCTAGGTAACAACTTTCAGAGGTTAAAAGAGCAAGCTGACGAATTTTCTAAATTGCTAGCAGAAAAGTCGTACGAGACTCAAATTGAATAGAATGTTGTTGCCAATATGGACTTAAATGAAGATGACGTGGTGGTGGAAGATGATTAAATAAGAGAGGATCATGAAGATGAGTGCAAGGAGGAAATAACTCCTATTGTTCCTTTGCAAGGGACAAATGAGACAAATCATGTGGAAAATACTTCTCTCACCAATCCTATTGAGGAGCCTCAAAATCCTGAGTTAGATAAATATGTTGGTTTGCATGAATGTGTGGATGTTACAAAGTTGGTGCCTACAATTTGTCTATCACAATACTTAGTAAAAATACCAACTTTGGAGTTCAAGTCATTGCCTGAGAATTGAGAGTTTTCATCAATAGCGGCAAAGGCTCTAAGGTCACCTCAAAAAGTTATGGTTCTAATGGTTCATGGAGAAAATAATTACATAAAGGTCATTCTTGGAGTAGGTGACTTACCATTTGACCCGGGAGGAAGTGGGCTCATAATAGTACTTAGAGAAGTAAATAGAATCTCATCACACTTGCTTCTTCCATCTCCACTCCATAAGCCATGGGATCCGGGAGGAAGGTCTTACATCTTGGGCATCTCTTGGTCTTTTTACCACAGGCTATGGGATCCGGGTGGAAGTGTCTTCAATGAGTTTTTCTAAACCCTTCTCTTTTTAATTATTTTACTTTACTTTACTTGAGTCATATGTGTGTGAGTCTTGTGTTGGTAAGCTTCAAGGGATTTTATTGAATTTAGCATAGATAGATTTCATATATATATATATATATATATATATATATATATATATATATATATATTGATTTTTGATGATTTCCCCTAATGATTTGAAAATTGAAAATTGATCCCTAGGAAAATTGAAAATTGAACTTTGAAAAATTTTGTTGTGGATGCATGATTTATGACAAGTTTGGGGTGAAGGGATGCACACAGTAGGGATTGTATCTCGGTTAAATAATTTGCTAAAAATATCCAGGTGAGGAATTTGAGCCTCCAACATTGTTTTTAAATTGTGTGAATCACTTTTAAGTTTCACTTTCTCGGATTTGTTTGAATCTCTTCATGGTTTGTATGGTTATACGTTTGCATCAAATGATTTAGGCAATTTTCTTTGAAATAGCTACTTGGACTAAAAAGAACCATCCCTAATGCATGTTCCCTAGTTAGCCACATTGAGCCTAATAAGCCTATTGTTTCTTGATGACCTTATGTTATAAGCCAAAAATCCGGAAAAACCATGTTAACCAAATCTTAGGATTTAGGAGAGCATGGATGCTTAGCAAGACAAGGGTTGTGAGAAACTAAGTTTGGGGTGGCTACAAGGGTTTGATATGTTATTTTGGGATGAGAAAAATAAAAATAAAGGTTGAAGCCAAAGGCAAAAAGAAAAAGGTTGTAGTCACCCAAAGTATATATATATAGATAGATAGATAGATAGATAGATAGATAGATAGATAGAAAAAGGAATGAGTGGAAATTCAATGTGTAAAAATGTTCATGCTCTCAGTTCCTAGGGACTTAAGCCAGGCCCCATTACAACCTTTAAAAGACCTTTTGATGTTGCATGCATGTTTTCGTGGGAACTATTTTTGAGATGAAAATCAAATTCATGGAAAGTGCTATTAAAATGTGAAATTGAGTGAAAGTTGATAACCTAGACACTTGAGTGAATGAGTGAATTACTAAATGCCCTTGTGAGGAAGGCAAATGTTTGAAATTGGTGATCTCCCTTTTGTGTGTAACTTGGATCCTCTGCTTAGATTGATGATTGCACTTATGATGAAATTATCTTTGTTTGAAGTAAATGAATTTCGGGATTATTATAATGAAATAGGGGTAAACATTGATTGGAATTGTATTGAAAAAAAAAAATTACATGAAGAATATGTAAGGTTTGACTGAATCCATTGAGCTTGCCAAGTTTTGAGTCATTTTGATTTTTAGTTTGCTTGAGGACAAGAAAAGTTTAAGTTTGGGGTATTTTGATAATCCGCTGACTTATCATGTTTTAGCTAATATTTTAGAGTGGATTTCATCAATTAAATTTTGTTGAATGCTTGATTTAACCCAAATTAGACTTTGTTTTCCAGTTTTAGTTATTTTAGAGTCAATGTGTGCATTTAATTGATTTTAATTAGAATTTAATTGATTTTCTCAAGATTTTCTTATTTTTATTTTTAGTTTTAGGAAAGGACAAAGAAGAAGGATTGCAATTAAATTGAAGATTGCCAAGTAAATTACGAGGGCCCACATGATGGATTTGAATCCAAATCAATTTGGATTTGAATTATTATGATTAAAAGATAATTCAATTGACATTGAGATAAAAGATTGAATCCAAATCAATTTGGATTTGGATAATAATTACCTATCAAAACAACAAAGGATATGATAAGATTTGGCAATTAATTTGGAGATATTGATTTGGCAATTAAATAGGAAGATTAAAATGCTCAGGACCAATTATGTTGGAGTTTTCATGAAGGCGGAGCTTGAAATACAAGAAAAATGAGCCAAACAGAGCCCATCACTGCCTGGTCGTGATAGGTATCACGGTCATGATCGATTAGGACTGAAAAAGAAAGAAGAACACAAAGTCAGAACCTGTCACGGCCAGGCCATGATGGCCATCACAGCCGTGACAGGCCAACCAATTTCAAGTTCTCCTGGACAGAATCTGTCACGGCCTGGCCGTGACAGGCATCACGACCGTGACGCGCAAATCTGGAATTTTAATTTGCTGATTTAATTTGATTTTGTAATGGTTTCAAATCCAACTTAACCTACTCTATAAATAGGGCAATTAGGCTCGAAAATAGGGATCTCTTAGCTGCTACCTTAGGCTTTATTTAGGATTTCTCTTCTTCTCCAATTTCTTCTCTTCTCTTAGGTTTTTTTATGTTATTTTTAATCAAGATTGCTATGAACATGGCAATGCTTGAGTAGTCTTTTTATTTCTAGGAATTGGGGCTATGCCCAAGACTTGTTTTATGTTATGAATTGATGTTTTCCCTTTATTAATTCCAATTTACTTTTGATTAAACACTACAAAAAAAAGGTTATTTAGCAACCGAAAATAGTGACAGAATTTGTTGGTTCTTGTTTTATGCCGAAATGGCGACCGATTGTAGGATCTAAATCAAACACTGATTACAGATTGATATTGCGGCTGAAATAGCGGACCGAAATAGAGCGTAAGCGAGTTATCGGTCTCTATTTGGTCGCCAAATAAAGGAAAGTAAAAGTAAAAAAAAATTATGACTTTTTAGCGATCGAAATGGCGATCGAGTTAAATGCAACGGTTAAATTTCATTTATATTGGCGACTGATATTAAATCGGTCGCTAAATGACGCGTAAAAGAATTAAAATGGAGCGTGTTAGCAACCGAATTTTAAATCGGTCGCTAAATTTATGAATTCAAATTTCAAAGTTACCCGTGTAGCGACCGATTTAGCGACCGAATAATTCGATCGCTAAAACTAAAATCCCTAAATCGCGACGTTCCTTCCTCTCTTCCCCCATTTCTCTTTTTTCCTCTCTTCTCTCTCACACGCAGCGGCGCGGAGCAGCAGCTCCGGCCATCATTCTCTCTTCCTCGCGAGCTCCAGGCCACTAGCCTCCGCCCACCGCCGTCAGGTAAGCTCTCTCCCTCTCCCCCTCTCCCTCTCCGTTTCTCTCTCTCTCTCCATCTCTGTCTCTGTCTCTCTCTCTCTCTCTCCGTCTCTAACCGTTTCTCTCTCTCTTAGGTCCGTCTTCCTCCACGCGTCCAGAGCAGCACCACCACCTTCACCACCAGAGCAGCGCCACCGTTACCACCGCAGCACAGTAAGTCTTCTTCCCTTTGGCAATGCGAGTCACGATCGTGATGGCCATCACGGCCAGGCCGTGACTGATTACGCCTTTGGAAATTATTCCTGGTTGGTGCATCACGGTCGTGAGGGTCATCACGGCCTGGCCCTAATGGCCATCACGGCCTGGCCCTGACAGCTTCTGACTTTTTCGTTCTTCTTTCTTTAAGGCCAAAACCACAAAATCTGCCTTAAGGCCAAGGTCTTAGATAATGAAGGATGAAGTATAGGGTTAGATAAAATGAAGGGTGGGGCACAATTTGCCAGGCACATGACGTGCCGTCATCATTCAAACATTATTCACATTAGAAAACAGCTCTGTACACAATATAATGAAAGCAACTCTGGTTTTCTACTCATTTATTTCACTAGGCAATGGAGCTTTCCAGAAATAGTTGTTGATGACCATCCTTACTAGGTTATCTAGACATTTCCAGTAGGAGGGTCACTTATAGCCCTCTTACAAAACAACCAAACATAACTAGTTTTATATTAGATTTGGGATTTGGATAGAAACCTTATAAAGTAATATTATCAAATGTTGTCATTTCAGCTATGACACGATTATTTTTATTTATCCATTGTAGTGTGCAATGGTAATGACACCCACTGGGTCATATTGAGGATAATCTTACCAATGTTAGTTGTGATAATGTCTGAATAAAATGTAGAGGGGTAATGATGGCCTATACACACTATATATCTTGTTGTTTGTTAGTGGAGAGCTGAGCTCAATAGGAAGGTATCCTGCCTGAAAGGCAAGATGCTGATTGTGTGCTGATAATTTAATATTTATGCATGCATTTGCAATTATGTGTTGTTTGTTAGTAGAGAGCAGAGCTCAATAGGATGTGATCCTGTCAAAACGGCGAGATGCTTGTTGTGTGTTGCTAATTTAGAAGTTATGCATGTGTTTGACAATTATGTGTTGTCTTGTTAGTGGAGAGCGGAGCTCAATAGAATATTGCTACTATATTTTATCTAAGTTTGTATTGAAATATGCTTCAATATATATTTGTTGAAGCATGCTGCAATCCTTATAAGTCAATGGTTTTATTTTCTGCTAGAGTTAATTATTAAGCTACGAAAGCCTTAATTAGTTTCCTATTTGAGATTCAATATTAATGAGCATGCGTACCTTGTCAGGGCACGCATGCTCATTCAATATTTTGGATGTGCTTGAAGGATTCTTGAAGTTTGAGGTTTTTCTTTAATTCTGCCTTAAGGTCAAGGTCTTAGATAATGAAGGATTAAGTATAGGGTTAGATAAAATGAAGGGTGGGGCACAATTTGCCAGGCACATGACGTGCCGTCATCATTCAAACATTATTCACATTAGAAAGCAGATCTGTACACAATATTATGAAAGCAACTATGGTTTTCTACTCATTTGTTTCACTAGGCAATGGAGCTTTCCAGAAATAGTTGTTGATGACCATCCTTACTAGGTTATCTAGGCATTTCCAGTAGGAAAAGTCCTCTCTATGACCATCCTTCAAAACGACGTAAAGGCATCTGCTTTCCTGAAAACTACTATGTTTGCTAATCTGTAAAGTTGCATGTGAAATTGCATTTCTTTGTTCTATTTTAAAATGCTAGTATGCTACATGGATCTTTCCATCTTTTCTTATTATCATTTGATGAAGTTTAGACATATGACTTGTTTTCCTTATCGTTTTATTAGAAAATGGATCCGACTAAATGTTTTGAGACAGCCATCCATATAGACCAGGTACAGTATCTCATCAACTTAAGAATAACGATCGGATTCACGTAATGATGGTTAAGGCATAAACTAATCATTACTAAATTGTTCTTGTGTATTTGCAGCATTTGATTTCAATCCCGCGATCATTCTACCGTCGTTGGGGACAAGAAATACCGCGTGTTATGACTATTGAAGACAAAAGCGGAAATCTGTTCAATGGGAATATAGTAATCCATGAGGATCACCCATATTTTGCAACAGATACAAATGGTATCAGGGAGTTGTATTTGTTGTCCACTGGTGCATTGGCAAAGTTTAAGTACCTTGGGGGTTCTCGCTTCTACATGTTCGTCTTTTTGGAAGATTGATGAGTTTTGATATTTTGATTAGTACTTATTGACTGTGGTGTGTTTTTATGTTTTGATCATTAATTAGTACATTATTAAACTTTTTTTTATAAACAATTATTAAACTTGCGTTAATTAATGTATATGTTTTCTTGATCATATTGATTGTGGTGTTTTGGATCGTTAGTACATCATATTTATGTTTTCTATTTATTCAAAAAAATATTGGTGTATTTTGTTTATATCAGAAATTAAAAATTAATGGGGCAATAGTTGAAAAACAAAATTTGGTTGGTAGGATTAAGTTATAGGAAAATTTAAAAAAAAAAATTCAAAATTTGCGATCGAAATAGCGACCGAATATTGGTCACCAAATTTATCTGAGCATGGGACCAACTATACGGCGACCGAAATATATAATTTTGTGACCGAAATATCGGTCGCAAATTTGCGACCGAAATACAAACTCGGTCGCTAAACATTTAGCCACCAGGATTTCTGCTACCCCCTTAATTCGGTCGCTAAACAGTATAGCAACCGAATTATCATTTTTAGCGACCGAAATCTTCGGTCGCTAAATAGGTTTTTTTTTTGTAGTGAAATTCGTATTGTATGAATTACTTGTGAATTTGGTGTGCACTTATTTGCATGTCATAGATACTCTAACGATGAACCTAACGGTGAACTTAGGTATTGGATCTATAGGGATTGAACTTAGGACTTAAATCACGAGAGTTATAAGCGGTCCTTCGAGGGTTCATTGAATTGTCACGAATCTTAATGGGTTCAATTTAAATACAATTACCATGAGAGTAGGGGTTGGTTTAATTGGGCACGGTTCTTGTATCTAGAGAGGGAACAATAACTTATTTAGGATAAATTCACCTTCAAAGCAATTTTGATAATTAACAAGAGGGATAGTCCATTTAGTAGCATGAGCAGTCTTGTTGGTAACCCAATTCCTGGAAATCTCTTTTAATTTAAAATCCCAAAAATATTTGATTTTATTTTATTGTTTCTTTTATTTTCTTGAAATATTTTCACACCTATTTCTCAGTCTAAATAGTTGTTTAATTTGTGAAGTGACACTTGGTTTCCCAATCCCTGAGTTCGATACTCAGTTTCTCACCGTTTTATTATTACTTGCTTCGATCCGGTACGCTTGTCGGAGCCCATCACTCATTTTCAAACTCTCCCTCATGGTCACTTCTGATTGAAGTAATACACATGCCTTTTTCATTATGTACACGTTTGCAGAATACAGAAAAGACCTTAAAAGACTTATCCTTGTAGTTAGGAACATAACCCATGTCCATCTAGTGTAGTCGTCTACTTTGACAAGACCATATTTCTTACCACTGATCACTGAGGCAGTCCTTGTTGGACCAAAAAGATCAAGGTGTAGCAACTCTAGTGGTCTATTGGTACTAACAACATTTTTAGATTCAAAATAACCTTTAACTTGTTTTCCCTTTTGACATGCATCACAGAGAGTATCGGATTTGAACTTAAGGTTTGGTAGACCTCTCACGAGGTTATGCTTGTTTAGTTTTGAAATTAATTTCAAGCTTGCATGACCTAGCCTTTTAGCAGTGAATAAAAGTGATCCATCATCTTTCTTGACAGTACACATGTTCTTATCAAAAGAAACCGCATATCCACTGTCACATAATTGACATATGCTCAGCAGATTGTGCTTCAAGCCATTTACTAAAAGAACATTATCAATGGAGGGAAAATGATGTTTACCAGTTTTACCTATACCGATGATTTTCCCTTTTGGATTTCCTCCAAATGTGACCCAACCACCATCTTTGGGCTTAAGGTTTTGGAACATAGACCTTTCTCCCGTCATGTGTCGTGAGCACCCACTGTCCAAGCACCAAGACATCTGTTTTCTTCCTATTGTTAAACAAATCTGCAAAAGGTATTGTCTTATCTTTAGGTACCCAAACTTTTGAAACTCTGTGCTGTGTATGTGATTTTGACTTTTTGTAAGATGCTTCTTGCTTCTGTTTATCATAACCAAGGCCAGACTTATCATGAGATAACCTAGAGTACCTTAAAATGAGACTAAGCTTATCCGAGCCACCTACAAGCTTTGGCAGAGAATCTGTCAGATACGTTACATCTTGTTTCAGTTTTGCAACTTGACAAGAAACATCAGGTTCACACTCCATTTTGTTAGCTAGACTAACATTCACTGATTTTAGTATGTCATTTTCATCTTTAAGGTTTTGTTTCTCAGTGCAGACCCTATCATATTCTCTAGTCAGTTTAGAAAATTTCTTTTTGAGACTCTTATATTCTCGTGATAGTATAGACGACTCATGCAACAGTTCATCAAAAGCATTTTGAAGAGTGGACGGGTCAGGGTCCATTACCTCAGCATCAATGTATTCGCTTTATGATGCAGTGTCTGCCATGAGACATATATTTGCCTCTTCCTCAGCTTCGTTTTCTTCATCTGATGAAGACAGATTAAGATCCTCCCATGTAGCCATTAAGCCTTTCTTCTTTTTGAAGAATTTCTTTTTATCCTTTAGCTCAGGGTAGTCAGCTTTGAAATGACCAGGTTTCTTGCATTCAAAGCACAAGGGTGGACCTTTTTCTTTGGAGTCTAACTTCTCCTTAGAAAACTTTTTGTTGAATTGCTTCCTTCGGAACCCAACTTTCTTTATCCACATATGTTGAATCTTCCTGAAGATGAAGGACAACTCATCCTCGTCTGATCCTTCATCATTGTCAGAAGATCCAGACTCATCTGATGACCCAACAGCTTTGAGAACCTTTGATGAGCTTGATTTCTTTGCCTTTAGGGCAATAGATTTTCCTTTTCTGGAATTTTCTTCTTCATCAAGTTCAAGTTCATGAACCTTGAGAGATCCAAGAAGCTCTTCTAGAGAGAGAGTGTTCAGGTTTTTGACTTCCTGAATAGCAGTAACTTTGGGTCTCCATTGCTTGGATAGACTTCTCAGGATTTTTCTAACATGATCTCTATTTTCATAGACTTTTCCAAGAGATCTAAGACTGTTGGTGATGGTTTGGAATCTTCAAAACATTTGGTCTATTGTTTCATGTTCACCCATCTTGAAAGCTTATACTGATGAACCGGCATACTGATCTTTGATTCCTTTACTTGTGAGGAACCCTCATGAGCTAGGGCAAGAGTATCCCAGATTTCTTTAGTAGTATTGCAGCTGTGAACTTTGTCATGTTTAGATCTGGTTATAGCACACATGAGATAGTGTTTAGCCTTCAGATTCAGTTGATGTTGGTTTTTCTGCTCTTGAGTCCATTGGATTCTAGGAACAACAGCTCCAGCTTCATCTCTTGGTTTTGTGTAGCCAGATTCAATCAGCACCCAAATATCTACATTCTGCGCATCCAAGAAGGCCATCATTCTCTTATTCCAATAGTCATAATCTGTTCCATCAAAGAGATGAGGTCTGTTGATAGCTTGTCCTTCTGCATCCATGGTTGTTAGGTCGTACTCCTTCAGCACTTGTTAGATGGTCAACCCTTACGAGGCTGAGCTCTGAAACCAACTGAAGTTGACACATGCAAACACAAGAAGGGGGGTTGAATTGTGTTTGTTAATCATTTTCTAAAAACAACCTCTAAACTATTTTTGCACACAAGAAGGTTAAAACAGAAGCAAGCACAAAGAAATAGATCTTTTAAAAGGAAAGCTTTAACAAAAGCAATATCAACACTCCTCAGTCAGTAAAAACAAATAAAGCAGTAAGAGATTAGAGATAGAAGAATCACACAACATGTTTTATTCTGGTTCACTCTCTTCCAACCAAAAGCTACGTCCAGTCCCTTCTACTTGAAGGTTTTTCTCCACTATTATCCAAATAGATTACAACCAAGTATTCAATACCTCTCCAGGCTACAAGTATTTCTTTCTTACCAAGCCTCTTCAGGCTCTAACTCTAACACAAGATGTTTTATTCTGGTTCACTCTCTTCCAACCAAAAGCTACGTCCAGTCCCTTCTACTTGAAGGTTTTTCTCTACTATTATCCAAATAGATTACAACCAAGTATTCAATACCTCTCCAGGCTACAAGTATTTCTTTCTTACCAAGCCTCTTCAGGCTCTAACTCTAACAAAGAGATTTAACTTACGCTCTTCTTAACTCACTATGTGTGAGGATATGAAAGTTTAAGATCAAATGAATATTTTCACAATATTCAAACTAAAGAATACAGACTCTTGCTCTTGAAAGAATATTAGAATGAGTGATTATCGATTGGCAAAAGTTCTTCTTCAGAACTTGAGGTTTTCTATTTATAGTGACCTTCTTCTTCACTTGTATTTCTTCAACGGTTATTTTGAATATTCCCGTTTAGAGATAGCATTGAATGCATGATATTCGTTGTGACTGATAGCTTGATCGTGGCAATGTTGAATAGTACTCTTGGTTATCGAGATATCATGAAATGGAGGCTCACTGCTCTAAGTATTGCAGCTTGAGAACTTTTTGTTCCTCATTTGTGTACAATCCAACTTTATCTAGCCATAAAATTGTCATCATACAGATCGTTTTGCAGTCTCTTTGCACGATTCTGCTTTTTGCATTTCTTTGATGGTACTATGTTTGTTTTACAACAAGGTAAAACATTAAGGCAGATAAACAAATGTGAAGAATGAAAGTTCTAATAAAATAAATATCAATCATTTGAAATAAATTCAAGAGATTCGGATTGCATTTATTCATTCAAAATGGAGCTTGTCAACTTAAAAACTCTGTCTACTTAGTTATATGTGAGACTAAGTTTATTTATTATTTTATTTTGCTCGTCTACTGACGTGGCATATCCTCTCGTCTATCAAGTCTTTGGACTTGCTATACCTCAATGAGTTATCATAATCTTCGTCTGGTGATGTGGCAGTTAGACACGTTTACTATCAAGTCTTTGGACTTGCTGTATCTAAGAAGTTATTTTGATTTTCGTCTAGTATGCATTTAGTGCCTAGTCTACTTAAAGAAACCAGTCTACTTAAATAAATAAATAACTTTACCAAAACATTGAGTAGCCCGTCTACAAGGGTGGACGAGTATTTTTCTCAATGAGTCCAACAAAAACTTATCCCAAGTTTCTATTACTCATATATAAATATTCCTGCATAGCTCAAAGCACATGTTAGATTTCAACTGACACTTTACCAAGCAAATTTAATTCTTTTGTTAACGTCAAAACTTAGAGATTAATTAAATCCAAATCACTTTGGTTCCAACAACTGAATGTAGGCCACTCAGGTTGTGGGCCGAACCAGTAAAATACTTGTGTCACTTTCTCTATCCATACTCTCTTTACTTTCTTTCAATCTTTATTATCGTATGCATGATTCTTTATGTTCTATGCTTATGATACTATAGTGCATGATTATTGTATGATACTATCTCTTAGCTTATACAATTGAATATCTTTCTTTAAGTGCATTCTTGAATTGGTATTGCAATTGTTTCTTGCTTAAGCTTCAAGGAAAGTTTACTATCTTGCTACTCCATTTGAAAAAGGGAACTTAAAAAGGTCAACTCACCCCCCTCCCTCTTGGCTAAGAACCGTTTCCACATCTTACAAGGCCAACACCTAATACCAAATTCCATAAAACTACTTCTCAGCACATATAAAATGCAGGAAACAATATAGTAATAAAATCCATAAACCTACTAATATTTGTAAAGGTTAAATTAAAGTAGGTCTCAAAATTCAAATTCAAATTAATAAAAACAAAAACAAATAGGCCTTAGGCCATACAACAGAAAACATAACCAATAGATCTTCAAGGTTTATGACAAAATCACAAAATAATAACAAATGCATGGCAAACAACAACAACAACAACAACCAAGCCTTATCCCACTAGAACACATCAAATCTTCAAGGTAATCTCTTCATATCCTTCATTCACCTTCAGAATAAGAAAACAATTCTTGTCATTAGAATGAAAAATACTTTAAAATTAATTATGTTAACAAATATAAGAAAGAAAACATGTCACAATGAAAAAGTTCTAACCTTTAACTTTCTATTCAATTTATACTTATGACGAAGCCAATCCCCCTCCACAAATAAGTGCCTCAATAGATAATGTTTGATGGAATCCGAATTAGTTAAATCCGAATTTTGTTGAGAAGGATTAGAAATAATAACTGGAAAAAAGACTAACAGGTTAAGCTGCTGAACAATCTCAATCCCAAGCATGAACGCCCAGGATATTAGAAAGAGAGAAAGTATCTAGAATGCTCAACAAAGAAAATAAATCAAAAAGTGTTTTGAACATTAACATTCTTAAAGAAACGAAATTCCACATAAGGGACCCTCCGGTGGAAATTTCGAGGATTTAAAGAGTATTAGTTAAAGTAGAAATGTGATCAAAGCCAAGGTAAGAGATCTAAAATGTGTATCCACCAACCACATATATCCTCTCGAAAACAAAAGCGAGAAATTGTTTACATTATAAACAACCCTCTTAAAAACAATGCAACAAGGAATCATGACAAGGAATCATTGGTTGTGCTGTCGCGCACGCGCCAAAACGGACGAGCGGGTTTTAAAACTGTAGTTTAGGGCAACAACTCGGATGTCGTTCTCAAGGACCCTTAAAGTGTTATTTTTCACAAAAATTAGTTTTGGGGGGGGGGGGGGGTGGGTTTGGGATGCAATCAAAGAGAACAAAACAATGAAAACAGAGCAATAAAATAAGGCAGTTCAAGAAGGTTATCAAATGACCAAAAACAGATTAATCTATTGTTCTCGATTTCCCAACTATCATAGGTTCATGCAATTTCCAAGCCCTAAGCAGATTCTAATCCCCTCCCGGTTGTAGCAACAATTTACAAGCGAAACCACTACTACAGATATATGTCCCTATTCCCGAATTAAGCAAACGGGATTAAGCCCTTCGTGAACTAAGCGAACACGAAACGTACACACGCGAATTAAGCAGACGCGATTAATTATAGGAACATGATATCACCGGAAATAAATCAACACAATACAATATACTCCTGAATTAAGCAAACAGAAATATAAAGCATGGCATTGAAGAGGGAAAAGCATACAAAACAGGAAAATACAAGAACCTCAAGTGTATGGAAATCAATTACAATAGATCAATCCTAGAAACTTAGTTCTCCATAACAAAAACGAAAACACACAGAAAAAATGTAAACAGAATAATGGAGAAGCAAAAGTTCTTCCAAACTGTTCAGAACAGCTATTTATACTAATCAGAAATTAAGTCTACTCGCGAGGCGAAGCCTCTCTCGTGACGCGAATCTTGCGAACAGTCTGCAACCTTTGGTATTCTCGCGAGGCGAACACACCTTCGCGTGGCGAGGCACTGAAGAGTCTTCTTATTACGCCCGTTATGAATATCAGGGGCCAACCATGATGCTTTCTGATTTCCAGACTCGCGAGGCGAATGGATGCTCGCGCGGCGAGACTCTTCAACTTCGAAACTGCCACAGCCGTGACCTTTAACATGCATCAACCGTGCTGACTTTTGGTCTTCAGGGATGGATTACTCGCGACGCGAGTAAAGTCTTCGCGAGGCGACACAGAAACCTTGCAATTACCTGGAACAGTCAGCCTTCGGGGTCGCGAGGCGAGAAGAGCAGTCGCGGGGCGAACCAGAGAGGATGTCAATTTCACTGTTCTGCTGTCTTTCAGGTTCACGAGGAGAGCAAAACTATCGCGAGGCGAGACCCCTGCTTCTTTATTCTCTCAACTTCTACTTAACCTGAAAACAAAGAAATAACTATAAGTATATTATTTGACTCAAAACTGGATAATTTAACCTAAAACTACTTAATAGACTCAAAACCTTGCTTGAGGATAATCTAATCTAATTTGGGTGAAAATAGGATATAATTTGCACAAAACCCTGGTCATACTAGCCATAAAACTAGATGAGCCAGAGGCTTATCAAAATACCCCAAACTTAAACTTTGCTTGTCCCCAAGCAAACTAAGACTCAAAAATCAAAAAGACTCAAGACCTGGCAAGCTTAAAAGATTCAATCAACCTTGCATAAATTCAAGCAACACATCAAAACAGTTTTCTTCAATGCCCCCCCTTTCAACAAAGCAATCCCCACATTCATTTATTCTAAGCATTTGAGAATTTCATCATTCAGACAATCAAAAATCTAAGCAGGGGATCTAAGTTACATACAAGAGGGAGATCACCAATTCCAAACAACTGCCTTCCTCACAAGGGCATTTAGTGTTCACTCAATCACTCAATTTGTGTCAGGCTATTAACATTGCACTCAGTTTCACTTTTAAGAGCACTTCCCAAAAATTTGATTTTCATCTCAAAAATGGTTCCCACAGAAAACATGCATGCAACATCAAAAGGTCTTTTATGGCTTGTAATGGGGCCTGGCTAAGGGTAGGATATACAAAGGTACTAGGCTGAAGACCCTGGGAACTAAGAGAGCATGAACATTATTTACACTTTGAATTCCTACTCAAGTTCCTTTCTTCATTTTCCTTTACCTTGGGTGACTACAGCCTCTTTTATTTTTATCATTTTTACACTTCTCTTTTTTCTTTCTTTTCTCTTTTTTTTTTTTAGTGCATCATTTTTTTCTACAAGCCTTTGGCTCCATCCTTTTTATTGTATTTTTTTTTCTCAATCCCAACAACATATTACACCTTGCAGCCACCCCAAACTTTAGTTTCTTGCACCCATTCTAAGATTACATGCTCTCCTAATCCTAAGATCGGGTTAACATGGTTTTTCAGATATAGGCTTATAACATTAGGTTATCAAGAATTAACAGGCTAATCAGGCTCAATGGGGCTAACTAGGGAACATGCATTAGGAATTGGTTATTTTTAGGCTAAGTAGCTATTTACAAAGAAAATGCCTAAATCATCTGAAGCAAACACATAATCATGCAAAACAAAAAGAGATTCAATCAAATTCAGGAAAGGGCAACTTGAAAGTGATTTTCACACAGTCAAAAACATGTTGGAGGCTCAAAACCTCACCTGGACATTCATGCAATTTATTTGAAAGAGATTCTATCCCTAGTGTGTGCTTCCTATCACCCCAAACTTATCATAAATCATGCCATCATAACAAAATCCCAAAGTTCAGTTTTCAATTTCACATGGGAATCACTTTTTAAAAACAAAAAATTTTTCAGCCTAGGGGGAATCATCACATATCAATCATGCAAGCAATCTGTGCAACATCAATCAAAATCCACCAAACTTGCCAACAAAAGACTCAACACACAAATACTCCTGAGCTTCTCAAATTATTCAGGAGCTTTATTCAAAGAAAAGGAAAAACTACAACTAGTTCCCTCCCCCACACTTAAAACATGCATTGTCCCCAATGAACAACAGAACTATACAATCAGAGTGAGGGAAAGGAAAAGAAACTCCCTGATTAAGTGTCAGTGTAGGTTGGAGCTTCCAAGGAGAGCTCCTCAACATTAACTTCCACAGGAATACCAGCATCCACACCATGGAATGGCTTCAGCCTCTGCCCGTTAACCTTGAAGGTCTTGTTGGTACCTGTACTTTGAATCTCTACTGCACCATAAGGAAACACATTAGTAACCACAAATGGTCCAATCCACTTGGACCTAAGTTTCCCAGCCATCAATCTCAGGCGGGAGTTAAACAATAAGACCTTCTGACCCACAAAAAATTCTTTCCTAACAATCATCCTATCATGAAAAAGTTTTGTTTTCTCTTTATAAATCCTGGAGCTTTCATAGGCTTCTAGCCTAAGCTCCTCAAGTTTCTTTGAATCTGCAGTTTTCTTTCAACACCAGCTTCCTTCATGTCCAAGTTCTGACTCTTTCTCGCCCAATATGCACGGTGCTCAACTTCCACCGGGAGGTGACATGCCTTGCCAAATACAAGCCGGAAGGGGGACATTCCTATAGGTGTCTTAAAAGCAGTCCCTCCGGGCCCCACGGTCGTCTTCCGGACGGCGGCTCCATTCCCTTACGTTCGGCTGCACCATCTTCTCTAGAATTTGCTTGATCTCCTGTTTGATATTTCAGCCTGGCCATTGGTCCGGGGATGGTAAGCGGTGGACACTCTATGTACAACCCCATATTTTTCCGAGTAAGGCTTCCATGGTTACATTGCGAGAAGTGAGTGCCACCGGTCACTGATGATGGCCTTGGGTATGCCAAACCTACAAAAAATGTTGGACCTAACAAATTTGGAAACAATTTGAGCATCGTTAGTCCTAGTGGGGATTGCTTCCACCCACTTTGAAACATAATCTACAGCCAAAAGAATATATACAAAACCAAAAGAAGGAGGGAAAGGACCCATGAAGTCCATCCCCCACACATCAAAAACTTCACAATAAAGCATGGGCTGCTGAGGCATCTCACTCCTACGAGTGATGGCAGGGCCTGCTGTTTGACATTCTTTACAATTCTTGTATACCTCGTAGGAATCCCTAAAAATTGTGGGCCAGTAGAACCCAGAATCCAGGACTTTTCTTGCTGTCCTCTGTGGTCCAAAATGTCCTCCAACTTGGGAGGCATGTGAGAAGTGCAAAATGGACTCTGTCTCATGATCAGGGATACACCTCCGAATAACCTGATCACTGCAAAACTTCCACAGGTAGGGATCATCCCACACATAGTACTTTGCATCGCTTTTGAGCTTGTGGAACTTATGTCTACTTGTACCTGCAGGGACAACACCAGCAACAAGAAAATTTACAATGTCAGCAAACCAGGGGGTTACCCCATACAGATGTAAAAGTCTCTCATCAGGGAAATCATCTTGGATGGGAGAAGGATCCTCATCCCTAGCTATCCGGCTCAAGTGATCTGCTACCAAAATTTCAGCTCCACTTTTATCCTTTATCTCCACATTGAATTCTTGGAGCAAAAGCATCCACCGGATTAGTCTTGGCTTAGCTTATGGCTTCTTCAACAGATATTTCAGAGCTGCATGGTCAGTAAAAACAATAACCCTAGAACCTAGCAAATATGACCTAAACTTATCAAGTGCAAATACAACAGCTAGCAGTTCTTTCTCAGTGGTGGTGTAATTTGACTGTGCAGCATCTAATGTCCTAGTAGCATAGTGAATTACATGGGCAACCTTGCCCACCCTTTGTGCCAGAACTGCTCCCACAGCAAAATTGGAAGCATCACACATTAGTTCAAAAGGGAGTGTCCAGTCTGGGGGCTGGATAACAGGGGTAGAAATCAACGCTTTTTTCAGATAGTCAAATGACTCCTTGCACTTTTCATCAAACTGGAACAGGGCATCATTCTTCAGCAGGTTTGACAACGGCAGTGCTATCTTGCTGAAGTCCTTTATAAAGCGCCTGTAGAAACCTGCATGTCCAAGAAAAGAACGGATCTCGCGTACGCAAGATGGGTAAGGCAATGAAGAAATCACATTAATTTTTGCAGGATCTACAGAAATACCCTCTTTAGAAATTACATGACCCAAAACTATCCCCTGTTCTACCATAAAGTGACATTTCTCATAATTCAAAATCAAATCAGTCTCAATACATCTTTGTAGAACTAGACTCAGACTATGCAGACATGCATCAAATGAGGAGCCATATACAGTAAAATCATCCATGAACACCTCTATGCAATTTTCAATAAACTCAGAGAAAATGCTAAGCATGCATCTTTGAAAGGTGCTAGGGGCATTACAAAGGCCAAATGGCATCCTCCTATAAGCAAATGTACCGAAGGGGCACGTGAAGGTGGTCTTTTCCTGATCCTCAGGGGCAATATGGATATGGAAATACCCGGAAAAGCCATCAAGAAAGCAATAATGAGATTGACCAGCCAGCCGATCCAGCATCTGATCTATGAACGGCAAAGGAAAATGATCCTTTCTGGTGGCCTGGTTCAACTTCCTATAGTCTATACAAACTCGCCAGCTATTCTGGACTCTAGTAGGCACAAGCTCATTATTTTCATTCCTAACTACTGTTAGACCAGACTTCTTTGGTACAACTTGCACCGGACTTACCCAAGTACTATCAGAGATGGGGTATGTAATACCTGCCTGTAGAAGCTTAGTCACCTCTTTCTTCACCACATCCAAAATCAGTGGGTTAAGTCGCCTTTGGGCCTGTCTTATTGGTTTAGCTCCATCCTCCAATAGAATTCTGTGCATGCATCTGGAGGGGCTAATTCCTGGAATATCAGCCAATGTCCACCCAACAGCCTTCTTGTGCTTCTTCAGAACCTCCAATAGTCTTGCTTCCTGGTCAGAGTCAAGGCTGGAAGAGATGATGACTGGAAGTCTTTCATTTGTCTCTAGGTAAGCATACTTCAGGTTCTCTGGGAGTGGCTTGAGCTCTAAGGATGGTGGCTGCTCAACAGATGGTGCATTAGGAGTAGCCATGATTCCACGGACTTCTGCAGAACAGACAGCTCCAATCTCACTATCACTATCACTATCACCCTGCAAGGTTGAATCCAGAAACTCAGCACAAACAGAACAAGGGTTAGTGTCAGTACAGTTAGTACAAGTATATACATCATCAAAACCAGAAATGAAAGGAAAACCTGAAACAAAGTCCTCATGGGTATCCTCAATAAGCTCAGAAAGTAACTCTAAGTGGAAAACAGAGTGCTCCTCCAGTGGGTGTTTCATAGCATCAAAGATCTTGAACTTGGCCACAATACCACCAAACTCCATAGACATAGTCCCATCATACACATCAATCTTAGTCTTGGATGTCATCATGAATGGTCTGCCCAAGATTATAGGTGATCTACTGGAAGGTGTTTCTCCTGCCATGTCTAGGATGTAGAAGTCCGCAGGGAAGATCAAATCATCAACTTGCACTAGCACATCATCTACCATTCCCATGGGTCGGGCACTGGTCCTGTTAGCCAACTGGATGGTAAGACATGTATACTGCAATGGCCCAAGATCAAGGTTGTTAAAGATGGAGGTAGGCATGACATTTATGGATGCTCCCAAGTCCAGCATGCAGTTTTCAAACTTCCCATCCCCAATAGTGCATGGAATAGTGAAAGTGCCTGGATCCTTGCACTTCTGTGGCAATGCCTGAGTAGGGGTTAAAGCAACAACTCTATCTGGCTTAGACTGGATAAGCGCTGAGACATTCATTCCCAAGTCAACTCTCTCATTATTCTTCATCTTCCTCTTGTTGGTGCATAGATCCTTCAGAAATTTGGCATATCTGGGCACTTGCTTGATCACATCTAGGAGAGGAATATTTACAGCTACCCTTCTGAAAACATCAAGAATTTCCTTCTCCTTATCTTCACCACCAATCTTCTTATTATTCTGCAATCTGTGTGGGAATGGGATGGGTGGTCTATACACTTTCTCAGCTTCAACTTCAACCATAGGCTCAGGAGTAACCTCAACAGATTCTTCATCTTTTTCATAAGTGGCCTCAACAACTTTTCCAGATCTCAGAGATATAGCACTCACATTAGGATTGGAGGCATTAGGATTTATCACTGGTTGTGCTGGCAGCTGGGTTGTCCCTTGACCTTGCTGTATATTATTTATATTTGTGGCCAGTTGTCCAATCTGTGTCCTCAAATCTTGAATGCTAGCACTTGTTTGCTGCTGAAACTATGCCTGTGAAACTGCAACCTGCTGCTGAAACTGGAGGTTATTTGCAGCCATTTGCTTGATCATATCTTCTAATGAAGGTCCAGAAGGTGCAGAAGTAGTCACTGGAGGAGGATTCTGAGGTGCTGCCATCGGTTGTTGGGATGAGTTCCCATACCGCAGATTAGGGTGATTCCTCCAGTTGGGATGGTACCTATTAGTAGAGAGGTCTGGAGTGCTGTACCGATTCTGACTGTTTCCTTGATTATATGGATTTACTGCATAAGCTTGAGATACTTCACTGACAAACTCTTCCCTCTGGATGGGGCATGGATCATGTGGGTGCTCAGGTGAATTGCAGATGCTACATAACTTTGCAGGCTGAACTCTGTCTATTGCCAATTGCCTTACAAAGGAAGTCAGCTCATCCAATCTATTCTCAAGGGCAGCCTGGTTGGAAGATGAACTATGGATCTCATGGACACCTCTTGTCTCAACTGAATTTCTTCTGGTAGTAAACTGCTGGGAATTCAATGACATATTCTCAATGAGTTGCTTGGCAGCAGCTGGGGTCTTATCAACTAATGCTCCCCCACTAGCAGCATCCAAAAGATTCCTATCCATCGACAAGCAATCCTTCATAAAAGAAATCTTGGATCGGGAGCTCATTCGTAAATTTGATGTGAGGGCACTGGACACCAAATGCTTGAACCTTTCCCAATATTCAGCTAGCGATTCATTCCCTTGCCTGATGCCACATATTTCTTTTCTTATTGAAGCAGCTCTTGAAGCAGGAAAGTATCTTTCTAGAAAAACCCTCTTCAAATCATTCCAAGTGGTGATGGAGTTGGGCTCAAGATACAGCAGCCAATCTTTTGCAGCTCCCTGGAGTGAAAACGGAAAAGCC
Organism: Sophora flavescens; assembly: GCA_030762895.1. Lineage (NCBI taxonomy): Eukaryota > Viridiplantae > Streptophyta > Magnoliopsida > Fabales > Fabaceae > Sophora > Sophora flavescens. The sequence continues at coordinate 109,646,065 of CM061063.1, forward strand.
TTCAGCTTGATACTATCCTCAATGACTCCCTCTGATCTCGAGGTTGTGGAGCATACAACTTGGAATTCCTTCAAGTGCTTGTGTGGATCCTCACCTGCAAGACCATTAAACTTGGGCAACAAGTGAATAAAACCAGATTTTAGTTCAAAAGGAGTGTCAGCACCAGGATATGAAATACACAATCCATTATAGTTGACATCAGGGGCAGCAAGCTGTCTTAATGTCCTCTGGTCTCCCATGTTTTCAAAAACAGTTTTGAAATTGGAATCACTACTAGTGCTAGCCCGCAATTCTCTACGGAGTGTGTGCAGTGTTCTTTCAATTTCCGGGTCAAAATCACACAGTTCAGGGCAATTAGACCTAGTAGCCAGACCAATTCAAAACAAAAGCAGAAAATAAAAGAAAGAAAAGAAAATAGAAAAAATGCGAAAAATAACAAATCAGATCCCCGGCAACGGCGCCGATTTTTTGGTCGCGCTGTCGCGCACGCGCCAAAAAGGACGAGCGGGTTTTAAAACTGTAGTTTAGGGCGACAACTCGGATGTCGTTCTCAAGGACCCTTAAAGTGTTATTTTTCACAAAAATTAGTTTTTTGGGGGGGGGGTTTGGTTTGGGATGCAATCAAAGAGAACAAAACAATGAAAACAGAGCAATAAAATAAGGCAGTTCAAGAAGGTTATCAAATGACCAAAAACAGATTAATCTATTGTTCTCGATTTCCTAACTATCATAGGTTCATGCAATTTCCAAGCCCTAAGCAGATTCTAATCCCCTCCCGGTTGTAGCAACAATTTACAAGCGAAACCACTACTACAGATATATGTCCCTATTCCCGAATTAAGCAAACGGGATTAAGCCCTTCGTGAACTAAGCGAACACGAAACGTACACACGCGAATTAAGCAGACGCGATTAATTATAGGAACATGATATCACCGGAAATAAATCAACACAATACAATATACTCCTGAATTAAGCAAACAGAAATATAAAGCATGGCATTGAAGAGGGAAAAGCATACAAAACAGGAAAATACAAGAACCTCAAGTGTATGGAAATCAATTACAATAGATCAATCCTAGAAACTTAGTTCTCCATAACAAAAACGAAAACACACAGAGAAAAAATGTAAACAGAATAATGGAGAAGCAAAAGTTCTTCCAAAATGTTCAGAACAGCTATTTATACTAATCAGAAATTAAGTCTACTCGCGAGGCGAAGCCTCTCTCGCGACGCGAATCTTGCGAACAGTCTGCAACCTTTGGTATTCTCGCGAGGCGAACACACCTTCGCGTGGCGAGGCACTGAAGAGTCTTCTTATTACGCCCGTTATGAATATCAGGGGCCAACCGTGATGCTTTCTGACTTCCAGACTCGCGAGGCGAATGGATGCTCGCGCGGCGAGACTCTTCAACTTCGAAACTGCCACAGCCGTGACCTTTAACATGCATCAACCGTGCTGACTTTTGGTCTTCAGGGATGGATTACTCGCGACGCGAGTAAAGTCATCGCGAGGCGACACAGAAACCTTGCAATTACCTGGAACAGTCAGCCTTCGGGGTCGCGAGGCGAGAAGAACAGTCGCGGGGCGAACCAGAGAGGATGTCAATTTCACTGTTCTGCTGTCTTTCAGGTTCGCGAGGCGAGCAAAACTATCGCGAGGCGAGACCCCTGCTTCTTTATTCTCTCAACTTCTACTTAACCTGAAAACAAAGAAATAACTATAAGTATATTATTTGACTCAAAACTGGATAATTTAACCTAAAACTACTTAATAGACTCAAAACCTTGCTTGAGGACAATCTAATCTAATTTGGGTGAAAATAGGATATAATTTGCACAAAACCCTGGTCATACTAGCCATAAAACTAGATGAGCCAGAGGCTTATCAATCATGACAAACTCTTAAAATAATTTTGGGTAGAAAAAATTGGAAATCAGTCAATCGCGGCTCTAAAAGCATAGTAGTATGTTCTGAACAACATCACTGCAAAGAAATAGACAACAGATGAATGAAACTCAATAATCACCTCCTAATCATGAACTACCCTCCTAAAAGGTATACTAAACAAAAGTCAATCCCCTTCTAAAAGGTAAAGCAAACATAAATATGGAGCATGAAATACCTGTTAAAGAAGAGAAGACACCGTCGAAACGTCGAGGAGCCGACGATGCATCGGAGAGACGCACTGACGAATGACACTGATGGAGGAACGAAACGACACAGCTGGAGGACCCACGCAAGTGTAACCGCCGGCGAGTGGTGAAGCAGAAGAACGGTGCAATCACGAACTCACGAAGAGGAGAGGAACGGCGATGTTAGGGTTCTTTTGTTTTCAGAGTGATAGGGATCTTTATTTGAAAGTGGTATTCAGGGTTCTTTGTCTACTAATTAGGAATTAGGAATAATATTTAATTTTTAATAAATATTTATTATATATTATATTATATATTTAATATTTAATTAAAAATATTAATCAAGCCAGCCTATCAAGTTTCACAGGCTTTTTCATAAGCCCAAGCCTGGCCTATTTAACTAAAGAGGCTTTTAGAAAAGCCTAGAACTGGCCATTTTATTAAACAGGCCAGGCTATCGGGCGGCCTGGCCTATTCCCATGCAAATTTGCTAGTTGAGTTGGGTTGGACTAATAGATTTAGGATACTGTTATTTTTTCTTTTTGTTACAATGGTGTCACGACTGTCTTGTCCGGGCGCTGCGAAAAAGAAATAAAAAATGAGGAGTCGCCACCAATATTTTATTTGGGAAAAATATTAGAAAAACCATTTATTTTAAGGAAATTCGTCTTAAAAAAAAGAGAGATTTGAGTCCGGGAGTCGGTTACAAGTAGGGAAGGTGTTAGTACCCTACACCACCCGTTAAAACGATACCTCAAGTTAATTGTGCAAAAATTTTAATAACTTTATAAATATTTATTTAACCCATTTTTTAAAATAGAAAATAAAATAGACACAACAAAAGAAAATTTAAAATTTTGGCTTTACAAAATGATTGATTCTGCTCCTACGTATTCCCGGGTGCGATGGGAAACTCAAAATCATATAGTTCTTATAGAAAATGTTTGATTGGTTGATTGATTTTATTTTTGGTAAAGCTTTGATTTTGAAAATAATTTTTGAGAGAAAGGATTTTATTTCTAAATAAATTCATTCTTGCACAGGGTCCAAGATAGCAATGCTATAAGATAAATCCTTACAATTCATACGCCACTTGAGGATAAAAATTCATATATCAACATCGTAGATTGTTGCGTGAATTCACAGAAATTTTATTTTTTATAAAATTGAATAAAATTTTGTTAAAAGATTAAATTGAAAACATTTAATTATTTTTCAACCAAAGGGAATGCACTTTTGCATTGGATTAAAGATAGCTAAGCTATACGATAAACCCTTACAATTCATACAACACTTGAGGATGAAAATAATCATGCATCAACGCTGTAGATTGTTGCTTGATCCCAAAAGAGATTTTAATTTTAATTTTGTAACAAAAAAAAAGTTTAACAAACATTTTTCTTTTAATTAATTTTTTTAGACTAAAATTTTTCTTTTCTAGAAAAAAGGGGTCTGACCCAAATGAAAGGGGCCAATGTGCTACGACAAAACAGACAACCAACTTTGGGCCACATGTTGCCATTACAAACCCAACACCATCAGATCATAATAACAACATAATAATTTAAAGGCTTAATTGCACTTTTGGTCCCTCAAGTATTATGATTGTACGATTTTGGTCCCTTGGGTTTCAATTGTGACAATTTGATCCCTCAAGTTTCGTGATTGTCCAATTTTAGTTCCCTAGATTCCAATTATGCCAATTGGATCCCTCAGGTGTTACGATTGTGCCATTTTGGTCCCCCAGGTATCACAATTATGCAATTTTAAAAATCAGTAGCCTACGTGGCACACGTGGGACTGTTTTTGTACTTAGTGAGGTCGGCTTGACAACTTACATGTCATTCCTTGACACATAGGAATGACATGTAAGTTGTCAAGCCGGCCTCACTAAGTGCAAAATCAGTCTCACGTGTGCCACGTAGGCTACTGATATTTAAAATTGCATAATTGTGATATCCGGGGGACCAAAATGGCACAATCGTAATACCCGAGGGATCCAATTGGTGCAATTGGAATCTGGGAGACTAAAATTGCATAATCACGATACTCGGGGGACCCAATTATCGCAATTGAAACATGAGGGACCAAAATCGCACAATCATGATACTTGGGGGACCAAAAGTGCAATTAAGCCTAATTTAAAACAAACAATAAAAAACAAAAAGAAATAAAAAAGGGAAAGAATAAAGCCAATAGTATCCTCCTTTGTTATGTTACCAAAGAGGAGGACCAAGGAGAACACCTGAACAAGCGGCGAAGGCGAGCAGCGCAGACGGCGACGAAGCAGAAGATGCGAACGGCTGTGACGGCATCTCTTGTGTGTGACTCACGGTGGAGGACTGAGGCAGCAACATGCATAAGTCTGCAGTTACCGGTTGCAGTTCGTGCGTGGCGAAACTCGTGGTAGAGACGGATGCGGTGCGGAGGCATGGTCGTGGCGGAGCTAGGTGGAGATGGAGGGGATTCTTCTCAGATCTGATAATTTTTTGAGTTCATGGGATTGATGGGATGAAAGAGTAGATGATGGTGAAGATGAAGATGGTATGGTGAAGTAAAAATGAAAGAGCGAAAAATGATGAATGGTCTGCTCCTCCCCTTTCAGTTTTTTTGGTTCCTCCCCATTTCCTCATAATTTAATTTTTTCTGTATGCTTTCTCTTTTCTATCTGTTCTGTTACCAATTTCCTCCCCCTCCCAGTATTTGTTTTCTGCTCTGTATTTATATAGGAAGATTAACTCTTCACATTGATGTTGGGACCATATGAGCTTTGAGTATTGCAGATTATCATGCTTCAGTCCATTTTAACTTCCATTTTTGTGTCTCTTTTCTCTGATCTTGACATCAACCCTTCCCCAAGGTTTGACAAATTACCCAAAAATGGTGTTTGATGACTTGAGCTATGTTGGGAAAATGTTCTGGTGGTTGAATTAGCTTCCCAATGACTGCAACTTTCTTGTTAAGTTCAAAAAGAACTTGGGAGTATGTTGGTTAAAGAAAAAAACTTAAGGAGAAATATCAAAATGGGAGATACTGGATGTTGGGGAATAGGACATACTGTACGTTTAGGAGGAGCAAGATATCAGACATATTTTGTTTTTTCTCTTTTTCTTTTTTTTTAATTTACTTTTATTAAAGAAGTCAGATTTTTTTATTATTATATATATAAAAGAAAGTTGTTGGGCTTACTACTGAAAAGGGTTGGCTGTTGGGCTAAGATGGAGTGGGTTGGATGATGGACTAAAAACAACGGCCACTGCTATTGACACTAGGCGTGTTCGCGGATCGGTTTTGAGACAAAAAAGTCATCCGATCCAAAGTTAAAAAGAGCATGCGGTTCGGTTCGGTTTGGATGGCTTCCTTGGAAAAACCTGATCCGATCTGATCCGATTAAATGTGGTTTAGATCGATTCGGTTGATTCGGTTTGTATCGACATATCATTACATATTTATATTACATCAAAAAATCAAAATTACAAGATAAATTAAATAAAATCTTGAACTTGTATATAGTTGTTTATATATTCATGTAATAATTTCATAAAATATGTACAAAATAAATAAATATTCATCATCAATTCCATAACATCTTTTTTTATGCTTGGAACTTAGAAATACTAAAAACATTATGCCAAATAAAACTAGTAAGTATTATTAGGAAAAAAACCAACAAATAAAAAAAATAAAGAATGCAAAAAATAGAATAAATACATATTAAATTTATATATGTGGTTTTGTTTGGATTGATTTGGTTTAAGAAAAACAATCCAAAATCTGATCCGATCCGATCGGTTTTCCCAAAACAAGATCCAAAAAAATCCAATAGACACCAGTTTTGTTCGGTTTTTTATTTTTTTGGATCGATTTTCGGTTTTCTTTTGGATCAGTTTGGATATGAACACCCCTAATTGACACCTTGCAAATTGCTATTTGCACCTCATAGTTTCAATTTAATTTTTTTTTTCCAAAAATACCCTTTTCACTCACCTCGCTATATCATACTTCCTTCACCCCACACCCAACCCCACACCAGAAACCACCCCCATTCTCACACTCTTCACACCTTTGTCACCTTCTCCACCATTCTCACAACCTCCACCATTATCACACAACAATGAAAGGGCGAGTTTTTTGTAGTTTTTTTGGTATTGGATTTCATTGTTTTACAAAAGGGAAGAAGATAAGTTGGTTGCAAGTTAAACTCGTTCGTGTTTTGGCAAAAGGAAAGCTTTGTTCATCATTGTTCATGCACGTCGTTGGTTTTTGTGAGTTTCGGCAACTTTTTTTCATTACGTAACTTTTGGAATTTATTTTCCGGAAGCTTCCGGAAAACGAAATCCGAAGACAAGTTACACCTCCGGAATTCATAATCCATATGCATATTAATGAGTCGTTTGAGAACTACTGGATTATATTTTCCAGAAGCATAAAAAATAACACTTCCGGAAAGTACTTTTCTAATTATCTGTACTACCGGAATATATTTTTCGGATGTACATATCCGGATGTTACAATTTGGGCTTCCGGATTTTATTTTCCGGAGGTGTTAAATTTAACACATCCGAATTTTACTTTCCGGATGTATAAATTGTACATCCAGAAAGTAAATTCCGGATGTGTAAAATTTCCTGATTCAACTTTTTCTAAAATAAATTAATGTTGTCTTCTTGTTATTTGATATGATGCATATAGTTTAAAGGTTGCTTTTAATGGACATGGAAGACTATTTTGACAATCTACCTGAGGATATGGACATGTCAATTAATATGGGAAGAGATGGAGATGTAAGAATTAAGATTCATTTTCGTTGATTGTTGTCTTGAAAAAATCTAATTTATTGTTATGTTATTTTTTTCCAGAATCCTGTGAGCATAGAGAGGTTGGATGTTCCCGGTGTAAAAGACCATGTTGATTGTAGGGATACATTCACTACTACTAAGGTGGTTGATTAATGAATTATCGTTAGTTTATGTTATGACTCTGTGTGAACATTATAACATCCTGCTAAATTTGTATTGTCAGGTATTTCCATCTCGAGATGATATGTTGAACTAGGCTTGACAAGTTGGTAGAGAGAATGGTGTTGTTGTCGTCATTCACAAGTCAGACACAGGAGGTAATCGAAGGACGGCGGTAGTGATTCTTGGTTGTGAAAGGGGTGGGAAGTATAGATCATACAAGGAGTTAGTTCGCAAGGTGACCAGAACTAAAAAATGTGAATATCCTTTCAAATTAAGAGGAAAACCGTTGAAAAATGGTGATGGATGGAAACTTGAAGTAGTGTGCGGCTTTCACAACCATGAGTTAGTGGAGACATTGGTTGGTCATGCCTACGTTGGTCGCCTAAGTGTCCAAGAGAGGTCTTTGGTCGAAGATATGACAAAGAGCTTGGTTAAGCCAAGCAACATACTATTCACATTGAAGTAGCATAATCCGGATAATTGTACCACGATCAAACATGTCTATAATGTGCGGCAAGATATTCGGATCTCTCGAAGAGGCCCTAGAACGGAAATGCAACATTTGTTGTATTTAATTGAGCGTGATAAATATGTTTGTTGGCATAGAAGACTGGACATGTCCGATGTAGTTAGAGATATTTTTTGGACACACCCAGATGTTGTGAAACTTCTAAATGCATTCCCTATTGTGATGTGTATTGATAGTACCTATAAAACCAACAAGTATCGATTGTCGTTACTTGATATTGTTGGTGTTTCCTCAACAAAGTTGACATTCTCCATTGCATTTGCCTATTTGGAGTCTGAGCGAAGTAATAACTTCATATGGGCATTACAGAGGCAACATGGATTGTTCCTAACTGAAAATTCAATACCTCAGGTAATATTGACCGACAGAGACGTTACGTTGCGTTGACGAACGCAGTGCACACTGTCTTTCCTAGTTCTACTCAGTTATTATGTCAATTCCACATTGTCAAGAATGTGAAGGCCAAACGTAAGATGATAGTGCACCCAAAAAAAAAAGTGGGACATTGTGATGGATGCTTGGGATAATGTTATGGACTCTCCTTATGAGTGTGAGTTCGTGGAGCGTATGAGAAACTTTGAAGACGTATGTTCTAATTTTTCTATTTTTGGTGACTGTGTGAAAAATACCTGGTTGAATCCTCACAAGGAAAAATTTGTCGAAGCATGGATAAATCCAGTGATGCACCTTGGGAACACAACAACTAATAGGTTGCTCTTAAACTTAAGCATTAATATACACTAGCATAACTTTCATCTTTAATTATGATTACTATTTATGTGGTGTTTTGTTGTTGTGTTTGATAACAGGTTTGAGTCTGCATATGGGAGGCTGAAGAATTTAATTCAGGATAGTATGGGGGACTTGTGTAGTTGTTGGGATTCCATGAATAACTTGATCATTTTGCAACATACTAAGATCAAGGCATCATTCGAGAAGAGCATCAACGTTGTGGAACACACATTTAATACTCGATTCTACATCAGTTTGCATGGATTTGTTTTAAGGAGTGCTCTAAATCATATTGTCGATGAGTTTGAACGAGTTAAGATTGTCGGGATTAACAGTGATGTCTGTGGTTGCACAATTAGAAGGACACATAGGCTACCGTGTGCATGTAAACTTGCTAAGTACAGTACGATGGATAACTATGTTCCTTTGCAGTCAATTCATTCTCATTGGAAGAGGTTAACCTTTTCATATCAAGGATTGGACGAGTCATGCTCAGAGCTATCGGTGCAACATGAACTAGATGCATTGAATAAGCGTTTTCAGGAGCTTGATTTATCAGGAAAAATTACTTTGAAAACTAAACTGTTTGAAATTGCATACCCAGATACAACTTCAATGTGTCAACCACCTGAAAAGGTAATCCTATATATGTCGATCGATTTAAAATTGGTTTGTTTTGATTTTGTTTAATTATGAATTTTTTTATAGGTCCGAACAAAAGGAGCACCAAAAGGTCATGCAGCGAAGTTTGCTAGGTCAACTAAACGTGATCCTTCTTATTTTGAACATGTTGATTCACTCCATTCAGTACAAGAGATCAAGTCAAATCGTTCTCCTCAAATGTCAGGCCAATCCACTAGATGCAAGAGAGCATATCCAATGTTAGATCAAATCCCTACTCAACTTCGTCACTTTGTTGAACACATTGTTGATGTGAAAGCTGATGGGAATTGTGGTTATCGTGCCATTGCTGCGTTACTTGGTATGGGTGAGGATTCTTGGGCACAAGTCCGCCTCGACTTGATTAAGGAGCTTAAAGAGTGGCATGTTGAGTACGCCAATTTATTTTATAGCGATCAACGGGTGGAGGAACTAATAAGATCTTTGTATGTTGGTAACCAAACAATTGTATCCCAAGAGAAGTGGATGAGCATACCGGACATGTGTTACGTAATTGCTTCAAGATATAATGTTGTCCTGTTTGCCCTTTCCATGCATCAAAGCAACACCTTTATTCCACTAAGAAGTAGACCATCGTTGTCTCATTCGGTTCATAGGATAATTTGCATTGCTCTTGTGCATAATTATCACTTTGTACAGGTATAGTATGACATTTGGTTATTGTATTTCAATTACTATAATAATTGTCTCGTTTATTTAACTTGATTTAATTTTGATTATTCTATAGGTCTTTTTGAAGGACGAGTGCCCTTTACCCCCTGTTGCCTTGGGGTGGCGCCAATATTGTTATCCAGACGCTCGTTCATGGGAAATACCATATGTTAGCCGCATGCAACATTTCAGCTCATTGTCAGTGCAAAAAGAACCAGAATGGATGGATATCACAGATGATTGATTGGATATATACTTGATTTCCATGATTTTTTGAGTACATGATTCACTATAATTTGTACATGATTGATTAGATGTATACATGTTATAGGTTTTCTTTTTGAATACATTGATTCACTCTAACCTATAGATGGGTCATTTTTTGTGTACAAAGAATATCTCCAAACTTTAAGGTTATTATTATTTTGCATCTCCTGGATGGGTTTGAAAAGATTTATTAAAATACCTTTACACATATTACCTTGCCCTACTTCAAATTTATCAAGTTTGCTAATATTTTAAAAATAAGTTTGTATATGCAAAAAAAAATTAGCCTTGAATTAATTAGACTTGAATCATATAGAGGTTGGATGGTGTATGCTAAAAAAATTAGTATTGATTTAATTTGGCAACTTGGTAAAACCATTATATGCTTAGAGTAGTTTTTGGAGGAAAGTTTCATATAGTTCTTAAAATAACGTCAACGCAATATTGAAAATACCATAAATCGGTGCCTCCATGATATAACATCAACTAGTAGAGGGAGTTGATCGAGACTTCTTCCTCCTATGATATGTTTTGCCGAACTGAATGCCTCCATGAGTTAGTGACAATGCTCAACTCACATGGTCCCGAGCATCGGTGCTGTGGGTTACCATGTTTCCATCAATCATCTCCTGGAGCAAGTCATTAATCTTCTTGAACCTTTTCTGCAAATGCAAACAACATTTCGTCAAAACAAGTAACTACTTAAACGCACAATTATTGAAATAAATACAAAATATTATTAAAAATACATAAACTTACCACTTGTTGACGAATAATGCTAGAACTATCATCTGCAGTAGAGTCAGGATGGATCACCGGCACCCTAGGAGGAGCTCCTAAACCTGGTGGTATCAGGTAGGGATATGAGATCCTGTGGTACCACAGCATGTATCCATCTACACACTGTGATGGATAAGTCACACGTGGTCCCCTAACCACCATCCCTGTAGCATACTCAGACCATTTAGTATCTACCTCCGCAGACGATAGTGCAACACCAGTTACATCAAACGATGATCGAGGAATGTTGTGAATATAACCAAACTGGCGCATGACCCTCCTCTGGTAGATAAGGGTGCCTCATCCGCCCACATCTAATGAAACCATAAAAGAAGGAGATGTCATCAAATGGACGATGCATCCTGTGATCCTCATAAGGCATCCAGTTGATGTCCTCTTCTCTCAAATGATCAATGGATACCCGAAATGGAAGGACTACACCTCCACCCCTCACAAGTGTCAAACATTGTGCTATTGGGGAGTCTTCTATGTATCCATCTGTCAAGTTACGCATGCCAATGCTTGGAAAATATTCAAATACCCACGCCCGAAACGACAGTAAAGACTCACTCAGTTCATACAATATAACAAAAATAAACAATATAGTATAAACACGTTATACCTGCAAAAGGGTCATGTAACCACCACACTGTCATACGTTATACCGACTTGCCTCACATGGATGGTCATACAGGTATGCTAGGGCAACTGTGCCCCATGCATATCTTCTGCAGGTGCCAAGGTTGTGAAACGACTCCAAGAATGTAACATCAACGTATGTCGAACTCTTATTCGCAAAATTAGTGCAACCCACTAAGTGTAATAGATGTGCTCTGGCCACATTTTCCACCTCCCCTAGCCCCAACTGCACCCGATAGACATCTTGCAGCCAACTAAAACGAACATGTGCACCTCTAGGCGCTTCAGTCTCATCAGCAGCCTCAGACTCCTCCACTCCTAAAAACTCAATCAGATACGAGTTTGTAGTGTCCTTCTCCATGAGAGGCAATGTGAAAAATGCACCACTGGTTGGAAGAAGAAATAGGCTCGAGACATCATCCAAAGTAATTGTCATCTCACCAAAAGGCAAGTGAAAAATGCATGTATCTTTCTGTCACTTCTCAATAAAGGCTGACAACATCCCCTTGTCAACATTGATATGCGAGCAGTGCAACAGGGGTCCCAATCCATAGTCCCTAACATAAATCTCAACTTGATTGTGGTTGCATGGGAATTTAGCTAGCTTTCGTCCATGTGTTACAACCTTCAACTCACGATGGTCCTTCAAACATAAACGGGTGTGAAATGTCAATGAAAACAATTTATTTAATATTAAACTAAATCAAAATGTAACTTATTATTATTATAATTTATTTATAGAGGATACTTAAATCTCCGTTCTATAGAGCGTGTGCAACATGCTCACCGAATGACCTAAGGACAGACGTATCCTCTGGGCCTCCAGGGAAAGACTCAACAGGTCAAGGAGCATCATCCTCCTGCTGAAGCTGTACAGGGACCTCAACCTCTGGAGCAGGATCCTGTACAACGACCTCATCCTCCTGCTGAGCTTGGTGTACACGACTATCAGAAGCACGATGTGCACGCCCAGAAGCTGTGGGTCGCCGACGTTCAGTAGGAGGCCCCCGTCCAGAGTGACTACGCACCATGCTGCATAATAATAACTGTTTTTATCATTGGCAATTCTTCAAGATAATAATAATAATAAGTCATCAATAAATAAAATGGAAATAAGCAATGGGTAAAATGGGAACATTTTTTGAGTCTAAATTGAATATGAGACTGGTTAGGAACCCAAATCTATTACCAAATATATTCAAAACAAATCTAGCCTACAAAATAATCTCACAAAATAAAGTAAAATACAACTCTATAATGTATCTATTTCATTCTATATTCTATATGTTCCTTGAATTCAAAGCATCACTTAAAAACCTACAGAAAAGCTACCGGAAAATGAATTCTGGAAAGCTACTGGAAAATGAAATCCGGATAGCTTTTGGAAAATGAAATCCGGCCATACTCCGGAAAATATTATCTGGATAGATTCCGGAAAATGAAATCCGAAGACTTCCGGAAAAGGAATTCCGGAAACCGTGAGGTCCCTACCCGATACTCACTGGATAACACAATCCGGACACCATTCGAAATTCAAAAAAAAAAAAAACAAACGAGCGATGTTCATGAACGAAAGAGGAACTTACGATGAAGGGTTGTGTGCGCAATGAGTAAAATGTCCACCGAGAAGGTGCGACGCTGCCGGAGGGGAGTAGGAGACAGAGCGACGCTGCCAGAGGGGAGTGGTGCTCAGAGAGATTGTGAATGGTGAAGGGCTGTGTGCGCAAGGTGTGGAAGGGAAAGGGTTTTCAACAGCAAGGTGTGGGAGGGAAAGGTGTGAGGGAGGAATAGCAAGGGTATTTTGGGAAAGAAAGTGAACAAAAAAAATGCAAGGTGTGGATAGCAAAAAAAACCGTTTGAATAGTTGGGCCCAAAACAACCTTGTAACAAAAACAAATTGGGCCAATAACATGAACAAATTTTTTTACTTTAGTTTTTTCTATATTTTTTATTATTTCTTTTCAAAATATTAAATAAAAGAAGAAAATACACGGACAAAATTAGGTGTTCACAAATGGGAGCAAGCCCATTTAAATCAAAACACTACATGAAAAGGAAGCATCAATAAATCTTTACAATCACGAGGGTGGCCCAAATAATGCACATCTATAGGCATATGATAAGCATAATTAGCTAACTAATCTGCTACCACTTTGGGATATATGAATTTCCCATTCTCATTGAGGTTTTACACCACAAATTTTTTAATACACCACAAATTTTTGAGTATTCCCAAAATACCATCATTGTACCATTTCCGATATGTGTATATGTTACCGCAATTATATTTTTGATACTATAAAATTACAATACCGAAATTATAGTTCGGGTATGGTATCTTAATTCTTTATATAATGTACTAGAATTAAATTTATGGTACTATAGTTCCGATGTTTAAATACGATAACATCATAGAATCAGTGCACAAAGTGAATAAGGAGGACTATGTGACATACCGGATTTATAATTTCGGTATTGTAATTTTGGAGTACCAAAAAAAATAATTTTGATAACTAAACCCTAAGCATATATACGTACCATAAAGGAGATATTGAGGGATTTATGGAGAAATTCAAAAATTTAGTGATGTATTAAAAAAAATTGTGGTGTAAAAAGCACTAGAGAGATAGATGACCCAAGGCTTCAAGTTTCATAAGACAAGTGATCCAAGGCCCTGTCTTAGTCTTATAGAGCTTGTCCACGACAATTTCATCTATCCAAGTAAGGGAAACTCCCACCCACGAGCACATGCTCATATCGTACACCATCGAGATGCAGCATGGTCTGGGAAGTGCTCCCGCATAGCCTCCTGACCATGGAAGTGAGACATCAGACCACCTCAGATGCAGAAGAAGTGTATCCCTCAGAAACTGATGTGTTCCGACTTAAGAGTGGTCCAAATAAATCACAACATGCAGGCAAAACGAGTATGGTTGCATGGGCTTAGACAATACTCACCAGCTATAAACTGGTTTTGTGGGGTCGAGTAATGCTTAAAGTCCAAATCTGTAAGAAAAATCTTTAGAGAATGAGTCTATGAACTTTCTCCACTGACAATCCCAAGAAAAGAGGTGGGGACCAAAGAAAAGGCTCCTACCACTGGATGTAGATCATCAGTTTCAAAATAGTATTTCATTCCATGTTCCGTCCATTTAGACTATGTCATGTCATATATTTAAAAATGATATATTTATAATAAATAATATAATCAGTTTGTTTTGAGATATGATACCATTTTGGATCAGGTGATCTCGATCCCCAGGCCCCATATCGAATCAGTTCTTCCCATGCAGCCTGCAAGCTTAACTAGCTCACAACACAATCGCTCAGTATATGCAACTCAGTTTCATGTGATTTTCGCAGAGGGCAGCATTCCAAAGATGTCTTGAAGAGCCCCATGAGGAAAACTTGGGTGGGGTCTTCAGGCCACATTTGAGAATGGACCACGGGAAACAGCAGATACCTTGTGGCCCTTCCCATCTGGGTTTTAAATTACGGTTGCGGTCATTGCGGCCGCTACGATACGTAATGCAGCCGCCGCGGTGTGAAACGATGTGAAAAATTCACAAAATGAAAAAAAAAATCAACTTTTTTTTTATAATTCTTTATATATCTTTTACTAATGATGTTGTATAAATTTCTATTCATTTTTAATACATTGTATTATGTTTATGAATAATTTAAACTTAATTTAGTGAAAATAAATTATAAATAAAACTTTTAAGCACATATAAGTATAAAATTACAAAGAAGTAAGAAGGTCAGAAACTTAAAAGTGCATAAATATATATGAATCACAGTAAATTATTTAATACAACAAATCAATTATTAACATATAATTTGAACAATAAATACTAGCTAAACATATACTAAACTAGTAATTAGATTAATATATCAATATATATTTTATTTCCCTATCAAATTTTCCCTATATTATTCCCAAATCTCAGTTAATTTCAAACCTAAAATTTTTGATTAAAAAAAATTCCTCCCTAAAAAATTCCCCCCACCCAATTCGGTTTCCCTCTAAAAAAATTCCACCCACCCACCCACACACACACACACTCCGACACACACACACGCGGGGCACAGTAGCACACACTCACTCAAGTCTCTCGTCCCTCACATCACACACACCCACACTGCCACACACACTCACTCAAGTCTCTCGTCCCTCACCTCCCTCCTCTCCTCTGCTACAAGCTTCTTCTTCCCCTCCTCTGTTTCTTTTTTTTCCTTCATTTTTCTCCACATCCACACTCACTCAAGTCTCAACCGGTAACCCTCCTCCTCCGTCACTCGTCCGGCGCGTCGGCCACCCACAAACCCACCAGACGACCCCTCGCGATTCGTCACTTCGCCCCAAAACCCAGATCGCTGCCCCCACCCCTCTCTCTCAAGCTCAGCCTCTCTTCTCTTCAACGCCTCACGAGTCAGTGAGTCACGACCCATGGCCTCCGGCCCTCCGCCTCACGACCCACAGTCTCCACCTCACGGCCCTCCTCAGTCACGGCCTCAAGCCCTCACCCATGGGGACTCAACCCCACGGAGGACGGCGGCACAGCAGTGAGCAAAGCAGAGCAAAGCACCAGAGCAAAGGAAGAAAGGAAGATGAAGATCTTACGGCGTTACGTTACGGCCGTTATGCCGTTACGTTGCGGTCGTAACGGGTGATTTTGAATCACACCGCAATTGCAGCCCGATGTCGTTACGGTGAGTCTCGCAACCGCAATATTGCGGCCGCATTAACGGTTACGGACCGTATTTTGAAACCCTGCTTCCCATTGCCAAACAGACTTCTAAATCTTCTCACATTGACAACGCATTGCGCTCCCGTGACCATTCGTCATCAGCAGGCACCCACACAGGTTTGTCACCTTTAAGGTATGGTTATGCAGGAAGGTGGGACCCAAAATTCACATCAGCAACCCTCCAAGATAAGCACACCGTTTACGGATGAGGTGCAATGTTACCTGTTGGAGAATGGCTCCAGAGTGGAGCCAAGTATCCCACAAAAACCAGAGATTCCTCATCCATCATCACTAATTAAGAAACCATCTCATATGTACTAAAATCAAATTGTTTTCCTCTCAAATTATGTACATGTGGCTGTATTGTCGTGACATTAATTAAAGATGAGAAATTTACGAAGGACTCCCTCCAATACACGATATAAGAAATAAACGGTCTTTTTTTTTCAAAATATAAGAAACATATATCAATTTTCACACATATTAAATGTTAATTTTCAATATTATCCTTATTAATTACTGTCATTAATTATAAGTCAGCAGAATATTAAATGATGTTTTTGGAAATTTAATATTGTGGACAAAAGGAGAAATTAAATTTTCATCACAGTATTTTATACTCCCTCCACTTCATAATATAAAAAACAAAACCCTAAAAAACACAGACCAATGAAATGTATTTGAATGAGTTAATTGTAATAAATACTCATATAAATTTCCAAAAAACATCCCTTTTTATTTTAATTAATATTCTAATGGCCTATAATTAATGACAGTAATAAATAAGGGCAATATTGAAAATTAGTATTTAATATATATGAAAATTGATACATGTTTCTTATATTTTGGACCAAAAAAAAGGACTCATTTGTTTCTTATATTATGGATTGGAGAGAGTACTTCATAAGTTCTCATCTTTATTTTCATTGTCATGGTCTTAATTAATGTCACGACAATGCACACACATGTACATAATTTGAGAGGAAAACAATTTGAAAAGCCATAATAAGCGAACAACTTTTGTGAAAAAGTAAAAAAAAAATCTTGGGCGAATTTGGTTTGTTTGGGTAAACGTTTTTGAAACACGATAACCAATTCATGAATCTATATCTTCTTCATCTGGATTCCCTTTCCATATTCTCTTCAGTCACATGTAAGCCATATGATTAATCTAACTTGAAAGATCTATTTCACTCGTTAGACCAATCCAATGACTGACATTTGACTGGATAGAGAGGATGGAGAAAGAATCCAAATGAAGAAGTACCATTTTCCTGTTTCATATCCTGTATGGGTCAAGTGTTTCCAAATTCTAACACAACTTGTATATTATAAGTTGGATCAAGTCAAAACTCGTAATTTGCAAATTAACCTAATCCATTACACACTTCTACTTCTAATAATGGACTACATTGAATTATTAATGTAATATAAATGTACAAATCTTGCACATGCAACTAAATTCTATTGTCATGTCATTAAAAATTAATTCTTTTAAAAAAATATCTTACAAGTCATTCATGGGGATTTAGTATTGACAATATAACATGAAGTAAAAATATATCTATGTAGGTCGAACATTCTTTTCAAAATTTAACTGGATCACACACAGTCAGGCCAGATAATTTTGATTCGATCCTTTGAAATATCTGACCATTCCTTTATAGTTAGCAACACGAGACAATTAAGTAGACTTGACTTTCACTTGAATCAGGCTTGATAATTTGATTAGATTTTTTTTTTTAAATCTAAATTTGATCCAAACCACAGTTAATTTGTTATACATTTGGGGTGGATCTTCTCTGTTTCTCCATGTGGTTTCGGTTTCTAGTTTTTGGGTTCTTGGTTTATTGCTCTACAGGTGTGGTGAGTGAGCTTTTGGATCCTGTTTACATGGGGTTGCTTAAAAGTGTTTAGAAGTGGAAGTGTACTTTGTCCTCTTGGTGTTTGAGACTCATTCTTTGGTCTAGTCAATCTATCTTTTTTTTTTTGAGCTGTTTCACGTTGGGTGGTGAATCATGATGCTACGGTTTTGTAGTATGAACTTTTTGATTTTTGTTAACAGGTGGCAAGAAGCTGGAGTTGGCTTAGGGTGTTCTAAAAATCTTTGGTGGCTACAATGTAGTTCAAGGATACTCGAAGCTGCGTTTTTGGATGGATGTGTTTTCTTTTATTTATTTTAGTTATTATTAAGTTAAAAAAGGTTGGGTTGTTGTTTTTGGTTGTTGCAAGGCGGACTCTAGAATACTCCAACATGGGAGTTGAGCATATGGGGGAGCCCCCTCTCTACCTCTTTTCTCCAAATCCCTTCTTCTCAATCCGGTTGAAGGCTTGTGTACAACTTTTGCAACTTTTACTGTTTTGTTTTCTTGATTCTTTCCCCTCCCAACAAGTTCACTTCTTTTTCTTCTGCTGCTTTCATTCGTTTTAGCTGTCGTGTTCTCTTTCTCTCATTCACTTCCTTTGTCTCTTGGGGATGGATAACCAACATCAAACAAGAACTCACACATGGTGTAAGCTGGCGTGCCGCAAGCAGTGTGGAGAAGGCCGTTCTTGAGGTTCTCCAACAGGGCGGAGAGGCCGAAGTCGGAGACCTTGAGGTTGTCATCATCGTCGAGGAGGAGGTTCTGCGGCTTGAGATCGCGGTGGGAGATGCCATCGCGGTGGGAGCGCAGAGACTAGCTGCTGGAAGAGTCATTGTGCCAGGTTCTTTGGGAGCTTTCCTCGGCGGTAGATATGGGAGAAGAGCTCACCGTCGACGATGAATTCTGTAACATCCCGGTTTTTAGGGTTTTGTTTTACGCAAGAGAAACATGTTTAAGAATTGGATTATGTGGTTATAATGTTAGTTAAAGTCTAGGAATTTTTGCATAGAAAGTAAGCAATCATCGGGAATGAGTTTAAATATGAGCAAAACTTGGGGTATTCCTGATTATTGTCTTTAGGACGTTTGAATGTGAAACAAGAAATTTGGAGTTAGGATTAAGATTAGGCATTTTTAATGGTTGGAGGTTGTTCATTAGGTCTTATGAGCCTACGTTTCAAATTTGAGGTCAATCGAACTTCGAACGAGCTCGGAACGCGAAGAAACACGCGAAATCTGTGTGGCTTCCAGAAGGCCAGCACTGAGCGCTGGAAGGTGGCGATGAGCGCCCAGCCACTGATCAGCACTGCCACATGTCACGCATGTAGGGCCCCTGGTTGCATGCCCAGCACTGGGTGCTGGTGAATGGAGGTGAGCACCCAAGCTCAGCCGTGGAAAAAAATAAAAGAGGTTCAACACCTCATTTGAACCTCTTTAGATGGCAAAACACAGAGCAAAACCAAAGACAGATAGAGAGGAAAAGATAGAGAGAAAGGAAGAGAGAAAACTAGAAAGGGAAATAGATAAAAGAGGAGTAAAGCTACCAAAACTCAACCCCCGTTGCTGAAAGCTTGAAGCTTGGGGTGGAACAGCTTCTGTAAATTTCTCACCCCACCTTCTGTCACCGTTGGATCTTATTCAAATTTCATAGGGCGGTTCCAGGTTGATATTGTTTCATATCCAACGGTTGAAATTTTGTAGCAGTCCCCAGAGTGTGAGTTATATGACTGAGAAAAAGGAGATAAGCTCAACTCTGGTAGCTCCAGACCAGTCACCTTGGGAGGTTCATCCTAGGCTCATTCACCGTTGGATCGAGCTGAAATTTTTGGAGAAGCTAAAGGAAAGGAAGACCTTTAATATCACCGTTCACGTTCGGAAAATAAGTTCTTGATTGTGAGTTATGGAGCCACAACAGTGGTGGATTTACCAATGTTTTTTTGTAGATTTTGGTTCTCTTATTTTGTGTCTTTCAAAATATGATGTTTAGGTGAAATTTCGGAGACTCAGAGGCCTTGGTCCGTGTGAGTCAGATTCGAGACGAGTTGAGGAGGGGTGGTTTCGTAGCGTTCCGTGGTCATACGGTTTTCGGGTGGGGGAAAGAAGCTTTCTATTGTCGGAATTGGTCAAGTAACATTTTATGCAATAATGCTGTAGGGCGACATAAACCCTACTAGAGCACGAGTAACGGACAATGTCAATATCACATTGGGGACTATTTAGTAGCACCAATGATGATAGTGGAATTGTACGTTTATCGCCGTTACGTATAATATATATTATATTATTATTAAGGTTGATTGAATTGACTGATTTGATTGTTAGGGATACATGTTTTATATATGATGAGCTGTCTGGATTATCTATGTTGATTGGAGTATAGATATTTATATTATATGTATTATTTTATTATATGTGGAGATGACTGTAATGATGACATGTTGAATTGATGGATGATGATTGTGAATATTGTGCATAGAGATTATCTTAGAGTTGATACATGATGAGTATAGTGATGTATGTGGGGGTTCATGATACATGAAGTTCAGAAGTGCCTAACCGATATGATTATTGCAATACGGTGATGAGACCAATGAGATATCACTAGTGCAATAAGTGCTTTTTACGTCAGTTAAAATTGATTTTTACGTCGAATATCGACCGACGAAAAAAACGACGTTAATAGTTAATATTTTAACGTCAGTTGAGAACTGACGTTAAATATAAAACTATTAACGTCAGTTCCTTAACAAAACCGACGTTAATTTTGTAAAAATTAACGTCGGTTTTTTAAACAACTGACGTTAAACATAAAACTATTAACGTCAGTTCTTTAAGACAACTGACGTTAATTTTGTTAAAACTAACGTCAGTGGTTATAAAGAACTGACGTTAAAGGTTTAATTTTAACGCCGTTTTAATAAACAACCGACGTTAATAGTGTACTTTATATTTTATAAAATACTATTAACGTCGGTTGTTTGATACAACCGAGCGTTAATAGTTTTTTTTTTAAATTCAGTTTTAAAATATCACTCCCCTCACTATTCCTCGCATTCAAGAAATATCCCAAGAATACGTAATATCACACACATTACATAATTGCAAAGGAAAAATGGAACAATGGGGGGACTTAAAACCAAAACCCATGTATATATATAAATAAATTTTAGTTCCAATGTCTAAAAAACAAAACTATCAATCTAAGGATATATATACAAGTTATTAATTAGTTTCTAAAGTCTAACAAAAAAACTATTTATATAAGTATTATGGAGGTATATTGTCAATTCCTTTTTCAGCCTCATACTTGAAGAAGAATTCGGCGAAGCGCATCCTCAAGTCTCTTAACTCATCTTCTTGAATATGTGATTGGTCGATAAATGCCTAGACACGTTCAAATAATAACAATAACATCAATGCAAGTCATCTTCAAAACTATAATATATAATTTAACAAGTTGTTTAAATATTACCTTATTCCATCCATCCGTAATAGATGCGGAGACTATGTTCAGCATTTGAAGCATCACAAAATAGCCGCACGACCACCCGTCAGTTTGAAATCGAGACTACCAACAAAATTAATTTCAACGTCAGTTGAATATACATATAAATTAGTAATTATAATATTAATTATTTGATAAATAAACTACCAAACCTTTATGATGTTCCATACAGGATTTGATTTAGCCTTAGAAGTCCTACTTCTCCCGTTGGCGCAACTTATGCTACTCACCTTCAGCGTGCTATCATAAACAAATAATCATGTCGATCAATTAACAAATTCATATATCATGTGTGTAATAAACTAAAAACAACTGGTATTAAAACTTAAATTAAATTTAAGATTAGTTACTTACTTATTTACAACATCCACCACCTTCGGTGGCGGATCTTGGTGTTGAAAGCAGAAGAATATGACTCTATGCCTAGACGGGTGAAGTACGAACAACTGCCAATGGTTTTTCATACAGTAGGGAGCCAGATATATTTCTTTCGGATTGTCTCCCAACAAGTTCCCTAAGTATTTACTCAATGCATCGCCAGTAAAGAATTCGGGCAGAAGGATTGACGGATCTAACAAACCGTAAACTGATGCAATGCCCTTATCAAGCTGAAGACGATGGGGATACCTAAGATATGAAAAGGTGTGGATGTTAATTACATAATATATATATTGAAATTAAAATAAATTATTAAATGGAAAAATACCAAAAATAAATAAGTTATAAAATTTAAATTAACTTACGTGCACCGTAGACCCAAAACATTGTTGTTCATCCAGGACGTTATTTCGCAGCGCTTCGAGATCATCACCACAGAAGGTAAATATCCTCCGTTGATCTGGGCGTGCCACCCATCCATCGTGCTCCAATGGACATTCAAAAATCTCAAACGCATAATCCTCACCAAGTGAGAACAAACGAGTGATAGGTGACAACGACACCGACGTCGACTTGGCCTTCAGTTTAGGAAAAATAAATTAGATAAGTTTTTGATAATTAAAAAAAACACAAGTAATTATTTGACTAATTTGGACATTAATAATGAATAAATACCTTTGCTAACATTTCGAGCTCACGTCATTTGGAGTCCAACTCAAGCTCACGCCTTTTCATTTCCAACTCATGCTCATGGCGCTGGACTTCCAACTCCCGCTCCCTAGCTGCCAACTCATCGTCCTCCACATGTGCCCTACTAAAACTCTCTTTTGTGCTCACATGTGAAGGGTTGGCAAGCCCTGCGGTGTCCTGGGATGTACCGACGGAGGAAAGCTCTCTGGCAAGCGCCTGCTTGAATTCTGGGTTGGATATTAAGCCTTACATCAGATGTGTTGTAATATCTGGGTTGGACATGAGGTGCTGAGTAATGTCAGCCAAAATTGATGCTTCATTGACCACCCGCTTTCGTGAAGTAGACTTGCCATAATATTGTTTGATGGTCACGTTCCCGGGAACACCGAGAACCCGACTAGGATGGTCTTTCTTGCCTAGAGCAAGTCATCAAGACGCCCCGCCGTCCCGGAAAGGGACGAATGTGCCCCCGGGAGGATTGTGCTTTAAGATCCATCTACAATGAAAAAAAATGAAAAAACGTGCAAGTGAAAAGTGTTGCAAATATCTATACAAATATCAATTGAAATCAAGTTAATTATTTACTTACAATCTTATCTGCCACTTCGCGAGTGGCATCAACTTTAAAAGATCCCTTCTTTGTCATGCGTGGCTAACCAGACATCCTCGCGGTCGATGTCCGACGGAGGACTTGATGGTGTGCCCTCAGGCACCTCTCCTCTTTCAATCCTAGCAGAGTGCTCTTCCTGCTTCGCTCTCAGCCTATCCGCCATCATCTGCTCGATCCGAGTCGGGTACCCACCCTAAGACATGGTGTGGCGGTGGACGTTCTTCGCCTGATTCTGCCGACCCTTATTTGCCTTAGCCTATTCAAACAAAAACACATAATTAAATACAGTTAAATGATCTATAATAAGCATACAAAATTAACTTAATCAACCAACCTGAAATTCTCCATCCTATCAACTCCTGGCAAACATATCCCAAATATCTTGATCAATCCAGGGATAATCCGAGAACATTTTATCAAGACGCTTCTTCCCAGATACATAGTACCTGGTAAGATCATGCTTGAACCCATTCCAACGCTTTGATGCCATTTTCATACATTTATGACGATGATCCTCGTCATTTGGCACAGTCCAAGCTACCTACACATTAGATACATATATAACAACTGGATGGATTATAACTCGGATAATTATCTAATAATGTAAATCAAACGAATGTAAAGGTAAAATACCGTGATAGCCTCCCAAATCTGATCCTTAACGTTCTGTGGAACGTCATTCCAGTGGTTGTAGTTGATGCTTACGTGTTGCTTCGCTTGTAGAAATACCCACTTATTAAATTCTTTAGCACGGGGTCCCTGGGCATTTAGATTAGCATCGAAGGACACCTCAAGCTTCTGTCCGCTCTGCCTATCCTTCTCTAGTTTCTTCAACGAGGTGGCTCCTCTACCCCGTTTCCTATGAGCCTGTGATGTCCGTATGGACAAAAAAATGATAAAATAGAGGGTTGTAACATTATAAACTTACATTAAAAAGAAGGACTAAAGATAGTATATAACATGTAAACTTACACTAGAATCAGGTGTAGGCGTGATCGGGTCTCGCGAAACCCCCACACTCGCCCTCCCGTGCATGTGGGCTATCCGACCGATCCATATGTATGCTTGTTCGTAAACAATATATATGTATTAACATAGGTTATAACTCAAAATAAATACGAAGTATAAATAAAAATAACTAGATAGGTCCTGTAGATATACAAAACATCTATATATCCAATATAAGGACAATACGGGAGATTGAAAACTATAGTTTTTGAAGATTGTCAAGCACTGGTCACGGCCTGGCCGTGATGTCCATCACGGTCGTAACGTGCCAACTGAACCAGACCCTCATAGGCAGAACTGATCACGGCCTAGCCGTGATGAGCATCACGGCCGTGACAGATCAACCAGCAGAGTAACATGCACTCAAAACCAAAAATAGAGACATTCCAAACAACTCAAACCCATGGTTTAAAGTTACAACTACTGAGACTACAGTTTCAACATACACTCAAAACCAAAAATAGAGACATTTCAAACAACTCAAACTCACAGTTTCAAGTTTCAACTATTGAGACTACAGTTTCAACCAGCAGAGCAACATGCATGCACTCAAAACCAAAAATAAAAAATGTGCCCTAATTAAAGACTCACCAGAAATAGGCGCTCGCGTGGTGGTGGGGGGGAAGCTCGAGTGGTGGCTAACGTTCGATGTGGTTACTGAGAGCAGAGGGACAAGGAGAGTTAGTGCGCGGGAAGGGGAAAGAGAGATGTGAAGTTATTGCAAAGAATGAGCGGGAAAGACAGAGTTAGGGGTTAAGAGTGTACCTCACGGTGGTGGCGAAGAAGCCCTCGCAGTGGTTGCGATGGAGATGAGCTCGCGATTAGGGCAGAGTGACAGCGAGAGTGAGGGTTGAGAGTGAGGGTTGAGCGTGATGAAAAGAGAAAAGACACATACAGAGAAGTGGAGAAGGCGTGCGGGGGTAAACGTTATAATTAAAATAAAACAACATTTTACGTCAGTTTTTAGTAAAACCTGACGTTAAAGATCATATATTTAACGTCAGTTGTCTTAAAAACCGACGTTAAAAACTCTCACACTTATTACGTCAGTTGTTAGTAAAAACTGACGTTAAATGTCATATATTTAACGTCAGTTGTATTAAGAAACTGACGTTAAAAACACTCACAACTTCTTACGTCAGTTGTATTACACAACAGACGTTAAAAGTTTATTAGTTTCTGCAAAAAATTCATTCCTTTGACTACTGTGCTACTTACCCATTCACCTTGTACCTAATCCTCTTAATGAGCATTAAGTTTATAGATAAGTTTTCAAGAAAATCAGAATAGCTTAGTAACTTCATCCACTGCTCCTATAAATAGCTTCCTTCCATCCTTTTAATTAATTTTCTGCTTCACAATATGGCTCTGCCGTGGAGATTAACTTCATCACTCTTTCTTCCTATTCCTAGACTCAAAGGTCTTTGTCTTAATGGTCAAACAACTTTTGAGTTTGAGTAAATCACATTACATGGGTGATAAGTTTGAGTGAATCACGTAAAGTGATTCTCTCACTTTATTTCATCCCTGTCATCCATTTCACTTTGCTTTGGAAGCAAGTGATTGTGGATTCAAGATGATGCATCAAGAAATTCCACGGAAGAAGAAAGATGCAAAGATCCGTTTCACTTTGCTTTCGCTGCTAGTGACTGAGGATTTACTTTGCATCATGGAATTCAAGTGAGGGAGGTGATCGATGCATCCATTGGAGTTTCTGATGACAGGACTGAGAAGAAAATGATGTTGATGCAGAAACTTTTTTATATTTTAGGGCTATGTTGCAGAATTTTTTTATCTTTTAATCATGTAATTTTAACTTATGAATCGCTTCAATGACATACGATTTGATTATACATATAACTTGTTTTATGTTAAGTGTTTATTTATTTTAATTTGCACAAGAATTTGTTTACTAATTCAAGCTAATTAATAAAAATTAAAAATAAACTTGTATAAAAAAAAGGTTTAGAAATAAACTGCAGTACTATATGGAGTGATCTGCGTTAAGAGGGACAACAGGGACATGACAACCAATGAAATGAGTTTCATAATTATTTACGCGCTTATTTATAGAAATCGACGCAAATAGTGATTTAATATTTACAAACTGCCACCACCTCATTTTTAACATCAACTTAATTTATTACTGCCAAGTTCCCGTATATTAATTACATTATTTCCAATATTCATTCTGCACGTTTATAATATATAGGATTATTTACGTCAGCTATTTATTTAACTGAAGTAAAAATCAAACTTTTAACGTCAGTTTTTTAAAAAACTAACGTTAACAATAAATATTTTTTATTTTAAAAACACTTTTAACGTCGGTTTTTTTAAACAACTGACGTTAAAAGTGTATAGATATCTGCAAAAACATTCATTCCTTTGACTACTGTGCTACTTACCCATGCACCTTGTAACTCAATCCTCTTAATGAGCATTAAGTTTATAGATAAGTTTTCAAGAAAATCATAATAGCTTAGTAACTTCATCCCCTGCTCCTATAAATAGCTTCCTTCCATCCTTTTAATTTTCTGCTTCACAATATGGCTCTGCCGTAGAGATTAACTTCATCACTCTTTCTTCCTATTCCTAGACTCAAAGGTCTTTGTCTTAATGGTCAAACAATTTCTGAGTTTGAGTAAATTACATTACATGGGTGATAAGTTTGAGTAAACTACATTATGTGAGTTGCTCACCTTATCACCTTCCGGAGAATCAGCTGCTGGAGGGCTAATCAGGTGCTCGGGGGTCACAGTTCCAAAACCTCGGCTTTGGCAGCAAGTGACCGTCTTGGAAGTCTCTGGAACCACCGCCTTTGCTTGAAACAGATCTAGTGCACCTGTTTTTGCCTCTCTCTTGAGCTCTCTCATGCCCCCAGCTTTCGAGGTCTTCTTGAGTATAGTTTTTCCTTTGGCATATTTCATAAAACTCTCTGATGGGATGTAGCTTTAATGTTTAGGATTTTAAACCCTTTCAATGTAACTTTTTATAGGATTTTAAACCCTTTCAATCTTCTGTATCAGTCTGTATTACACTTCATGAATGAGATCCGGTTTGGGTTATTGATTCAACTTATACTTCGCACATATATTTTAGTTTTCAAAACAAAAACACAAAACATCAAAGCAATTCATGTGAAACTGAAACTTTGACGAAGGCAATGCGGAAGGGATCGTATACTAGATAAAAAAATTATTAAAATAACCTTTAACGTCAGTTCTTTATCGAACTGGCGTTAAAATGTTCACTGTTAACGTCAGTTGTTTATTGAACTGACGTTAAAAGTGAGTCACTTCACTTTTAACGTCAGTCATTAAAACAACTGACGTTAAAATTGAATTAATGAAGTCTGATATTTACAAAACTGCCACCGCCCCCTTTTTAACGTCTAGCTTTTGGTTAACTGACGTAAACATTTACCGTCTAATGTATATTTTCCACTAGTGTATTATTATCGTTGAGGTTATCTAGGAGATGGTGACGAAAGGTTGAGGCACTATGAACCTATACGAGTCAATGAAGCGTATATAGATGTGTGGGATTAATCACAACCGTGTGACGGGAACACACAAGGTCAGGGTGAGTCACGGGTGAGTGCCCTGCGGGCAATGAGGCTTGAGAAAGACTACCGTGGCGGAGTCACGGGTGAGTGCATTGCGGGCGATGAGGCTCGAGGAAGACTACCGTGATCTATTATAGTCCAGGTTGTGCGACTAATCTCCATCGGGGATGGGGAAATAGTTTCATTCTCTGAATGAGCCCTCTAGCGGGAACTGGTGGTTGCACCGAGATTTATTGGACAAATGACTAAAATGTGATAGCATTTGAGATCAGGTTGTGCGACTATTCTCCACCGGGGATGAGGAAATAGTTTCATTCTATGAATGAACCCTCTAGCGGGAACTGATGGGTGCACCGAGATTTATTTGACTAATGACTAAAATGTGATAGTATTTGAGATGATCATGTCAACATAGAGGTATAGCTACATCAGTGTATAGGGTAGAGGATGATACAGTGATTGGAGGATGAATGCTTATATATGTGGTTATTGTGTGATGGATATTAGTGTATTATTATTGGGTATTATGTTATGAATCCTCTTCCGTTTTTTATAATAGTATGTTTCTTATCCCCTATTTTCTCTATGGTGTATGTTTGGTTATGTGATCGTCATGAGAAGACCCTGCGGAGGAACCAGCTATGGAGGAATTGGATGGGACTCCTTATGAGCCAGATGCTGAAGGACGAGTCGTGGATTCTAGTTGTAGAGTTTAGTGTTTATGGCCAGTGCGTCTTTTTGAGACGTTGTATCTTCCATTGCGTAATTCAGTTTGTTTTGGTTTGTACATATTTGGGATCCTACTGATGGGATTCCCTCTACTGTACCGTATCAGGTTATGATGTGTATTTGTTATGCATGTATGTATATATGTTGTTTATATTTTAAGTTTTTAATTTTCCGTCGTTTTTAATATATACGCTTAACGATAATAACACGTTTAGGTCCTAAATATTATGGGTTTTCTTTAATGGGACGTCAGGGCGTCTCAAATTCCACGACGAGCAGCCTCTCGACCACCCCTCGCCGACCAGTAGCCTCGCCTCCCACCCTTCTACCAGATCTGGAACACGGATCTAGAAACCCCCACCCCCACCGCATAACACAGATCTGCAAAAAGCGAACCGGCTACACGGGGAGCAGCAGTGTCACGCCGTTACTAGCTCCATCCAGACGTGGTCGCCGCTTTGTCTTCCCTCTTCCGTGTTGTCGTTTGCCTCTCGTTGTCGCTCGTCGGCGATGACTGGAAAGAGCTGTGGTGGTCGAGGCTGCTGTATCAATGTAGGTGTTAGAATTTTAGTTAAAAAATTAATGTAGGAGATAAAAGGTATTTTTATAAAATAATTAAAAATCAGGGAATAATATTGCAATGCACTTTTTAATCTTAACCGTTGAAGTATTGTAATATTAAATCAATGTTGTAAAGTTATGGAGGATCCAGACTCCAACTCCACAAGGGAGTGTTCTAGACAACGCCTTGTTGCAATAGTTGTTTTTGTCTCTTTAATTGGGAGTTAGGGCATCGAGTGGAACTGTTTTAAGGATGCAGCTCTGACACTCTTTTTCTTTTTCCTTTTTTGATTCTGATGTATTATCTAGGAGTAGGGGTCTGTAATACTGATATTGTTTGGGCTATCTAGTAATATTATATTTACAGTTTTTATACTTCTTTTGTTACTTTCTGTATATGGGTTAGACTACCCCTTGTATTCTTTATCAATATATTTTTTGCTTACCCAAAAATAAATTGTTATACATTTTTAGTGTAAATTTTTTTTTACACAATTATTCAATGAATGAATTACCACAACATTAAAATATTTTACTCTTATAATAATTATATTAAAACTCACATGTAAAGGATAATTCTTTATTGGATGATAGTGTAAAAAAATTGTACACTAATTTATATCAAAATTAAGCTTAACAACAAAAGCAAAGGTTAACTACCGGCAATAATGAGGAATTTTATGATACTTTTTTTTAAGAATATAACATAATGGATAAATTGTCAAGATGTGGGGTTGTACATTTGGTGGTTGAAGGCAAATGTGGGGCTGTATATGGGACGGGTATGAATACTATTTTTGTTGGGTTTTGAGTTATCTTCTTATATGGAGAAAGGTTTAAATGTGTAAGTCCATTTTGTCTCACTTGTTTGAGTGGAGAGAGGTCAGATTAGGGTTACAGAGAGGTCTTATTTTAGTAAAAATATAGCAGCCAACAAGAGAGAAGAGAGGAGAGAAAGCCAACCCTCATACCCACCAGACAGTCACCGTAAAATTGCGTAGAGGATTCGTTCACCGTTGGATCGGGCTGAAATTTCTGCAGCAGGTTCAAGACGTGTGGTTCTTCATTCTCACCGTTCGGATTTTAAAGATGGTGTCTGAAGTGAGAGATATTGGCTTCGTACAGTAGCTCTGTTTTTTGGGGTAAATTTCATCTTCTTGTTTCTCATTTGTAGGCATTGGTGCTTGGTTGTTTTTGTTTATTGTTAGCACGATTTGTGCACTTGTTGGAGACTCTTTTGTACCCTTATTTGATCATAGTGGAGCTGTTTCTTTGGTCTGGACGACCCGTGGTTTTTACCCTTGCTTTAAGGGGTTTTCCACGTTAAAATCTTGGTGTCTCTTTTATGTCTGTGTTGTTCTATTTGCTGCCATATATTTGTTGTTGCTCCTCACAGATTCTTGCAAGTTTGGGGAGATTTATTTCCGCTGCATATTGCTTTGTTATTGTGTTACGCTGTTGCATTGTTGTTTCCCCCATCAGAGTGGCATCAGAGCTACTTGGCTTGGGGCATTTTGATTTGCTTGAATGATGGAGGCAAATACAAAGATGGTCTGTTTGAATGACACTAATTATCATTTGTGGAAGGGCAAGATGAAGGATTTGCTCTTTGTGAAGAATATGCATCTTCCTGTTTTTGCTACTCAGAAGCCAGATGCCAAGTCGGATGAAGAATGGGATTTTGAACATCAACAGGTGTGTGGTTTTATTCGCAATTTGTAGAAGATAATATTTATAATCACATTGCAAATGAGACACATGCAAAATATTTGTGGGCAAAGATAGAGTCCTTGTATGCCACTAAATCGGGGAATAATAAATTGTACTTCTTTGCTAGTTTGAGGTTCAAGGAGGGGACTTCCATTTCAGATCACTTGAATGAATTTCAAGGGCTCCTTGATCAGATGTCAGGAATGGGCATCAAGTTTGATGATGAGCTTTTGGGATTATTTCTATTGTTATCTCTACCAGAGTCTTGGGAGACATTTCGGGTTTCTATCACAAGTTCAGCCCCTAATGGTGTTGTTTCTTTGTAAATGGCAAAGGGTGGTGTTCTTAATGAGGAGATGAGAAAGAAGGTACATGGTACTTCATCTCGAGTCCGAGGTGCTTGTCCAATGAAAATAAGGGGAGAAGTCGGAGAAAAGAACCGAAGGGTGGTAGAGAGAAAAGCAGTGAGCAAGTGCAAGTCTCGATACAAGAATGTGGAGTGTCATTATTGTCACAAAACAGGGCACATACTGAGAAGAATTGTTTTCTCGTGGGAAAAAGGAGAACAAAGACAAGAAGGGTAAGCGAGAAAGAGAGGGATCATGATGATGATGATCGTGTCACTACTGCTACTGGCGATGATCTTGTTATTCTCCGTGACCATGAGTCGGTTAATCTTGTATCAGATGAGAGCATGTGGATAATTGATAGTGGTGCTACATTGCATGTTACACCGAGGATGGAGTTCTTCACATCTTATACTTCAGGTGACTTTGGAGTGTTGAAGATGGGTAATGATAGTGTGTCTAAGCTGATTGGTGTTGGTGATGTTTGCTTTCAAACCAACATGGGACTGCAGTTGTTGCTTAAAGGAGTCAAACATGCTCCGGATGTCCGCTTTAATTTGATCTTTGTGCAATTGCTTAATGAGGGTGGTTGTGATAATCACTTTGGTTCTGGAAAGTGGAAACTCGGCAAAGGTAACTTGGTTGTGTCTAGAGGGGAGAAAATTTCTAAACTATATTGGACAAAAGGTTTGGTTGCTACTAAAGACAGTGTGAATGCTGTAGATATGGAGGCATCTTTGTGGCACCGAAGGCTTAGTCATATCAGTGAAAAAGGGTTAAATTGTTTAGCCAAAAAGTATGTGCTTCCGGGATTGAAGAGTGCAGAGTTAGAGAAGTGTTCTCATTGCATGACTGGTAAACAGACTAGAGTATCCTTCAAGAAGCTTCCTCCCTCAAGGAAGTCAGAGTTGCTTCAGTTGGTGCATTCTGATGTGTGTGGCCCATTGAAGGTAAAATCCTTTAGTGGTGCCCTCTACTTTGTTACTTTTATTGATGATTGTTCCAGGAAACTATGGGTCTATGCTTTGAAGACAAAAGACCAAGTGCTGGAGAAGTTCAAACAGTTTCAGGATTTGGTTGAGAGACAGTCAGGCAAGAAGCTGAAATGCATTCATACTGACAATGGTGGTGAGTATTGTGGACCCTTTGATGTCTATTGCAAGCAGCAAGATATTGCACATGAAAAGACTCCTCCTAAAACTCCTCAGTTGAATGGTTTAGCAGAGAGGATGAACAAGACATTGATTGAGAGAGTGAGATGTATGCTTTCTAAAGCTAAGTTACCCAAGCATTACTGGGGTGAGGCACTGTACACAGTGGTACATGTTATTAATCTCAGTCCTGCAGTTGCTTTGAACAGTGAGGTACCAAACAAAATTTGGTTTGGAAAGAATGTCAGTTATGATCACTTGAGAGTCTTTGGTTGTAAGGCTTTTGTGCATGTTCCAAAGGATGAAAGATCCAAGTTGAATGCAAACACAAAGCAGTGTATCTTCATCGGTTATGGTCAGGATGAATTTGGTTACAGGTTGTATGATACTGTTGAGAAAAAGCTTGTCAGAAGCCGTGATGTAGAGTTCATGGAAGATCAAACCATTGAAGATATTGATAAGGTGGAGAAGACTACACCCAAGAATGATAGCAACTTGTTTGATGTTGATCCAGTTCGGTTGCCTATTTATAATCCGGATATTGTTGATGGTAATGTTCAAAATGGTGAGCCACATGATTATGTTAATGATCAACAGCTTGGAGATGAGTTAGATGTTCCAGGTGATGATGATGAAGACGAACATGAGATGTCACTGGATGAGAATCTTGGTGATGCTCCCAAACCACCTCAAATCCAACTCAGGAGATCTAACAGGCAGAGACAACCATCTACAAGGTATCATTCTGATGAGTATGTAACCTTGACTGATGAGATAGAACCTGAGTGTTTTGGAGAGGCCATGGAGAGTGAAGACAAACAAAAGTGGCTGGATGCAATGCAGGATGAAATGAAATCCTTGTATTATAATTACACTTATGATTTGGTGAAGTTGCCTAAAGGCAAGAGGGCCTTGGAAAACAGGTGGATTTATAGGATGAAACATTAGAGTAACTCTACGTCTCCGAGGTATAAAGCCAGATTAGTGGTGAAGGGCTTCCGTCAAAGAAAGGGTGTTGGTTTTAATGAGATTTTCTCGTCCGTGGTAAAGATATCATCCATTAGAACCGTGTTGAGTTTGGCGGCTACTCTTGATTTGGAGGTAGAGCAAATGGATGTGAAAACATCTTTCCTTCATGGTAATTTGGATAAAGATATTTACATGAAGCAACCTGGTGGTTTTCAAGTTGAAGGCAAGGAAGACTATGTGTGTAGGTTGAGAAAGCCTATATGGTTTGAAGCAGGCTCCGAGGCAGTGGTATAAGAAGTTTGAGTCTGTTATGTGTGACCAAGGATATAATAAGACTACTTCTGACCATCGTGTCTTTGTTAGAAAGTTTTCTAATGATGACTTCATTATCCTATTATTATATGTTGATGACATGCTTATTGTTGGGAAAAATATTTCCAGGATTGACAGGTTAAAGAAGCAATTGGGCCAGTCATTTTCCATGAAAGACATAGGAGCTGCTAAACAGATTCTTGGTATAAGAATCATGCGTGACAGAAAGGAGAGGAAGCTATGGCTATCACAAGAACACTATGTTAAAAGAGTGTTGCAGAGATTCCAGATGGAAAATGCCAAGACGGTAAGCACTCCTCTTGCTACTCATTTCAAGCTGAGTGCTAAACAAAGTCCTTCAAATAAAGCAAAGAAATTAGATATGGAAAGGGTTCCTTATGCATCTGATGTGAGTAGTTTGATGTATGCAATGGTATGTACAAGACCGGATATAGCACATGTTGTTGGTACAGTCAGTAGATTTTTGTCTAATCCAGGTATAAAGCATTGGAATGCGGTGAAATGGACTTTGAGATATCTTTGTGGTACCGCTGGTATGAAGCTTTGATTTGGAGGTGATAAGCCTACTTTGGTGGGGTACTCAGACTCGGATATGACTGGAGACATTGATTCTAGGAAGTCCACTTCGGTCTATATGATTAGATTTGCAGGGGGGCTATGGCTTGACAGTCTAAGTTGCAGAAGTGTGTAGCATTGTCCACTACTGAAGCAGAGTTCATTGCCATTACCGAAGCATGCAAGGAGTTGCTATGGTTGAATAAATTCTTGCAGGAGCTTGGTTTTGTTCAAGACAGATATTTGTTGTTTGTTGATAGTCAGAGTGCTATTCTTCTTGGTAAGAATCCAACTTTTCATTCTAGGTCCAAACATATTGATGTGAGGTATCATTGGATACGTGATGCTTTGGATGCTAAGTTGTTGGAGTTGGCTAAAGTTCATACTGATGATAATGGTCTGAAGTGAGAGATATTGGCTTCGTACAGTAGCTCTGTTTTTGGGGTAAATTTCATCTTCTTGTTTCTCATTTGTAAGCATTGGTGCTTGGTTGTTTTGGTTGATTGTTAGCACGGTTTGTGCACTTGTTGGAAACTCTTTTGTACCCTTATTTGATCATAGTGAAGTTGTTTCTTTGGTCTGAATGACCCGTGGTTTTTACCCTTGCTTTAAGGGGTTTTCCACGTTAAAATCTTGGTGTCTTTTTTATGTTTGTATTGTTCTATTTGCTGTCATATATTTATTGATGCTCTTCATAGATTCTTACAAGTTTGGGGGGATTTATTTCCGCTGCGTATTGCTTTGTTATTGTGTTACGCTGTTGCATTGTTGTTCTCCCCATCAATATTGTCCGCTTCCGTCCAATTAATAAGTGGGTACAAAAATTACATGTTTATCTTATCCGTGGATATCCATTAAGATACGTATTTTCTATCTATTATGAATATTATCTGCAACCATCAACGAATACGGATAAAATTGACATCACTAATCGAGAATCCTTTGTACTTTTTTATTTTGGTTCTCTTTTTTAATTCTGATTATCTTTTTTAGGAGTTGTATCAATTTTATATAGGTTTTTCCTCTTTGTTATTTTTGTATACAGGTTGAAATATTTTTATACTCTCCATTAATATATTTTTTACTTATAAAAAAAACTAACGACAAGATGTTATTGGGTCGAAGACAAATAATGCTTTTTCTGTTACCAAGACAATTTACTTGAACAATATAAACGAAAGAGTTATGGCTTTTAGAAGCAGAGAAACAGAATATCAAGACAATTAACTTTAGAGCTTGAGGAAATAAGAATTTCTTGTTAAAGACATAACTCTTTCGTGTATATTGTTCAAGTAAATTGTTTTTTAAGTTACTAAAAGAATGAATTAGTAAGGAAGTACTTGTTTTTCTGTTCCTTTCTTCTTCTTTTTTAAGTAAAATAAGTTTATAGGCTGAAGGTATAGGTTCTCCATTTTTGAAGATTAAGTTCGAAACACTTATAGAGAATATGGAGGACAACCTATACCTTCAGCCTATAAGTTCGAAACACCTACAGCAGTTGTTTTTATTTTAAGAAATTATATTTGAATATCAAATTTTGGACATTATATGATCTCTTTGAATTTTTGGCATATTTTTGGGATACATGTATATAAAGAAGATGAATAAGTAAGTGAGAAATAAAGATAAATGCATATGATATCACATACAGTATCTGAAATTGAATGTTCAAATATCATGACTCTTATTTTTGCTAAGTATACGGTCTGGAATCTTTTGGCCTTCATTCTTTCTTCTCCAGCTTGGACTAGCCCATCACTAAAACACTTGATATATAAGTATTATTCTTCAATTGTTTGATCGAATCAACTCGAGATTCTTAACCTTCATCTTTTTAGTTATTAGACTAACCTAATGACCTGATGCAAAATCACATAATAAACCTTTAATTTATCTTGGAATCGAAAATATTATTTAGATATCACAAGATACTTGCTAGTTTCTTTCTTAATGAATGTCTCAATTTTGTGTTTTTTTTTTTCGCAGAAAGATACCAAAGTAACATTATTTATTATATTTAATTTTAACGCACACACATTATGAATATATTACTATGTAATTAAAAAAAATATTTAACTCTCATAATATTTGTAGGTTTTAATTGATATACACTGTCAATATAAAAAAATTTATACTGTTAACCAATCATAAATTGACACATCATTAAAATATTTGACTTTTATTATAACTACTTTAAAAGTCACTCATAGAATAAGTGTGATTGATTAACAGTATAAAATTTTTACAGTGATAATACATAGCAATTAAATTCATAATTATATTAACAATTATACATGTAACAAATGTATATATGATTAATTGATAATATAGAACACTTTATATTCATAATACAACAAATTAAACTCTTATTTATTAATCATGTATATAAAGGTAGGTTAAAGCTATTGAATTCTTATGAAGTCGCCCCATTAGGAGGCTAAGAATTAAATGATAAAATCCTGTTCAATCAGTTCAATAAGTGATTAGTCATAATTACCCCAAAAGATCTCAGTAGGATACTCCATCAATCGATCTGAAGGACTCGCTCGACCTAAACTCTTATTTATCTAGTTTACAGGTAATATATATTGCATGATAGATGTGTATTTGCAATTCATCTAGGTTTTCTCCCAGCCTTAAAAAAAAATTAGATTAGATACTCATTATATCATACTGTCATAGTGTGACTGATATGATTTGGGCCACGTGCTGTTCCCTCGTTCTAGAAGACCCGTCTCAATCATGCACTGCATTTTCTAGAATCTCCCACCATGTATAATAATTGAGAGTTTATGATTTCTAGCTATGAATCACTAATATGAAGTGTGATAGGTATATTTGATACGATACGAATAATTACTTAATTAGTGTTGAGAAAATATAGATAATTGGAAGTTGTCAATTGTCATGTTATAAAATTCGGACACGTCGCAAATTCTGGCCACCAACTCGTGAGAGTAAATGACAAAACTTTGCCGTGTGAAGTGTGAACTTATGGTCCATATTATAATTGGGCAGCCCCCTGATTTGAGTGGCGCGGACTTCTAGTCTAGACTTTATAGCACAAATGGTGATCTTTTATTTTACCACAACCACACATCCATCGTCGTCGTTTATGTAACGAGCAATGTTATTTCTAGTTTTGTACAATTAGAATAACATTCAAGGTCCAAATTGCTTCTTGAAAAATTTAAGAGACTCACTTTTGGTTTCATAAATAAATAAGTTAACTATTTTATTTCTCAAATTTTCAAAACAGTGCATACAAGTCCTTAAATTTAGTTCGACGTCTCATTTCTTCGCTACACGTGTCTATTACCATCCCTACTTGACCAGTTAGAGATGCTGCATGACTTTTGACGAATTTTATTGATGGAAAACGAATAAAAATGAAAATATAAATAATTTTAAAATTCAAATACCTAAAAATCATGCATTTTTGTTGCTTTTCTTTAAATTTTCACATTATAAATTCGTTATAAGCCAAGTAGGACCACTAACGGTCAAATAGGATGATTAATGAGATATATAAGCAAGTAAATAGATGTCGGAATAAATCCAGGAACTAATGTGTCCTGTTTTAAAAATTTGAGGGACTAAACGATTAAATTATTTTTTTAGAACTAAAAATGGGTTTCCAAACTTTTTCAGGAACCAATTTAGACATTTTCTCTAAAATCAATATCAACATTATTATATATATATATATATATATTATATTTTATTTTTCTAATATTTTCTCTTAATTTTTTTTTCACTCGATCCAATAACATAGCAACCTTTTCTATCTAAGGTGTACAATGTCGATTTGAGATGTCAAGAAAAATTTTTGGAGAAATGATTTTTAATACAAAAACGAGACAATAATCTTCGACAACATATTGAATGATTAATGCAGTTTTAATATGTTTATAATTATATTCAGTGTATGATTAATGAATATAATAAGGTGTCATAACTCATTATCTATTTACTGAATGTAATTAATCACGATTTTGAATATCATTAAGCATGATTTCCAGATGTTCAAATATACATGCGGTCATGCATATTGAACACCGGAAAAGCAAGGTTAATGATGTTCATAATCGTGGTTAATTACATTTAAATAGATGATTAATAAATTGTGACACCTTATTATATTTATTATATATTAACTAAACGTAATTAATCATATATTTAAACTACGTTAA
This sequence comes from Sophora flavescens, assembly GCA_030762895.1. Taxonomy (NCBI): domain Eukaryota; kingdom Viridiplantae; phylum Streptophyta; class Magnoliopsida; order Fabales; family Fabaceae; genus Sophora; species Sophora flavescens. Next base: position 109,684,362 of record CM061063.1, read on the forward strand.
CCATTCAAATTGTCAAAAATTATTAACCCATTTTTGTATTGAAATAACACATCAGAAAATTTCCGTTATATAACAGTAGTAATCTTGCCTTTAAAAAAAAGGTAGTAATCTTGCATATTAAATTTTTAAAATTTTCAAAATAAAATAATAAAACATACATTTTAATACTCACTCTCTTTTTCATTTTACAAATAAATAAGTGCAAGTGCGATGTAATTATTTTGATAAGCAAATAACATTTAAACCGCACTCCATCCGTTGCTATCTTATTACTTATGAGTTTTGCTAAAAGTATTAATTAAGAAATCAAGAAATAAAAATATTTTATTGAAAATCATAAGTTTCAAACTTTTAATATATTATATACAATATCTTCTAATATAATTTTTTTTTATATTTGTTTCATTAACCGGTACCCTAAAACACTGATAACCATTTCTATTACTTATTATGAATAAAGGTCACCTTTCTCATTATTGTGTACCATATCATGTCCCTACGAATAATATTTTCTTACATAAGTTAAATTTTTGTAATATTAAAAAAAATAGAATATATAACAAGATATTATCGGTAAGGACATGATATGGTACACCATACCAATAGTTATATTAAGGGAATAGAATCATTGTTGTCCCTATTTATTACAGTACGAGTGAGTACAAAAATAATCATTTTTACATAGGTAATATGGAGAATGTTGTGAATAGATCCTGGTTAGAAAAAGTTTTTTTAAAAAATAGATGGGTCTTACAGCTTATTAGAAAATAACTGAAATAAGGAGAAAAACCTTTTTTAGAAAATAATCTAGATATCCAAACCCACTCTATTTTCCTTTTACGGTTTGATGAATATAGTTCATATAAACTATCTTTCATGATCATTGAATAACAACACAACACAAATAATACACCACATGTACACGATACTTACCGTCCATCAATTCAATTCTAATTAATGTAAGTATTTTAAAAATCAAGACAATTAATAAATCCAATCAATTATTCTTTTATTTTTTAAGAGCATTATACATTCTCTGAACAATTAAAGGGTAGTTTAATCCAATTGTAACTCTCTTTTTTTATATATAAATCAAGATAATTAAACTAAATTAACTATTTTTTTTAATAAATATGAAATTAATTAATTTTATTTATAATTGATTCTAGAGGTTGTAACTCCTTACTAATTTTTGGGGATCGATGCACAATGCCAACAAAACAATGCCAACTGTATTATAATATACTTTAAAAACATATCAACAATAATTAAGGCATTACCAAAATGATGCAGTGGTGATGGTGATTGATAATAATGGTGGTAGTAGTGGTGGTGATAACAGTTTCGAGGGACGGTGGTAGCAGTCTTCCATCTAGAGGAAGAAGCTAGGCCATAAAATTTTTATCATTTATGTTTAGTGCCGTAGACAATTTTATCCCTTGTTAATTTAGTTAGCGACAAAAGAAAAAAGAGTTTTGTAGTATCTTTTGTACCATTCCTTGATTAAATTATGTAACCAAAAAAAATATTCTTGATTAAATTAGAAAACAAACCAGATATGATTTTTTATTTTATTTTATGTAGTACTATCTTTTATTCTATTCTAACAAATCAAACATATTATGTGCATCCTCATGACAGCCGGTCATTGTCTTCTTTTTGTATAACAACTAGTTTAGTTATAATTATATATCTTTTGGAATATTCTATTGTAAGTAAGAATCATTTCAATCTTGATATATTATAGCTTAGAAAGAGTTCTTCTAGATGGTTTCAATACAATATTGGGCAAGTATATATCGTGCGACAGCCAGAGGTATTCCATTGTATAACTGTAGAAGTAGTTTCCAGTCCGGAAGTATTGGTAGTGTATTTGGATAAATACTTGATAAAAATGATTTTGAATAAAATTGATTTAATTATATTTGAATATGAAGTGAAGTGATTTATATTTGAATGATTTTATTTTGAAAATAATTTTGATGTAAAATTCTGTATAAATTTTTTAATTCAACACAAAAATTATTTTTTGTAACTTATAATCAGAATCACTTTTGAAGGTAAAAGCAATTTTATCTGACAGTAACCATTCACCTCATACTAAAATCACGTTTGATAGATAATAAAATCAATTCTACAAGTTTCCAACATGAAACTAAACACATTCTTTCGTTTGGACGATTTGTGTGGAATATACTAAACCTTTTTCATTGTTTCTCTTTTTTGACACATTCTGGAAGGAATTCCGTTAGACTCAAAGAAAGCGTCACGTATCCAAATTGAAATTCCTTGATGGTATCCTATTTTTTTTATAGGCAAATATTAGTAATCAGTGTGTTGTGTTAGTGAACCCATGATCTCTTTATTATTTCAAACCATATGTTCCTCATTCAAATCATTTTGATAACCTTATAACTCCCATATAAATTCTAATAGGAACAAAAACAAATAGTTATGTACCAAAAAAAAAAAACAAATTGTAAGTAAAATTTACCAATTTTAAAACTTATCACTTATTAGTCTTTTTATCTCAATTTTCAAGGGTTTATACCAAACAGACGTGTTTATGTTTTGCGGCATTTGGGGTCTTTAGTCATAACTTGTACCATCGAGAGACTTATTGACTTGAAAATGTGAGAACAAGCGGGGAATATAAGGTTCTCTTTATGAGATGATTGGTTTGTTTCTAGTTTCATGTTTTTATTTTTTAATTTTAAAGATTATTATAATTAAAATAATTATAAAAATATCACATTGTTTTTATTTTTTTCTTGTTTCCAAAGATTTGTAAAAAAAAAGTGAAAACAAATAAAAAATTATTTTTAGTGTTTCCTGTACAAATATTTGGAAACAAGAAACAAAATGAAAGCAAGGTGACACTTTTGTTATTATCTTAGTTATAATTATCTTTAAAACCAGGAAATAAAACAAAATTGAAAATAAACTAAACAGGTCATTTTCTAGTTTTCATTTCCTAATTTTAAAGATAATTTTAACTAAAATAATTACAAAAGTGTCATCTTGTTTTTATTTTGTTGCTTGTTTTCAAAGATTTGTACAGGAAACACTAAAAACAACTTTTTATTTGTTTTCACTATTTCATTTACAATTATTTGAAAACAAGAAACATGATGAAAACAATGTGACACTTTTATAATTATTTTATTTGTAATTGTCTTTAAAATTATGAAATGAAAAAAAGAAACGAAAAGCAAACAAAACATGCCCTAAAGGTCCTGTTTAGTAAAAATTAGCGGATAGCGAATGAGTTTATAACGAATAACGGATGAGGTAGCTGATGGGATAGCAGATAAGTTAGTAAATTGAATTTAAAAATTAGTGGTTGAACTAGCTGATAAATATAAAATAATATAAAATGACATATTTATATGTTTTTGTTACATAATTCTATTTATTTATATATCTATAAATTATGTATTTTAAAATACTTAGGGTTAAATATGTTTTTAGTTCCCCAAATTTGAGGAATATTCGGTTTTAGTCCCTCGTTTGAAAACGTACTTTTTTACTCCTCCAATTTCTAAAAAGTGTCAGCTTTCGTCCTTAAACGTATGTTTTTGGTCCCCAAATGTGTGTTTTAGAATTATCAAACATGCTTTTTAGTTCCGTTTGGGGACCAAAACTAATACGTTTTAGAATTTAAGAGACTAAAAAAGTACGTTTTTCAAATGAGGGACTAAAACCGAACATCACCCAAATTTGAGGGACTAAAAATATATTTAACCCAAATAACTATCACTTTTAATACCTTAATTTATTTTAAATTATTTAACATTTCAAAAATGTTTAAATTATTTTTAACACATAAAGTGAGATAATAAAAATAAAATGATATATTGTTATGATTTTATAGGCTTAATTGAAGTTTTGGTCCTCCAATATTGGTCATGTACAATTTTGGTCCCTTAAGTTTTTTTCGTGCACATTTGGTCCCCTATATTTTCAATGTTGCAAATTCGGTCCTTCCATTAACGTCTGTCAATTTTTCTATGATCAATATAGAGGAACCATTTCTCTAAGCACACAGAACCACTGTTCTAAGCGCATAAAACATCTTTTTGAGTTTTTGTGGTAAAGAATCATGTGGTGGAACCAAAAAAATGTCCCGAAAAGGAGGAGAAAAAACAATAAATAATAGAGAGGAACCACCGAATAATGTTGAGTCAAAGATGCAGAGGAGGGATGACCTCAACCAAAATTTGTGTGTGCTTAGAGGAGCAGTTGCTCTATGTTGATCATTGAAAAAATTGACAGATATTGGACAAAAGGACCAAATTTGCAATTGAAAGAACAGGGGGACCAAACATGCACACAAAAAAACTTTAGGGACCAAAATCACACATGACCAATATTTGGGGACCAAAACTGCAATCAAGCCATTTTTATATAAATTTTATTTTTTTATAGGTAAAAGTATATCTTCTATTTTTTATCCTAAATATATATCTAGATAGTATTTTCTATTTTATTTAACGGTGGATAAATGAGGAATTCAATTAAAATAGTAGGGATAAAAATAGGAGAAAAATGAGAAGTTATAAGCTCCAAACGCTACTTCAATTAGTATCTAAAAGAAACACTATAAGCTAGTGAAAAAACGTTGTAAGCTAGTTAGAAAAATGGCTACCAAATGAGGCTTCTTTTTCATCTGCTATAAGCTATCTATAAGAGCCATATAATTTCCACCTTTCAGATTCATGCAATGATTTTGTGATTGCCTTCACAACGGTAACAAGTAAAGCTATTCTATTTATATTCTAACAAGTATGTGAGTTACTAATAGAATTGCATAAACTATATGTTTCATTGATTAATTTAAGGTTAGAGCACCATCTTATATTTATACAAGTGTATCATAAAAAACCTAGCTTATCTTTCAACTAGATAAGATAAGATTCCAATCTCTACCAGAATACAAAAGATAAACATATCTAGATAACAAAAACAAACTTGATCTCTGCTCTTATTATCTATAACAACTTTCGGTTATACCAAAATATCTACTAATCTCCTAATACTCCCCCTCAAGTTGGAGTGTGAAAGCTATGAACACCCAACTTGACCGTTAGTTCTTGAAATGTCTTTCCACCCAAAGCCTTTGTGAAGATATCTGCTTGCTGCTTCTTGGTTGGAATATAATTGGTAGTAATGGTGCCTTCCTGTAGATGTGTCAGGATAAAGTGACAATCCACTTCAATGTGCTTCATTCTCTCATGATAAACTGGATTAGCTGTAAGATGAATCATTGCTTGATTGTCACAGTGAATAGTGGTAGGCGAATTGCCCTCAGCTTGCAGACTTGTTAATAAACTTCTAAGCCAAATGACCTCACTTACTGCATGTCCCATTGCTCTATATTCAGCTTCACTTGAAGACTTTGAAACAGTGGTTTACTTTTTGGTCTTCCAAGAGATAAGTGTTGTACCCTGCTTCATCAAGTATCCAGAACACTACAAAAAAACAATTGTTTAGCGACACGCATATTCGGTCGCTATTTAATTTAGCTGACCGATTAATGGTGGTGGCTGAATATCTGGTCGCTAAGTTTTTAGCGACCAAATATTAATTTGGTCGCTAAATGGCGATCGTAATTTCGGCCGCTAAATAATAAAAAACGGTCGCTATAAGGTTGGTCGGATTATTTCGGTAACCATTATTAGCGACCGATAATCGGTTGCTAGTTCGGTCGCCAATTTTGGTTACTGTTAACCTATATTAGCGACGGATTTTTGGTCGCTATACCACATCTGTTAATGTTAAATAAAGTTTAGCGACTGAATTATTGGTTTCTAATTTGGTCGCTAAACTGGTTATTATTAAAAAAAATTTAAATTTAATTTTTAAAATAAATTTTTTTTTCTGTTTTTCTTTAAACGTTAGCAAAATTACTAATAAAACACACCAAATTACTAATGAAATATACAATCATAAGAAATAATAAATATATATATATATAAAATAATCCAAAGTGTCGTACAAGAATCGTTTAAAGTCAAAAATATGAAGAAAAAAAAATCAGCCATGATGAGAGGGAGGTGGAGGAATCCATTCATCCTCATGATCTGTGCCCACCGACGCTCCGCTATCCCGATCGTCCACTATAGTAGCGACATCGTGGCCGGCGGCGGAACGCGGAGGAGCGGCGGCGAAAGCGGCACAACCGTCATAGCATCACCCCGAGCAACTAGAGTGTGGATCCTCATCTGCTCCAACACCGGCCCGTAGTGTCCGGCCCCTGTCGATGCTCGTCTCGCATGTTCTTCTTTGTGTTCCGAGTCACTGTGCAATCTGGTTCGCCATCCGCTGCTCTCTCTCGCTCTTCTCCCGAAGCTCCGCGTTCACTGCGTGATGGTGTCCTCGCATTTGGTTGAACTTGCTCCCGAGGGACAGATGATCGGTGTGTAGGAAGGAGCAAAGGCGTGCGGATGATGAAGCGATAAACTCGCCTCCCGGGTGTTCGAGGCCATACACGTGCCCCTTCTTGTTCCCCGCCCCGACGACCTCCAAATAAATGGCATTATCGTCGACGGAGATAGGAGAGCTGAGCCCATCACCAGTCAAAGCCTCATCTTGTGACTGTGAGGCACGTGATATGGCATCGTCCTTCTTCTCGTTGAAGCCCACCTACAAAGTATAGTTGAAGAGATTTAGTTAAAATTACATCCAATATTAACAAATCATTTATAATAAATTACAAGTAAAGACTAAATTGTTATTTTGCTTACAGCATAGTTACGGGCCTTGTCGTTGACCCATGTCCCCGACTTCAACTTCTTCGTCCTCTCCACCAACTCCATAGCAGTGGGCCCCCGCTGTTTCTGTGCTTTCTGCACAGAAAAATATAATCTTAAATTCATAAGAATAATTAAAAATGAAAACTAATTAATTAAATAGTATATTAAGTCAAAAGTTTAATGTATTACCAGCTCGTCGTAGTGGGCGGCGGCTGATTTAGACCCGCCGGTCCAAGCACATGCGCCACCATCGAAGCTTCGACACGCCGAGCTGTGGCCTCGGATCTCCTGGAACTTCTCGAAGAGTCCAAGATGGTCCAGCTGCCTCCTGATCTCAGGATCCACCCACTTCCCCTTATTCTTACCCTGCCTTAGCTTGTTCGGCAGATTCTTCATGACCAGTGAGCCTTTATGCTCAAAAATGTCCCTGACGAGAGCCTCTAAAGCTACGTCCCACCTATACTCTTTCTGCAACTTACAGTTGTTAGGAAATTCGTGTGTATATATATATATAATGTAAATTTAATTTAAATAACTTAATAAATTGTTACCTTAAACTCTTTAAACAACTGATCCCTATGTCCCCCTGGGATGGCCTTCCATGTAGGCCATGGACCATCAAACTTGCGTCGCAGGATCTTCGATATCGAATCAGAAGGGCCCTTCGCGGGTAGAAAGCTGCAGCAAAATTAGAGCATTAATAAATGTTAAAAATAAATTAAAAAAACAAGTAAATAGAAATTAACGATACTTTATATATATTAAAAAATTAAATTAGCTTACTCGTTATCCCCCCTGGGGATAAGAAGAATCCTCCTGTCGGATGGACCACGACTCTCCTGTCCCGATGATGATGATGGTCCTGTCGTAGGTGTGGATGATGAGGGTGCAGCCTGTGTCCCGACCACATGAGGCTGGGTAGGGGGTGCGACTCCATCACCCTGAGGTGTCCCATCCATAGAGGTGCTTTGGTAGGGTGGTCTCGATCCCGAAGGCCGTGGGTCGGTCGACGAAGGGACTCTCGCAAAGACGACCTCCACGACGACCCCTACCTCTAGAGGAATCGCTCCAATAAAAGATGATTACACAACAAAGATAAATAATACAAAAATAAATTACCTAAGTAGAATGACATTTACACAATGAATTATGACATAAATAAATTACCTAAGTAGAATCTCCGTCACTAAATTCACCCTCACTCTCATCAAGTATCACTTGATCGGAATGTACCTTCGCTTAGATGCGTCCAACTCGGATTGATCCATTAACTCTCTTTCAACTTCTTCCCCATTTCAGAAATGTCCGCCGGAGAATTAACAATAATGTCCAGGCGTAATTTGCAACGGTGACGTGGGGTCTTGAAAACTCATCATCTTGGTACGGAGCATCTTTTTCAGGCTGGTTGATTACATTATCGTAATTATCTGCGAGCCTTTATCTTAATAACACCCAACTAGCCTTGATGTCCTTCGGGATATGGTGAGTAATAAACCCGATCCGCTGTTGTGAAAAAATGAATGGGTCGTACGCCTTATTATACCTTCGAGACAGCCTAACTTGAACAATACCATATTTGTTATCGATTTTTGTCCCTACGTCGTGAGTAGGATCAAACCAATCACACTTGAAGATAACTGACTTCATCACGGTGAAACCGGTATAATCGAGTTCAAGGATGTTAGTTAGAACCCCATTGAAATCATCCTCTACATTGCCATCAGTGGCTCGCACACAAACACCATAGTTACACGTCTGCATTCCTTCATTCCATGTTTTTGTGTTAAATTTATATCCATTTACAATATAAGTATTCCATGATGCAACCCATCTGTTAGGCCCCCATGCCAAATTTGTCAACAATGGATTTGGAACATTGTTTTCTGGATCTAGTACCTAAAAAATCAAATATTATATTATTCTTATACATGCTATATATTTAAGGAGATAAAATGTATTGCAACAAATGAAGATGCTTAACCTACATATTTACTGAACCACGTAGCAAAGTGAGAAGTAATTTCTCGAACAACCTGATCGTTTGAAATGTCAAGTTGGAAATCCCTTAGAAAATTGCCGTACATCCTACATATGGGAGATTAACAGCAGGACGATTAATAATCATAAATGTCAATTGAACTTATAAAAGACATTGTAGAAACTTACTCTAAATATGGTGCCACTTCTTCACAATTTTGAAGGATATACAGATGAGCAGCATTAATGTCACGCTGCTCCAAGAAATATCCTTTTGATTTGCCATTAAATCTGCCCGGATAGTTGAATATTGATATAGGAGGACTAGTTGAACTTCCTACACCCGAATCAACATTTCTAGGCATCCTTGTCCTCTCGTGTTAACTTCGTCCGGATAGAAATAAGAGGCAAAAGTGGAAGTCTCCTCTACTAAGTATGCTTCACAAATGGAACCCTCCACTCGTGCCTTGTTCTTGACTTTGTGTTTAAGGGAGTGCAGGAACCTATTAAAGAGGGATACATAAAAATAATTACTAGTTTTAGGGAAAGCTAAACTACGCTCTCGTGTTCGTGAATTTCATATGTATTAAGTAAAATAGTTGATGTTGTTTACCTCTCAAATGGATACATCCAGCGGTATTGGATCGGGCGCCAACTCTTGCTTCAGTAAAGTAGATGAACCGGGCAGGTGTTCCATGGAATCGAAGAAACTCAGCGGGAAGATTTTCTCCACTTACATAACAAAACGGGTATCTTGACTTACATATCCTTTAATTGATTCACATTTAGTGTTGTCGATGTAAGCTCCATGAAAAAGTGGTTAAGCTCAACAAGTGGGTTCCAAATTTGCTTTTGAATGCGTCGAACGCAATTGGAAGCAACCGCTGCCTGAACACGTGGCAATCATGACTCTTCATTCCATGTAACTTTGCTTCCTTAATGTCAACACATCTACCCAGATTGGAAGCATACCCATCTGGTAACTTTAGTTCTTTAACCCACTTACAGACGACCAATTTCTGTGTTTTGCTTAGTATATAACTTGTCTTCGGTTTGATAAGTCTGCCACGACCACCATCCTGCAACTCAAGCTCCTTCCGATTACAAATTTCAGCCAGATCCAATCGGGCTTTATTTGTATCCTTTGTCCTCCCCTTGATGTCAATCACAATGTCAAACACATTCAAAAACACATTCCTCTCAAGATGCATGACATCAATGTTGTGACGGAGTAACTGCGTCCTCCAATACGGCAACCTCCAAAATATACTTTGTTTTGTCCAATTATGGTTGACGCCATAATCAGGAATATGTTCTCCTTGGGATTCATGGACGAGCGGTAAATACTGTACTTTGCGCCATACATTAGGACCAAGTCACACGTGGTGGAGGCGGTGTTGTCTCCGCACAACGCTTCTTGAATGCATTCTTGTTCCGCCTATAAGGATGATCTTCCGGAAGGAATTGACGATGACAATCAAAATATGAGATCTTTCGATTGTTTTTAAGCATGAATACCTTCGATCGCTCCATACATATTGGGCATCCAAGCTTCCCGCGGTCATCCAACCCGACATCATCCCATAAGCGGAAAGTCGTTGATCGCCCACATCAAAGCCGCTTTCATGATGAAATTCTGCCTCAAATATACGTCATATGTCAACACACCATCATTCCACAAAGATCGCCAACTCATCTATCGGCCGTGCAAGTACACATCAATCTTACCTTTTGATTAGACGGACCCTAATTATGACCGTTAGGAACATAAACTCCCGCTTCATGCACATCCCGGGGAAGATTGTATGGAGTCGGGATAACGGCCAACAAGAGTATGCTTTTCCGATCGCCCAAAAGGATTAAATCCATCAGTAGATAACCCCAATCGAACATTGCGAGGGTCCTGCGAAAATGCCATATGAACCCTATCAAAATGCTTCCAAGCTTCTCCATCAGATGGATGACACAAGACATCTTGCTCCTTCTCGTGCTCACTATGCCACCTCATGTGAGCTGCAGTGGCCATCGAAGAGTACAATCTTGTAAGTCTTGGCACGAGCGGAAAGTACCACATCTTTTTTAGCGACCTCTTCTTATCAATGCCCATCCTAGTGGTTGTCTTATACCGATCCGTACCACAAAATCGACAACATGTTATGCTTTCCGCTGAATCATCCTTATAATACAACATACATCCATTCGGGCAACAATCAATTTTCAAACACCCCAAACCTAAATTTTCCACAGACTTCTTAGCATGATAAAAACTAGTAGGCATCCGATTGTCTTCTGGCAACGCCTTGGACACTGACCTGGTGAGACGATTAAAACAACCTTCTTGCATATTGTAGTCAGATTTGATACTCAACCATTCCATGCACATCAACAACTCCGTGTACTCCCAACATCCTTCCCACAATGGAGATCGTGCAGCACTCAGCATATCATAGAATCTTTGAGCTTCGGGATTCGGATTCTCCTCTATATATTGAGAACCCATTCCACCATCTTCCCCCCCATCTTATTCTAGTACAACACCAACCGATGGTCCAGCATGATCCATTTTCATCTGCTCGTATGGATTCAATTCTTCCCTCCGGTCACCACTTCCATAGTACGAACCTTCAAACACAACTGGGTTTAAGTCAGGCAACGTCTCACCATGGTTACTCCACCAATAGTAATCAGGCATGAAGCCCTTCTCATAAAGATCGGCTACAACTCCATCCATGCTTTTGAAAGATTGACACTTGCATCTTTTGCAAGGACACCTCAATTGATCACCGCCCAGCCGTATAAATCTCTCTTAGCTAACAACAAACTCTATAAACTCACCCACTCCAACTCTATACTCTTCCCTAAGACGTTTATTCCGATCCAACCTACGATACATCCATTTCCGATTCTCCGGAATATCCATTGCCGGCAATTAAATAGCCTGACCAATCCTACAATAACACTTATATATTACGGTGCATTCCAATAACTCCACCAATCTCGTTCTTATGACAAGGTAAGAACCTATCCCATTCGAGAAGAAACCTTTACCACACTCATCTAATAATAGTTATTCCCATTTTCAAATACCTTATACTTGACAAAATTTTGGCAGCATTTCCCATCGGTCTCCAAGTACACGACTCGAGCACGGTGAGAATCACAGCGATCAAGTATGCACCAGGAGAACAAAAGGAAATGCATCAGACCGAGGTTTCAACAAGTATATATATAAGGCATTTGAACATGGAAATGACTATTGTACGAGTGTGAAAAAGTTTTTTCCCAAACTGTCCCACTTGGACAATTCAAGATTCAATACAATGAGCATGTATACCTTGATAAGTTATGCATGCTCATTAATATTGAATCTCAAATAGGAAACTAAGGCTTTCGTAAATTAATTATTAACTCTAATAGAAAATAAAACCATTAACCTATAAATATTGCAACATTGTTGAGCTTATATAAATTGCAGCGTAAATCAATACAAACTTAGATTAAATATTGTAGTAAACATCCTATTGAGCTCCGCTCTCCACTAACAAGTAGCAGTTAATTGTCAAACACATGCATAATTTCTAAATTATCAGCACACAACCAGTATCCTACCTTCTGGACAGATCACATCCTATTGAGCTCCGCTCTCCACTAACAAACAACACATATTGACAAATACATGCATAAACATTAAATTATCAGCATACAATCAGACAAGATCACATCCTATTGAGCTCAGCTCTCCACTACCAAATAACACGATAATTCACATAATACTTTAGAAGCACCACACATATCAGTACCTATTAGACAAAGCAAAACCTTAAACGAGAGTATTGAGAGAACTTACCTATTCGACAAAGCAAAACCAAGTAAGGATAAGGGAGGAGCCGCGGACAACGAAGATCAGACAAGGACCTATAATGCATAAATAAAAATAACCGTGTCAGAGCTGAAATGACAACATTTGATAATATTACTTTAACCTTATACTAATTTGATATATATTTTTATAAACCAAATTTCATATTGAGATTTTCACTTAAAAGAGTTATAATTTACTTTTGGATCCATGCAGAGTTTGGAAGTTATCATGGTACCGCTAATCGCTATTAAAAAAAAACAGTGAAACAAAAAAATGGTTTGGTTGATCTCATTCGTTGATGACACAAAACAGTGAAACATCAAAACGGTTTTGTGGTGTTGTTTTGCAGGAATTAAGGATCAAAATGCTCAAGATTGACCATGATGGAGCTTGCATGAAGATGGGGCCAGGCCGTGATGGACATCACGGCCGTGACAGACCAACCAGTGAAGAATTTCCAAGGCAGAATCCGTCACGGCCTAGCCGTGATGGCCATCATGACCGTGACGCGCATTACTTGGATCTGAAGCAACCGATTTTGATCACAATTTGTGTTAGATTAGGATTCAAACTTCCCTAATCTATAAATAAGGCATCTGGGCAGGTGCCTACACATTGGTTTAGGTATCGAATGAAGTGAAATTTTGCTATTCTGATGGTTTTCAAGTAGCTACTGGTTTTGTGCAGAAAAATATAGCTAAACAAGTTTGTTACCAACTTAGATAAATGGAGAAATGGTGAGAAATGGAATGAAGCATAAACTTGGATAAATGGCCTACAAAGTGAAGTTTAGAACTACATAATGCTTAAAATCATGATTCATGACTATACAATACCATGTGGATCAAAGGAAGTTAGGACTGGTTTATCAGCTTCCCCACAACACTTAAAGACATCCATCACATTAAGCCTGTAGGACCCAAAAATACAAGACATCCATGCCAAACACACAGAACATGTTTTGCCCCACCTTAGGCAGATTCTACACCAATAAAAGTCCCAAGCAAACTAAAATTTCAACTATCATTGCCATGTTTTGCATTACCATGCCCCTTCATAATTTCTTATAACCGGCGAGCAATAACAACTTTACCAAATCTTATACCCAACAAACACCCAGGTATCACCCCTCTTTACTTAAAATGATCTCATACCCCTTCCACCATCCTCCATTTTCTTTATATTCCCATTCCCTTCCATGACTACACTACCTTCTACATTAATTCCCTTACCCTTGCTACCAAATATCCATTATGTTAGAGAAACAGAGAATGAGAGAAGAGGAGAGAAGACAAGGTAGCTTACCCTTGGTGGTGGTGGTGTCACCGGAGCTGCGGACGGTGGTGGCTCAAGGGAGGCGGCTTAGGTGCGCTACAGGGACAGAGACAGAGAGACATCAGAAAGAGAGGGAGGGGGGAGGAGGTGGAATCACTCACCGGATCGAGGTGGCCTGGCGGTGACCAAAGCACAGACGTCGCGTGGTGGCATGGAGGAGCAGAGCGTGCAAGAGAGAGAAGAAATGAGAGAAATGGGGAAGAAAGGGGAAGGGCTCGCGATTTAGGGATTTCAGTTTTAGCGACCGAATAATTCGGAAAAATCGGTCTCTAAATGGGTTAATTTGAAATTTAAATTCATAAATCCAGCGACCGATTTAAAATTCGGTCACTAACACGCTCTATTTTAATTTTTTACGCGCCGTTTAGCAACCGATTTAATTTCGGTCGCAAATATAAATAAATTTTAACCGTTGCATTTAACTTGGTCGCCATTTCGATCGCTAAAAAGTCATAAATTTTTTACTTTTATTTTCCTTTCTTTTGCGACCAAAATAGAGACCAATACCTCTGCAATGCTCTATTTCGGTCGCTATTTCGGTCGCAATATCAACTCTAATCAATTTTTGATTTAGATCCTATAATCGGTCGCCAATTCGGTCTCAAACAGCAACCAACAAATTCTGTCACTATTTTTGGTAGCTAAATGAGATTTTTTTTTTGTAGTGGAAATGGACCTACTAGTAAATGGACATGCTGCCCAATCCGAGTCACAGTATGGCACCAAAGTAAGATCATTTTCCTTGGGCAGAACTATGCCTTGACTAGGCGATGATTTGAGATATTGGACCATTATCATGGCTGCATCCCGGTGACCCTGTTGCGGTGCTTGCATGAACTAACTGAGAATGTGCACAACATAGGTGATCTCTGGACATGTTATAGTGAGGTATATAAGGTGTCCAATGAGTCGACGATGACGAGAAGGATATGAGTAAGCAGGTCCAGAATCAAGAGCAAGCTTATGATTCAGTTCCATGTGGAAAGATGCTAGTTTACAATCCAACATTCAACACTCATGCAAGATGTCTAGAGTATACTTACGCTGACTCATGAAAAATCCGTAAGCTCCACGTGCAAGCTCTAGCTCGAGAAAATATTTTAGTGTACCAAGGTCCTTCATTTGAAAACATCTACACAAATATTTTTTAAAGTTGTTGCAAACACTATTGTCATTTCCTGCTATTACAAGGTCGTCCACATATAATAACATAGCAAGAAATGTGCCTTCATTTGAGAAGGTAAAAAGGCTGTGATCAGAATGGGACTCCTTGAAACCATACTCCAAAAGAGCCTTGGGCAGTTTTGCATACCAGTTACGAGAGAGATGCTTCAACCCGTACAAATATTTTCTCAGTTTGCACACTATCCCTGCCTTTGATACCTTGTATCCTTCTAGAGCTTGCATATAAACTTCCTCTTTCAAATCTCCATGCAAGAAGGCGGTACTCACATCCATCTGATGAAGCTCCCAACCTCTTGTTATCGCAACTGAAAGTATACAGCGCACGGTTGTCATTTTTGCCACAGGGGCAAAAGTCTAGTTGAAGCCCCCCCCTTCAACTTGTGTGTGCCCCTTGGCCACAAGGTGGGCTTTGTATTTCTCCACCTCTTCAAATGCCTTGTACTTGATTTTGTATACCCATTTGCACTCTACAACCTTCTTATCTTTGAGTGGTAGTGCTAGGTCCCAAGTATTGTTATCCTCTAATGCCCTGAGTTCAAGTGCCATAGCATCTTGCCACTCTTGTTTCTGTACAGCTTGCTGATAAGTTTTTGGTTCTTCATGACCTGTGATTGCTGCAAGATATGCTTGGTGTTTTTATGAAAAACATTCATAATTGATATAATTAGTGATAAGATAGACCTTACCTGAATATACAAAGCCCTTTGCCTTTCCTCATGCACGTGATTTTCTTCCCCTTGAGAGCCATAGTCATTCTGAAATATGTTTGTTTGTTGCACCAACCTATACTTTCTTTCTTTACCATGTAGGGCAAACTATGTTCATAAAAGGTCACACCTCACGAGACATAAAATTCACATGTCTTTGGATTATACACTTTCCAACCTTTCTGACCTTGTGGGTACCCTATGAAGATGCATCTTTCGGCCCGAGACCCAAACTCATCCCTTTGATTAGAACTAGTTGCTGCATAACATAGACAACCTGGAACTCTTAAATGACCGTAAGTTGGAGGCTTACCAAAGAGCATCTCATAGGAGTTATACCCCGATTTGTTGTTGTGAGTGTTCCGCTGATGATGTGGGCCCCGAATAACACCCCCCCCAAAAAAACCGCATGGGAAGTTTAGCTTGTAACTTCAAAGCCCTAGCTACATTCAGAATTGTCGCGACTGCCCAGTTCCGGGTGCTGCGAAAAAGAATAAAAAAACGAATGGAGTCGCCACCAATATTTATTTCGGAAAAACATTGGAAAAACCATTTATTTTAAAGAAGTGGTATTTTTTTTTAAAAGAGAGATTTGAGTTCGGGAGTTAGTTACACAGTAGGGAAGGTGTTAGCACCCTACATCGCCCGTTTAAAAATGGAAGCTCAAGTCAATTGTGCAAAACGAATTTAATAACCTTTGAAAATATTTATTTTACTCTAATTTTTAAATAATAAAAAAGGATAAACACGACAAAAGGGAAAGTTAAATTTTGGCTTGACAGAATGATTGATTATGCTCCTACTTATTCCCGGGTGTGATGGGAAACTCAAAGCCACGTAGTTCTTGCTGGGAAAAAAAAGTTTGATTGATTGGTTGATTTTTTATTTTATATTTAAGAAAGGGATTCTATTTCATAATAAATTCACTTTTGCACAGGGTCCAAGATAGCAGTACTGTACGATAAACCCCTACAATTCATACTCCACCTGAGGATGAGAAATCATACATCAACGTTGTAGATTGTTTGCATGAATTAAAAAGATTTTTCATTTCTTTTATATAAAGCTTGTTAAAAGAGTAAATTGAAAACTTTTTAACATTTTTTGAAAAAAGATAATTCACTCTCGTACAGGGTTAAAGATAGTCAAGCTATACGATGAACCCTTACAATTCCTATGACACTTGAGGATGAAAATTCATACAAAAACGCCATAGATTGTTGCGTGAATAACAAAAATCTTTTAAAAAGATTTTTATATATTGTTCCTTTTTATATTTTTAAAAGAATTTAGGGTCACCAAGTTGTTACAACTCAGGTGTCCTAAAAAGGATTAACAAGAGGTTCATCTCAGCTAACCCTCTTATTTTTAAAAAGTTAATTTTATTATTGTTTTTTATTTTTTGAAAAGACTTAGATTGCCTTTTTTTGAGTTCATATTGGGCCCAAAAAAAATACACCAAAAGTTACCATAAAGAAAAAAAGATAGAAACAAATCAGAAACTTAAAAAGGAAACACCATCATAAGCCCAAAACAATAGAAGCCCAATCTCATGCTTATAACAAAACAATTAATAATAGTAAAATAGATAAGAAAAATAAAGGAAAAGGAAAGGACAGCAGAAGCTTCTGGTATCGTTACCAAAGTGCAGAGGGGGCAACGATCTTGACATGCGCGGAGGAGCGAGCGGTGCGGCGGAGGCGAGCCGGTGGTAGTCAAGTGGTGGCTGACTAGCGGTGAGGACGGTATGAGTGCGGTGTGGAGCGAGACGGGGACATCAGCTTGTTGACGGCTCTAGGCAAGTATACCCAGTCGTGCAAGTAATACGGTGGTGAGACCGATATCGTTCCCACGAGGACTGGATGTCAATTACCAATTCACAAATTCAGCAACTATCTAGACTAAACAGAGAATTCAAAACAAACAAAACAAAAGGAATAAAATCTTTTTGTATTTTTATTGAATACTTGGAATGCGAAAGGGGATAAAAGATGTTGGGATCAGATTTCACTAAACCTTGACCTCATGTACTACCAGGACTAGATACCTCCCATTCATGCTTCAAATATTAAAATCAATCCACTAGATTACTCAAGCCCTGATTCCTCAGATGACAAGAGCCTAAATCCACTAATAGACCCTAATTCCTTAGGTGACCTAGATTAATGAAATTGCATTACTATTAGGGATTACGCGATTACTAGTAAACCAAACTCCATTCCTAAACACAAGGGTTACTAGGTGATTAATTCCAGTTCTGGTTCTAATACGAATTTTCCAATTGCATACCAAAACACTAATCAAGTCATGGGGGTGCTAGCCACAACAGGCATTGCCGAAGGAAATCAATCACTAATAGAGAAACATAAACATAGATTAATCACCAAGATAAATACATGAAGTTTAGTTTAGTTACATCTAATCCCAACAAACGGGGATTAGCTACTCATAATTACAGAGAAAGCCAAAACCGGAGAAATAGGAGAAGAGGAGAGAAGAAACTCCATGGGAGCTTTCCACCGTAGTCCACAACACCCTCTCACCGGCTCCCTTCTAGGGTTGGAACCCTTTTCGCAGCCTCCAAGAATCCTTTAGGTTAAAAGTTGTCTCGATGGATCGTGTTAGAGACCCCCGTAATCCTACCTTTTTGTCTGCTTCACGCTTCTATTTATAGAGTGGCCATGCGTCACACTACGTGATGGCCATCACGGTCAGACCGTGACGCGCGTTACATCAAAGGCGCTTTCAAATTTGGTATCACGGTCATGACTCTCATCACGGCTAGGCCGTGATCGCTTCTGTCTTCACCAAATGGTCTGTCACGGCCGTGATGGGCATCACGGCTAGGCCGTGACAGATTCTGACTTTTGCCTTCTGCTCTGCTTGATCATGGCCGTGATGGTCATCATGGCCAGGCCGTGATGGGCTCTGCTTAGCTCATATTCTTCACCTTTTTAGCTCCATTTCATCCAAGCTCCATCATGGCTGATTTTGATCATTTTTACATTAATTCCTGCAAAACAACACCAAGAAACCGCTTCACCCGTTCCAAGGGAAAAACTAACTAAAATCAATTTAAATATGCCTAAACTATATGAAAATGCATGCAGAAATGTACACGAATTATGATGCGAAATCACACTATCACAGCTCTAGAACGGCGGCGGTTCTGTGCTGATCTGGTTTGGGTCGCGCTGGGCTATATGGCGGATGGCGGGCGGTTCATGTCTGGGACGACGTGGAGGCTGGCAATGCGGTGGTTGGGTTCGATGCGTGTGACAGAGGACAGCATGACTAGGGCGGATCTGCGTGGCGGTGGGCATGTGCTGCTACGCGTTGCAAGAGAAGATGGCGGAGAAAGGCGTTGATGGAATGGTAGCGGCGTTTGGGCGGCGTGGAGACTGGCGACACAATGGTTGGGTTCGATGTGTGTGGCGGAGGACGGCGTGACTTGGACGGATCTGCGTGGCGGTGGGCGTGTGCTGCTGCGCATTGCAAGAGATGATGGCGTAGAAAGGCGTTGAAGGAATGGTAGCGGCGTTTGTGCGGTGGTTCACGTGGCGGAGGAGGTGCTGTTTATGACCGGGATGATGGAGAGGCGTCTCTGCTTCACTGTAGGGACACGATGATGACAAATTTGGAAGGCGATTCGCGGGCGAAGCAAGGCGGTGCTGTGGCGGCGATTAAGTTCTGTGGTTGACAATGATGGACGTGTAGTGGCATGAGACCGAGGCGCTCCTGTCCGTCGGGACGGTAATGGTGGATGCGACTGGCAAGAGGATGACTGATTTGGTATTGGCCAAGAAGAAGGATCTGTTAAGTTTTTTTTTTTTTGGTATTTTGACTTTTATTGTGGTGTTTGGTTGAAACAGAGAAGATAAGATAATGGGGTAAATTGAAGATGGTGGATGTAAAGGTGTACAAAGCATATATCACATTGGAGTATGGGATTGTAAAAGGTTATGGAGTGAAATCACATCTCCTTAAGTGACATCTCTTCCCATGACTAGTGTTTGTATCCCTCATACCATCTCGACTTCTCATTAATCATCATCTGAGCGTGCTATCTGCCCCAGTCTTCATCATCTAGCCCACTGATTGCCCCAGTTCATCGGCTTG
Source organism: Sophora flavescens (assembly GCA_030762895.1). Taxonomy (NCBI): domain Eukaryota; kingdom Viridiplantae; phylum Streptophyta; class Magnoliopsida; order Fabales; family Fabaceae; genus Sophora; species Sophora flavescens. The sequence goes on from CM061063.1 coordinate 109,704,302, forward strand.
ACAACACTTCCTTTGTTATGTTTTTATTTTATTTTTTTGAACCCTAACTTTTTCCTAGACCGCCTTTTAAGGTTTTCATCCTAGCGGGTTGCTCTAACTTTTGCCTAGACTGTCTTTTCAGATTTTCAAACTTAGCGAGTTTTTCTTTTTTTCATTTTTCACTTTTTCTTTTCTTTTCTTCTTCTTCTTGAGAAGTGCGTTCAAGCGTAATACTTTTTTACTGCATCTGAGTTTACAGGGAGTGGAAGATCTTCCTCATCCATCCTGGTGAGAATTAAAGCTCCTCCCGAGAAGGCCTTTTTCACAACATAAGGACCTTCGTAGTTCGGAGTCCACTTCCCTAGGTGATCCTTTTGGATTGGTTAAATCTTTTTAAGCACCTGGTCACCTTCCCGAAACTGTCGCGGGCGTACCTTCTTCTCATAAGCTCTCATCAACCTTCTCTAGTACAATTGACCGTGACACAATGCCCCTAATCTCTTCTCTTCAATGAGGTTCAATTGGTCTAGATGATCCTGGACCTACTCAGCTTCTTCCAATTCTGCTTCTCTCAGTACTCTTAATGAGGGGATCTCTACTTCAATCGGGAGCACTGCCTCCATCCCATAAACTAAAGAATATAGCGTTGCCCATGTCAAGGTGCGAATAGAGGTATGATAGTCATTTAAAGCAAAAGGTAACATCTCGTTCCAATCCTTATACGTCACCACCATCTTTTGGACAATCTTCTTGATATTTTTATTAGCGGCCTCAACTGCCCCGTTCATCTTTGGGCGGTACAGGGAGGAATTGTGATGCTTTATCTTGAAGTTTTCGCACATCTCCTTCATCATCTTGTTGTTCAAGTTGGTTGCATTATCAGTGTTAAGCTCACTCGGCAACCCATAACGACAAATTAATTATCTTTTTTTACAAATTTGATCATGACATTCCTGGTCACATTGGCATATGATGCAGCCTCAACCAACTTTGTGAAATAATCAATGGCAACAAGAATGAAGCGATGCCCATTTGAGGCTTTTGGTTCGATTGGCCCGATCACATCCATTCCCCACATTGAGAATGGCCAGGGTGCCGACATGACATTCAAGGGAGCTGGCGGCGCATGAACCTTATCAGCATATATTTGACACTTATGGCACCTCTTCGCAGAATTAAAGCAATCTGCCTCCATTGCCAACCAGTATTGGCCAGCCCTCAAGATTTTTCTTGCCATTGCGTGACCGCTCGCGTGTGTTCCAAAAGATCCTTCATGGACATCATCAATTATCCGTTAGCTTCTTTTGCATCAACGCATCTCAACAACACCATGTCATGATTTCTTTTGTAGAGAATACCTCCATCTAAATAGAAACATATTGCAAGTCTTCTTAGAGTTCTTTTGTCATTTTCTGAAATGCTCGGAGGGTATTACCTTCTTTGGATGAAGCATTTGATGTCATGGTACCACGGTTTTTTATCAGGCTCTTCCTCTCTCACTTGACAATATGCAGGATGATCACGACTTTCCATTTTGATTAGTGGTAGGTTCCTCTCGTCACTTACTTTGAACATTGAGGACAAGGTAGACAACGCGTCAGCTAATTGGTTATCTTCTCGGGGAATATGGTGAAATGTGACTTCATTAAACTGCTTAATCAAACCTTTGATGTAATCATGGTATGGTATTAACTTGGCATCTCGGGTTTCCCATTCCTCTCTTAGCCGGTGGATGACTAATGCAGAGTCCCCATATACCTCCAGTATCCTTGCCTTTGATTCTATCGCTGCCAGGATCCCGAATGCACAAACTTCATATCCGGCTATATTGTTTGTATAATCAAAGCAAAGCCTTGCAATGACAGGGAAATAATCATTTTCCGATGAGATTCGTATTGCCTCGATTGCACACCCCAATGCATTAGAAGCTCCATCAAATAACAAAGTCCATTTTTCTTTTTTTGGTGATTGTACGTGATCAAACAAAGCCATTATATCTTCATCTGGGAAATCGCATTGCATCGATCCATAATCTTCTACTGGCTGATTGGCTAGATATTCCGCAAGAGCGCTACCTTTTACTGCTTTTTGGGTGACATAGACAATGTCGTATTCTGACAGCAGGACTTGCCAGCGAGCAATTCTTCCAGTCAGAGCAGGCTTATCAAAGATATACTTGATTGGATCCATTTTGGACACCAACAGGTAGTGTAACACAACATGTAATGCCTCAAACGGTGAGCCGCCCAAGCCAAAGCACATCAAGTGCGTTCCAGCAGTGAGTAATTGGCTTCACAACTGGTGAACTTCTTACTTAGATAATAGATGGCATATTCTTTTCTTCCCAACTCATCGTGTTGCCCTAGTACACAACCCATTGATTCATCTAGTACAGTCAAATACGTGATGAGAAGTCTTCCCGAGTGGGGAATCAAGACTGGAGGCCTCTGTAGGTATCGTTTGATCTTCTTAAAGTCTTTTTGACAATCTTAATTCCATGTTACTGCCTAATTTTTGCGTAGTAATTTAAAGATTGGTTCACATGTCACGGTTAGTTGGGAGATGAACCGGGCAATGTAGTTCAATCTTCCTAAAAACCCACGAACTTCTTTCTCCGTTCGAAGTGCTGGCATATCGATGATTGCTCGAACTTTTTTCAGGATCAACCTCTATTCCTCTATGACTAACAATGAGCCCCAGAGGCTTGCCCGATTTCACTCCAAAAGTGCATTTGGCTGGATTCGATCGAGCTTAAACTTTCTTAACCGCTCAAAAGTTTCTCAGAGATTATCAACATGGTCATCTTCGGATCTGGACTTGGCGATCATATCATCTACATAAACTTCTATCTCTTTATGCATCATGTCATGGAACAAAGCCACCATAGCCCGCTGATATGTTGCCCCAGCATTTTTCAAGCCAAATGGCATAACCTTGTAGCAAAAGGTTCCCCATAAAGTGACAAATGTAGTTTTCTCCATACCTTCTGGTGCCATCTTGATCTGATTATATCCTGAGAATCCATCCATGAAAGAGAATAATGCATGTTGGACAATATTATCTACAAGAACATCAATATGAGGCAGAGGAAAGTCATCTTTTGGGCTAGCTCTGTTCAGATCTCGATAGTCACCACACATTCGAACCTTTCCATTTTTCTTGGGGACAGGAACGATGTTAGCAACCCATTGAGGGTACTTTAGCACTTCTAGGAAACCTGCATCCAGTTACTTCTTGACCTCCTCCTTGATCTTTAAAGACATTTCCGCTTTCATCCTTCGTAGCCGAAATACTCCTCCAGTTACTTCAGCCTCGTATTCACAATTTTCCAGCCGAGCCAACCTCTTTCTTTTCTTCTCTTCCATAACCCTCATCTTGTCGGCCTTGGTGGGTTTGTATCCCAACCCAAACCTGTCCTTGTTCTCGGTGAGCATGAGGATGTCAGCGATACCTTGGCTATTCTTCCCCAAACCGCTTCCAGGTCAATATCCTCCTTGGAGCATAACCTTAGCCATCATAATGGACGCTTTAGATGACTGAGGTTTCAAGAGTGTGGCACCATCCCCAACATAAGTGGCATTAGCAATTTCAAGTGATTGGAAAGCGGTCTCGAGAGCTTCTTCGGCAGCTTCAATGTAAGGAGTTGTTGATGGCTTACTCACTAACATATCCTCCTCTCCAGAAACAATTATCAACTTACTATCGACAATGAACTTCAATTTCTGGTGCAATGTGGAAGGTACAGCTCCAGACGAATGGATCCATGGTCATCATAGGAGACAACTGTAAGTTGGTGTGATGTCCATTACTTGGAAGAGTATCTCAAAGGTGCAAGGGCCAATCTGAACGGGCAATTCAATTTCTCCCATGACTTCCCTTCGGGTGCCATCGAAAGCTCTTACAATCATTGTGCTAGGCTTCATATGAGTTCCATCGAAAGGCAATTTGCCAGTGTTGACTTTGGCATTACATTCAAAGAAGAACCATTATCAATGAGAACCCTAGACATGACATGATCTAGACACTTCACAGAAATGTGCAACGCCTTGTTATGCACTGTTCCTTCAGCTGGAATTTCATCATTAGTGAAAGTGATATAACTATCAACAATGATGTTACCCACGATGTTATCGAGCTTGTCAATTGTGATGTCATGAGAGACATGAGTTTGATTCAACACCTTCATCAGTACTCTCCTATGTGGCTCAGAATTCATCAACAAAGACAAAAGAGATATCCGAGCAGGAGTTTGATTCAATTGATCCACAACCCTATATTCGCTTTGCTTGATGAACTTCAAGAATTCGTCGACATCTTCATCGGATTCCTCCCTTTTAATATGGTCCCCTTTTGTAACCTTTTCAATCGGAGTTCCTTCCACCTCTCTTTCCCCTTGCGATCTTTTTCTTCCTTTTCCGTTCCCTCCCTTTGCAATACCTCTGGAGTATAAATGCGGCCACTCCTAGTCATTTCACCAATTCCCGAAATGTTGGTAACCACAGTGGTCCCGTTGGAAGGACTTGTTGAACCTGCCTATCATATTTCCATGGTACCGCTATGGTGTCCTTGTAAGGGAAGGGACCTGGGACTCGTATGACAATTGGTGTTGGCCCACTCGAAACCGGCATAGGTTCATTCTCAGGAACCGGTTGAGGATTAATCACAACAGTAAAAGGAGTTATCTTAACCGGAGTTGGGGAAATTGTAGATTCAACAACCATCTTAATGCCAAACTTATTCGATTCACAACCAATTAGGATAATCTTCATATCTATTAACTGCTGCACAACTTGTCGAAATTATGCACATTCTTCAATTGAATGCCCCATATTCCCATCGAAGTCACGCCTTATTTCTTCATCGAGGGTCTTCTCTTCAACAATTGAGGTTTGCACCAATCCATGTTTCTGCATCTCTCTTAAAATAACTCTCATGGGAGTTTTGACATCAGCCACTTGGCTCTTAAGAGTAGGTTCCCTGAAGCTATCTATGGCATTGATTCCTGAACCCCTATGATTTGGCATAGGACCTTGTGCCCCATTCGAAGCATCTTTCTGAAATCTCAACCATTTGGCATTAATAAGGTCTTGTACCTTAAACTGGAAACCCTACAGTTCTCAGTGGAATGACCTATTGCCCCCGCATGATACTCACATTTAGCATTTGGTTCAAACCACTTCGTATAAGGAGGGTCCAATGGTTTCATTGGGACAGGAGTCAACACATATTTGCTTATAAGCTGATGCAGTAGCTCAATGTAGGTCATGGGTATCGGGTCGAAATGTACTGCCTTCTTTTCTGAGTTATGAGGCGGTCTCGTTTGGCTTGTGTTTGGGTTTGGGTTTAGGGGTTGAACAACTTGAGGTGTCATGGCAAGATGTGTTTGATGTTGAGAGGGGTATGATGGTCGGTAGGGTGTCATCGGCTGGGGATTTGGAAATTGTGAGGTAGTGGCGATGTATGGCTGGTTGGCTTGGTGATATGGAGATGGTTGGTACTACGGGGTGTATTGGACTTGGAAGGCGGGTGTTTGGTTCGGTCTCCATTGGTTCGGTTTCTTTTGTACAAAGGTTACTGCATGTGCTTCTCCCTTCTTCCTTTTCACAAATGGGGCTTTCTTTGGGCCATTCACTACTGAAGACTCGATGATCTTGCCATTCCTCAGTCCACTTTCAATTCTCTCACCGATGATGACCATATCATAAAATTTTGATCACACACTCCCAATCATTCTATCATAGAAGGGCAACTAGAGCGTATCAATGAACATTGCCACAATTTCTTTCTCAGCTAATGGAGGCTCTACCTGAGCAGCCAATTCCCTCCATCGTTGTGCATACTCTTTGAAAGTCTCGGTGTCCCTTTTTGACATATTTTGGAGTTGCATCCTATCGGGAGCCATGTCAATATTGTACTTGTATTGCTTCAGGAATGCATCTGCCAGATCTTTGAAGGATCGGATGTGGTCCCATTCGAGATGCGTGTACCAATTTGAAGCTGTCCGGTTAATGTCTTGGAAGAAGTGAATCAAGAGCTTATCGTCTTGAGCATATGATGCCATCTTCCTTACATACATGGTCAAATGGTTTTTGGGACAAGTGGTTCCCCGATATTTGTCAAAGTCGGGCACCTTAAATTTCGGTGGAATTACAACTTTTGGCACCAGACAAAGTTCCGAGGAATCCCGTAGACCATAACTATTTACCCCTTCAATGGCCCGTAGTCTTTCCTCTAGCACTTCCAACTTTTCATTAGATTGGGAATTCCTTCCTGACTGATTCACTAGAGTTTCACCGTACATATTCTAAGGGAAGGAGTATGGCATGTAGGAGGATCCAAAGTTTGGCATCATTTGAGTCCCCTGGGGCCCATAATGTAGGATGTATTGTGGGGGGTTTTGGATTAGCAGAAAGTGTCACCGTCGAGGTTACCATTTGTAGGGTTGACAGTTTGTGTTTGTGGCATTTCGACAGCATCGGTGGGGGTTTGTGTCTGAGTGATATGTTCGGAGTTTTGAATGCCATCTTGTGGGATGGGGGTCGTTGGTGGCACAAATCCACGAGGCAAACCGTATGGGGGATTGTTCGGGTCAAATGAAAGATGAGTTTGGTTGCTTGGATATATAGTGAGAGGCATCATGGCCCCTGGTTGGTTGAAGCCTTGAATAGGAATTTGAGTAAAACCGGGCGGGATGAGAGGTGTGGCTGGATGTCCTTCGTTCGAGGCTGGAGGGTTCTCCTCTGTGTTCTTTTCCTTCTGCATTGCTTGTATGATCTCCATCATCTTAGTCATCTGATCCTTGATTTAACTGACTTCATCCCTAATCTCTTGGACTTCTTCTAGTTCATCCACCATGGCTCTTGTATATGACCGAGTGCGATAAGGGTGTCTTTGAGCAATTGTTTAGAAAAGCCACACTGTTTTAATCAAAACAAAAGTGAGAACAAAAATGTTGGAAAATACAAAAAGCTTTTATGAAAATCACATTTGGAGTTTTTTTTGAGTTAACACCTTATAACAGACAAGAGATGGTCCCTCCATCCCACACAGAGAGCATCGTGCTCATAAGATGAAATGGAGTTGACAACAAATCTAGGGGAGAAACAACTCTCCACAATAGATGTTGTCTCAAACATGCTAGCAATTCTGAATTGAGACATCTCGTCCAACCCTTTGCGTAGAAGGAAGAATCCTATAAGGCAAAGATGTAGTTGACAACATACTAAAGGAAGGCCATGCTCCATGATATGTGTCGTCGCAAGTCAAGTGCAAGAGTTAGAGTGCGAAGGAATCATAGAGGCAAGAACAGATTTCATTAAAAACTCCTCAAAGCAATACATAGAGTCATGGAGGTAAGGATATATTTCATTAAGAACTCCTCAAAGCAATACATAGATTGGGATTACATCATAATTCTCGACATTGTTACAATATTTTCATCCTAAATTCAATAGCTTAGGTCTCTTAATTTTTAGCCCTCGAGCAAACCCTCCACACATTTGCATAAAATCATCCAACTCAGCCGAGAGACGAAGCATAGGGTTCGCACGAATTTGTTTTTCTGCCTTTTCAAAGCGTTGGACAAAATTCCGAATACAATGGCTTAGCTCCAAATTCATGCTCATGTATCTTTTTTTCCATATGTCAATATCTATCCGTCGCTCTTGCGCCTCTTCTCTCCACCACTTCACGGCATTCATTGCTTGAACCACTTGATCATGATAGTTTTTGCTGAGGTCCACCCTAAATCGCACTGCTTCTTGATTTCGACTAGTAGGATATTCGGCTCTTGGACCTTGTGTATCAATTCATCAGTTATCCTATCTTGTGCACGAATTTGCTTTTGTAAGTTGCCATTGACTCCCCTTTGTCGATTAATTTCTAATTCCAATGACTTTCTCACGCCTCCTTGTTGAATGACTTCTTCTTCTAACTGACGCTTTTCTTTTCGTACTCGATGCCTCTCTGCTGTCAAGGACAATACTTTCAAGATTCTGGATCCTAGTCATGACGCTCGACAGGACCTTGTCTGTATTCTTCTGGACTCTTGAGGCTGTGGAGATATTTGAAGTTGGCACATGCAAACACAAGAAGGGGGGTTGAATTGTGTTTGCTAACTATTTTCATAAAAACCCTTTTCAACAACTTTTTCACAAGCAGAAGATAAAAAGATTAAGCACACAAGAAATCCTTTTTAAAAGATTAACAAAAGCAATATCAAAACCCCACAGTTAGTATAAGCAAATAAAAACTGAAGAGTTTAGGGATAGAAAATTCACACAAGAGATTTTATCCTGGTTCACTCTTTTCCAACCAAGAGCTATGTCCAGTCCCTTCGACTTGAAGGATTTTTCCACTATTTCTCCAAATAGATTACACAACAAGTATTCAACACCTCTTCAGGCTACAAGTATTCCTTTCTTACCAAGCCTCTTCAGGCTCTAACTCTATCACAGAGATTTAAAGATTGATCTTCTTACCTCACTAAGTGTGAGAGTATGATAGTTTAAGATCATTTGAATATTACAACAATATTCAAACTAATAAATTACAGAATTTTGCTTTTGAAAGAATGAAAGAATAAGAGCTTGTCTACTCAAGAATTGTATTGGAAAATGTTGAGCTCGCAAAAGTTGTTCTTCAGTATCTGAGGTCTTCTACTTATATAGTGACCTTCTTCTGCTCTTGTAGTTCTTCAATTGTTACTTTGAATAATCCCGTTTAGAGATAGCATTTAATGCATGATATCCGTTGTGACCGATAACTTGATTTTGGTTAGTTGAAAAGTATCATTGGTTATCAGAGAATCACAAAATGGAGGCTCACTGTTCTGAGAAATTGTACCTTAAAAGCTTTCTTTCCTCCTTTGTGTATAACACAGCTTTTGTTCAGCAAAAAGGATGTCATAGTACATATCGTTTTGCAATTCCTATTGTACTATTTACTTTTTGTATTTCCTTGATAGTACTATGAACTTTCTCAAAACAAGCAAGACATTAATTCGGATAAAACAAATGAGAAGAACAAATATTCATTTGAAATAAATATCAATCATTTGAAATAAATTCATTGTGCCAGATTGCATTAAATCACATTCAAGGTAGTAAAGATATAAAACATATAGAACCGTCTACTTAGTTTTAAGAACGTATATATACAAGATTTTAATTCTGCTCGTCCACTGAGGTGGCAGAAATGCTCGTCCACTAAAGTGATAGAAGCGCTCGTCTACTAAAATGGTAGAAGCGCTCATCCACTGAATTGACAGAAGCACTCGTCTACTAATATGGTAGAGGCGCTCGTCTACACAAGTCTTTGGACTTTCTAAGTCCTTAGAGAAACTCCATCCAGTGACGTGGCACTGTGGATGTCTACTGAATTTTAGCTAGACATTATGAATGAAAACTTGAGTTTTAAGGATAGCACCCATCTGCTGACGTGGCAGGATGTACGCGCTTATTTTCAAGTCTTTGGACTTGCTATACCTAACAAGATATTTAGGTATTCATTTATAGCCTCGCCCACTTTAGAAAAACCAATCTGCTTATCATTTAGAATATAAGCAGTTTAAATAACCTTTGGACGGGTAATTCTTTGCATGAGTCCAAGCATTGTATACCTTATATTATTTTGAATATTCCTGCATAAACTGAATTCACTTGTTAGATCTCAACTAACACTTTGCCAAGCAAATTTAATCCTTTTGTTAGCTTCAGAACTTAGAGATTATTAAATCCAAAACCACTTTGGTTCCAACAATATCTGCACACAAATCTTTTATGTGTTCATTTTCCTTTGTTAACTTCTCACAACGCTTCTGACCAATAACTATTTTCAACTTGGCATCTTGCTTTTGTTGTTCCATTTCCTTCATTTGTGCTTCCAAAACTTTCAGTTGTTCTGCCATTTGAGTTACCGAAGGGGAGTAATCTTCAGCTTTTGTGATTTCTGCAAGAATGTTGATGGGACATTTCCTTGATTTTCTCCATGCTTCATATTCCGAGACAATGATTAGGATTGGTCGGCCCAATTGTGATCTCCCTGCCATCCTCACATTTTTCCATTCATTTCTAACTTCTTTTGCCAACAACTTGGTATTATACCCATCCTCATATCGAAAACAGCATCCACCAAGTTGTTCTTCTCGTGGCACGGTTTGCATCCAACAAAGTTGTCCTAGGGCTATGGCGGGTGTGTAGGATATGCATCCTCTTGGGCCCATCAACGGAACATTATGATAGTCACCACAACTATAAATGATATCTTACCCCTGCTGACTCTCGTACCAGGGGCATACCCACTTAAAAGAGTCTCTTTCCACTTTGTCAAACTCGCTCTTCCATTCCTCTTCTTTAAGCTGTCTTATAGGGATGTTATGGAAGCCACTTAGTGGATCTGAATGGTGGTTAATATAGCCTTTTGAATACATGTGAGTCATGACCCATACATAGAGCAACTGTGCACAACATCGGAGCTTCCCTTTTGGATGCTACTGGCAAAATTCTAGAGTCAAAAGTGTTTCAGTCAATACTGCCGGCACGAGGTTTTTCTATCTTTCAATTGTGAAGAACACGTCCATTGCTGCTTGATCTATCATGTCTAGCGCTGATGGAAATAGAACCAACCTATATATTGCTAGTGCCAATACCCTCTCAAAGGTTTTCTAGTCTTGTCGATCCATTAGTTTCCTCAAATGATTTTCAAGTAAATTTCGGGTCAACCCTCACGAGTTTGAGTTCTAGGTCAGGTTCACTTCAATTTCAGGAAACCCTAGTAACCCTGCTATGCTTGCAGTGGTCAAGTATTTCCGCAGGTGAAAGTACACAATGGGATTTTTCTGCATTGGCAACCTTAACAGGCAAGCATATTCTTCAATGGTCGGTGTAACGTCCATGTTTGGCAACTCGAAACATCTGAGATGTGGGTTCCCATAATGACTTAGAGCACTCAAAGCAGTAGCTAGAACCGGTAAGAAAATTAGGTCCAAGATCCCTCCATACTTCTTGACGAAGCTTCTTCGATGTTCTTGAGGCAAAGATTGGGTCAACTCTTTCAGATTCTCTAATGAGTTCAATATCACCCTGGAGCTCTTGGTGGTGGGAGCACTGCTAGTGTGTTTGACTTTTTCCATCTCTTGTTATCAAAGGTGTTATCTCTCACCAAATTATCTGTGCAAGGAAAATTTTATTTTATTAATAGCATTTGGAAAGCAAATTTACTTATGCATGAGAGTGTAACAAGATGCATGAATGAATGACATATTAACAATGCATGACCTAAAGTACTTCATGCACAAGCATACAATGAATACGAATGAATGGCATGTTAAGGTGCATGTGGGATGCATGCAGAAAATCGTTATGATGCACGAGATCTAAAAGTGATTATTCATGTTGCAGAAAAAGATGGAATGTGCTCCCTTTTGTCCAACTTAGGTCATATCCTAAAGTTGGGACTTCTGAAGTCAAGACCCTAGTTTGGTAGGCTGTTAATGGCATTTTATGCGCATGACTTTCAGGACAGATCTAGACCCCTAAATATGTGGTCCCCGGATAACCCTCATCTAAAAAGATAAGGCCTCAAATCCATGAACCTCACCACAGGGACAAATAAGTCACAATATGGCAGTCCATGTACCGGTAGCAATCCGAGCGGGAGAATCAGTGACAGTCAGAGATGCAAAAACATCACAATAACATCACTGAAGCCCCTTCTAATCCTATGGCATTCCAAGACTCGGGTATAGAGCCCAAAAGTGTGTGAATGTGTGCTGGGAGCAAATAAACCTGCACGAAACCTAAAAAACAACTATCCCCGAACCTGTAAAAGAACAGTCAACAAGAAAGTTCTCTATCCTAGGGTTGCAAGAATATACAAAGCCATTTGTAAAAGCATATAAAACTATTTAAGAAATAAATAAAACAAAGAAGGGTAAAATTGATATTTTCAAAGCTATAAAAAAATGCACAACCAACTATGATAGGCTTGACTCTCAAAATTCCCCAGTGGAGTCGCCAGCTATCGCGACCGTCCCGTCTGCATGCCGCGAAATAGAATAAGAAAAACAGAGGAGTCGCCACCAATATTTTATTTCGGAAAAACATTGGAAAAACCATTTATCTTAAGGAAATTGGTCTTTTTAAAAAAAAGAGAGATTTGAGTTCGGGAGTCGGTTACGAGTAGGGAAGGTGTTAGCACCCTACATCGCCCGTTTAAAAACGGTACCTCAAGTCAATTGTGCAAAACGAATTTAATAAACTTTGAAAATATTTTTCCCCCTAATTTTTAAATAATAAAAAAGGATAAACACGACAAAAGGGAAAAATTAAATTATGGCTTGACAGAATGATTGATTATGCTCTTACGTATTCCTGGGTGCGATGGGAAACTCAAAGCCACGTAGTTCTTGCTGGAAAAAAAAACGTTTGCTTGATTGGTTGATTTTATTTTTTGGAAAATATTTGATTTTTTATTTTATATTTTAAAAAAGGATTTTATTTCAAAATAAATTCACTTTTGCACAGGGTCCAAGATAGCAGTACTATACGATAAACCCCTACAATTCATTCGCCACCTGAGGATGAGAAATCATACATCAACGTCTTTGAAAACGTTTGAACATTTTTCGAAAAAAGATAATTCACTCTCGCATAGGGTTAAAGATAGTCAAGCTATACGATGAACCCTTACAATTCCTATGACACTTGAGGATGAAAATTTATACATCAACGTCATAGATTGTTGCGTGAATAACAAAATTATTTTAAAAAGGATTTTTACATATTGTTCCTTGTTTATATTTTTAAAAGAATTTAGGGTCACCAAGTTGTTACAGCTTAGGTGTTCTAAAAAGGATTAACAAGAGGTTCATCTCAGCTAACCCTCTTATTTTTAAAAAGTTAGTTTTAATATTGTTTTTTATTTTTTGAAAAGACTTAGATTGCCTTTTTTTGAGTTCATATTGGGCCCAAAAAAAAAATACACCAAAAGTTACCATAAAGAAAAAAAGATAGAAACAAATTAGAAACTTAAAAAGGAAACACCATCATAAGTCCAAAACAATAGAAGCCCAATCTCATGCTTACAACAAAACAATTAATAATAGTAAAATAGACAAGAAAAATAAAGGAAAAGGAAAGGACATCAGAAGCTTCTGGTATCGTTACCAAAGTGCAGAGGGGGCAACGATCTTGACAGGCGCGGAGGAGCGGCAGGATGCGCGGAGGCGAGCCAGTGGTAGTCGAGTGGTGGCTGACTAGCAGTGATGACGGTATGAGTGCGGTGTGGGGCGAGACGGGGACATCGGCTCGAGAACGGTGGCGGTTCTGTGTGGATCTGGTTTGGACCGAGCTGGGCTATATGGCGAACGACGGGCGGTTTGAGTCTGTGACTGGGTGGAGGCTGGCGATGCGGTGGTTGGGTTCGATGCGTGGGGCGGAGGACGGCGTGGCTTGGGCGGATCTGCATGGCGGTGGGCATGTGCTGCTGCGCGTTGCAAGAGATGATGGCGGAGAAAGGCGTTGACAGAATGGTAGCGGCGTTTGCACGGCGTGGAGGCTGGCGACGGGGTGGTTGGTATCGGTGCGTGTGGCGGAGGACGGTGTGGCTTGGCCGAATCTGGGTGGCGGTGGGCGTGTGCTGCTGCGCGTTGCAAGAGATGATGGCGGAGAAAGGCATTGATGGAATGGTAGCGGCGTTTGTGCTGTGGTTCACGTGGCGGAGGAGGTGCTGCTTGTGACCGGGACGATGGAGAGGCGGCTCTGCTTCACTGTAGGGACACGATGATCACAGATTTGGACGGCGATTCGTGGGCAAAGCAAGGTGGTGGCACGATGGTGATTAAGCTCTGTGGTTGATGGCAATGGACGTGCAGTGGCTTGAGACCGAGGCGCTCCTGTGTGTCTGGACGGCAATGGCAGAGGTGACTGGCAAGAGGATGACTGATTTGGTATTGTCCAATAAGAAGGATCTGTTACGTTTTTTTTTATTTTGGTATTTTGACTCTTAATGTGGTGTTTCGTTGAAACAGAGAATAGAAGATAATGGAGCAAATTGAAGATGGTGGTTGTAAATAGAAGATAGGTGAAATAAAATGCAAAAGAAATAGGTGTTGTGAAGAAGAATGGTGGGGACTCTGATTAATGGAAAAGAGAACTTCAAAACTTTATATGAGAAATGAAAAGATTCAGAACCTCCCCTGTTTCCACTGTTGAATGCCTAATTTATAGCAAAAAAGATTGAAGAAGATGACAAATCTTCTTGTTAGGCCAACTGGTGTAGGTACAAGTAGTGGGGAGCAAATCAGCCTTTACTCCCACTATTCTGTATGGCTGGTACAAGGGAAGGGATGGTGTCTCCCTCTATTAGTAAAAGAAAACACTAAAGGGGAAATAAAACAAAGCCGATCCATACTTGAAGGAGCAAAGTGAAAGCTGGTTCTTTTTTCAAATTTTTTACTTTTTATTATTTTTTAATTTATTTTAATAACAAATCAGATTAATAAAAAAACAAAATGTTTTAATTGGGTTTGGATAATGGGCCAACAAGCCATTTGTAATAATAAAATGAAAATGGGCTACACTAATTCTATAATGGACCAAGAATAAAAACACATTTTTTTTCTTTTTTGTGGAGTTTTTATTTTTATCATCATTTTTTTTTCAAAACATTAATAAAAAAACAAACGGACAAAATTAGGTGTTCACAAGAATAAGCCTGTGTTTGCGTTCTACACGTCCATTCTGCTAAGGAGTGGCCACACAAGAAGTCTCATGCGAAATTCCTTTTTCTCGTAGGAAAGTTTGCAGAGATGACTTAGTAAACTCAGTCCCATTATCACTCCTTATCCTTTTAATGCATTTATCAAATTGAGTTCTGACCAAGTTGTAAAAATCCATTAGGATCCCATTTGTTTGATCTTTATGCTTCATTAAATAAACCTAAGTCCCACGAGTATAATCATTTATAATAGTGAGAAATAAATGTGAACCATCATGTGAAGGAGTGTGATATCTCCCCCGTACATCACAATGTATCAAATCAAATGTCTCCTTGGCCTTATTATTGCTTAAAGGGAAAGAAGATCTACAACGCTTTGCTCTGTGGGAAATGTCACAGCAATCTACCTTATTGGAAAAGAAACTACACTTAAGAAACTTAGAGAGATTTTACAAAACTTGAAAAGAAGGATGTTCCATTCTTGAGTGCCAAAGGGTGGTGATATCCTCATCAACAACCACATAGGAAACTCCTCGCAAGGCCCCTTCAAACACATAAACCCCATTTCGCATGTTACCCGAGCCAATTGTCCTTTTTAAGGCATGGTCCCGTATCACACAACAATTAGAATGATAAGTCACCACGCAATCTAAGTCACAAATTAATTTATGTACATAAATCAGATTGCAACCAAAATCTGGCACATGCAAAACATTTTGTTTTTTAAATAGATTTATTAAGTTGAACATTCCCTACTCTTTCTACCAAGATAGTGTTGCCAGTAGGCACTGTGATGTAGAGAGTGTTATCAAGTTTTCGTACTCCCTTTAAAACAAAATAATGGTGTCATATGATGTGATGCACCACTATCCAGGATCCATTGAATCATTTCTTTACCAGGCATATTAACATGTGAGGATGAAGTGCTCCTTAGCTGCATTCCATGCAAAGGCTGGCTATTGGTCATTCCCTTCTTATCTTCCACATTCTGATTCTCATCATCGTGCACTACATTGGCTGTTGCATGGCCACCTTGCTTGTTACCTCCCTTCTGTGTACGTTGAGTATCCCAGTTGGAAGGATAATCGATGATCTCAAAGCATTTTGCTTTGATGTGGCCAATCTTTCTACAATGTTCACACTTAGGTCTGGGACCGTCACGTCCCTTCTTCTTTTAGGATGAATGAAAAGCTCCTCCCATATCAGACTTGGCATTACTCATTTCCTTCTCCGCTGTCAAACGTCCTTTTTCCCTCATTATGTGGTTAAAAGTGCGTCTGAACGAAGGCAATGGATCTGTATTTAGGATGGTTGTCTTGACGTTAGGAGTGGGCATCGGGCGGATTTTGGTGGGTTCGGGTTGGGATTGGTGGGTTCAATGCAAGAAAAATGGAATCCATTGCCGCCCATTTACGTCAGCGGGTTGAGCGAGTGGCGGGTTGGTCGGGTGCTGGTTTGGTTGGGTGGTTTGAAATGGGTCAAGAATATTTATTATTTTTAAAAAATATTATTATTTTATTTTAAAAAGAAAATATTATACATAGCCCAATTGGGCTTTGAGCCCATTTCCGTCCAAAAAATAAAAAAATAACAGAGAAGGAGAAGTGTAACGATCTGGAAAATCCTCCTCCTCCACAACATACACACTCTCCACCACCACCATGTACACAAAAATCACTGGAACGGTCATAACACACATAGGGGCGCTGCTCGCGATCGCCTCCATGCCGACCACCTCTACACCATCAAACGCTCACCTCACCACTGCGACTTCTTTTTCCTCTACCGTCGCGTCAGCAAGCAACACTGCCAGATCCTCCTTGAAGCTTACCTTCACGGACTCTACAACGACGATGTTTCGTGCGGCACTCACGACGTTGTGACTTCTTCTTCATCGACAGCCACGTCAGCAGCAACAATGTCGGATCTTCCTCGACGCCTCTCTTCGCGGACTCCTCCCTTCCAATGGGGTTTTCATGAATGGGATCGAAATCGAAAAGGGAATGGCCATGGAGTTCTCAGTTGGGGATAAAGTCTCGCTGGTTTGTGCCTTTGTGGTTGTGGTTGTGGAGGATATTGACATATTGTGCTGGCTGCTGCATATTGTGTGTGTAAGCCATAAGGATGTAAGGACTTAGGGTTTCACATGTGTGATTAAGTGTGTACTGAGTGAGAAAATAAAGTGGAGTAGTGGAGGGTTGGGTCACCGACACAGTGTTGCTAAGTAAGGGTAAGAATTGGGCTTGGTCCACTTATAATAAATCTGGTCTTTTTTTCTATTTTCTTTTGTTAGCAGCGGGTCAGGTCGGGTACGATGGGTTAAAATTTTTAGAACCAAACCCGACCATAGTTATTCGTTTAAGACCAATTTTCTCAACCTCCCAACCCGCCCAACCGATTCAACCCGCCCGTCTCACAAAAAATGTTAACGGATTGGTCGGTTTCGGGCGGGTCAAATTTTTTTGATCACCCCTACTTGACATGCCCAAAATGCTCATTCTCGAGGCCTCCAAGGAAAAGATGCACGTTTTGTTCTTCTTCTCGTCGCATCAGCTCCTTAGAAGCTCTGCAGGTGCATTCTGGCAATGGCTGGATTTCGCTGAGTTCCTGAGGCAAACCTTTGAATTTGGTGTAAAACTCCATTACACTTGCATCATATTCCTTCTGCAACAAACAGAGATTTTCGCCATAACTGATGCACTGTTGGTGCATTTGTTTGAGCAAAGAGTTCCTCCAAATCGAGCCAAACATCCTTCGCAGTTGTCGCGTGTGAGATGTTGTTGTGTAGTCCTGGATCTGTGGCATTTATAATCCACGCCATGACCATGGAATCTGCTTTCTCCCATTTGAAGTAGTCATCTGTCTGTCGTCCCGGTTTCTTGATTGTTCCATCGATGAATCGAAGCTTGCTTTTTGCTCGCAATGCCGTTTTCATTGAACGAGCCCATGTGCAATAATTCTCACCATTGAGTGCAACTGCAACAAAAGGTGTACCTGGGTTATCAGATGAACTTAGGTAATAAGGCGATGTTGGAGTCAGCACAATCGTCTTCTTATCATCACCAGAGACATGATTCTTCTTCTATGGATCAGTCTCCTTAGGATCGGTTATTGCTTGCTCAGATGCCATAATAGAATTGCAGAAAATTTATGTTTCATTGATTAATTTGAGGTTACAAAGACATCCTATATTTATACAAATGGCAGTACGTGTTTTAAACCAAGACTGAGCCTCAAGTGACTCCCTTTTTGAAACATAAAATTTTCAGAAAAAAAAAAGAGATTTCAAGTAATTTATGATTTTACAAAGGATTTTCTGTAAATGAGTTTTACTAAATGGTGTTATTTCCGACAACTTGGATAAGTTGCGGAGACTTTGTTTTGGATTTGTTTTTCACAAAACGAAAACAGTGTTAACGTTGAAACGCTAACATAGTATCCAAGACGTCACGATACTAGCGTTATTTAATAGAAGCACGAAGATCTTTGATCCGTGTTACGTTGTTATGGACTTTGTGTCTTATCCATGTTGTTTATCCACGTTGTTAAAGTTAAATGTTGTTTTCTATCACCACGAACCTAAGACTGATTGCAAGGTCTAAGGTGTTGTGACTGAGCACTCGGACTTCGTGTCCTGTGTTAACGTTGAAAAATCTAACACGTTAAAAATTACGAATAGTCGTAAGCCATCTTAAGCTTAGACAAAAGAAAAATGAACAAAAAGAAAAATAACGAGAACAAAATGTTTTATATGCATTCATTGGAAGACGTGCCCACGTTGTTATGTATGGTGCCTTGATAATTAAGGTATTCCATGCCACGTTGTATGTCTGAATGTCTTGCAGGGTAAGATATTTCAGACTACGTTGTTTCATTTATGCCCTAGTAGACAATGAAAACCCATATACGTTGATCACTGTGCCTGGTGTTGGACAGTGTGCCTATGGTAACACGTTGTGCCTAATATACCTAGCAATCGAGCTTGATCAGCTCATTTACACGGTGTTGGGATCTCCGGAGATTAAGTGAAAAGTTAGACGTTGAAAGTTGAAGTGTTCATGCATAGTTTTTCAAACGATGATGTTTGGGGTATGAAACTCATTGGTAAACTATTTTCCTTATTATGAATGCCTATGTGGTTATAAACATGTATATGTGTATATGTCTTCTTTTGTGTGCGCATGTAGTTATTGTGTTAAATCCATATATTGGTGTCTCACCCTTACAAACATATCACGTTTTCTTCGAGTATTTGCTGTTGTACCTTAGGGTACTAGTACAGATGATGCGGAGGAGTTCTCCAAGTCACTCGGAGACTTAGATCTAGATGTACGAAGAGTTGTTTGGTTTTGGGAATGACCACGGGGTCCTTCCAGTAGATGTCTTGTAAGGTGACCAGCTTAGGAGTCTTCGGTCTAATTTTCTTCTTTTAAAAATTTAAACTTATGGAGAAAAAGATGTATGCCGTAGTGGCCATATTATGAGTATGAATGATTTTACTGTTTAAGGTATGTATCTTAGTCTTCTGGAGTTTTCTCACAAAAGAAAATTTTTACACCTGAATTTTTTGACTTGAAATATATAAATGTTCAAAGCAACCAAATGACTTACTTTTAATTTATTTCTACACATGTTTATGAAGTAATGCCCAAGGGGCGTGTTACACAAATAAATTTAATCCTAAATATAATACTTTAGTAATTTTATTGCATGAAATTTAATTTATATAATTTTAATAAAATATATAATTTTATATAACCTTTTAGTGGAAATATTCAAATAAGAAAACTGATTTTGTTATAACTATACTTATAATTAATTATTAAATAATTATTTCTTTGTAGTTGATCTATAGATAAACTAAACTTAAACCTTAAAGTACTGGTAAAGTAAAATCTTTTAGAATCATAGCCATTGTACATGGAGAGTTGATAAAAAAAATCAAGGGTTAAATATATTTTTTATCTTTATAAAATTGGCAAAATTTTATTTTGATCCCGATAAAATTGTTATTAATTTTTAGTCCCTAAAGAAATATAAAAATTGTGTATTTTCATTGCCTGGTAGGAACTAAAAACAAATAAAATTTGTATAGAGACCAAAATTAAATTTGACCAATTTTATAGGAAAAAGACATATTTAACCAAAAAATAAAAGTTTGACATTGTATTCTCTTTGTTTGTTGGGGATAGATAGATAGATAGATAGATAGAGAGAGAGAGAGATAGAGAGAGAGAGAGAGAGAGAGAGAGAGAGAGAGATTTTGGACTAAAAAATATATTCATTCATTCAAATTGGTAAAATACATCGAAAACAACACAAATTTAACATCGTTAAAAACTAGAAAGGATGAATCTGCGAACAAATTCACATCACCCAGGTTAATAGCATAACATGGTAAAATACCTATAAATGTGACAAAATCAAAGTGACCGGAATACCTATACCTCCGGATCTGTAATGTTGACGCCCAAGTCTTAATTGAATCTGTAATGGATCGAAGCTGATCTGTCAATCTGAACCAAACGAACACCGCAACAAGACGGGAAACTAAATGACGCCACAACAAGACGATGAACAAAACACCGCCGTACGCAGACGACGAAAACACGAAAAAACACGAAAGAAAAACCGGATCTATGTGGAAAAACTACTTATTTAGATAAAATGAGAGAAAAAACAATGTAGATGGGTGATTCCAGGTCAAAAAATGGCCCAAAACCACCCCCTTCCGGTGGATGAGGAAGAAGGAAAAGAGAAGTAGAAAGAAGATTGAGAGAGAAAGACGGCTCTAGGTTTTTAGGTTTTTTAACAAGTCGTGGTCTAATAGATTTCTAAGAGTTATTAGAACATGGTTTTTTTATATTATATAGTTAAATAGGAAAAGGTGCATGGATTTCTATAATCAAAATGGTGTATCAATATTATCATATACACCAAAAAAAAAAACCTCCTTTTTTATACCCATATTATATACCTTCTTTTATAAAAATAAAAACAGTGAGATAAATTTCCGTTTTTTAAAATAACAAAGTGAGGTGTTTAAGTATGATAAATGAGATTATACCAAAAAAGAGTATAACAAATGAGATGTAGGGATATCGTGGTTAATATATATTATAGGCTTTAAATTTGGGTAATGCAATTTGTATATTATTTTTTAAATGATAAAGTAATAAAAAATATTTTTCAAAACACTATTTATCACACAAATGATAAATATATATAACTTTTTTGAGTCATTATGTGACATTAAGTAACATTTGATTTAAGACATCCATATATATGATTTATGATTATAAGATTCGTTGTTGTTACCTTCTTAAAATACAAATTAGACAAGTCCTTTAATAAAAAGTTTTAAAAAATAGTATGCAACAAAACCATGATTTCAACCGACCAATGGTTGATCGAGTGGGAAGCGTATCGATCCTATTAGGAGGAGAACGCAAATCTGAATCTGGTGACAGATATTCTAGTTGGGAAGTTATGAAAATCACGAGTTAATTCTCTGCTCTAAACAACCGACCGAGCATTATTCTCATATTGATCCAAAGGTCTGAAGCTTGTGAGGATACCCGTAATGCCACCCAGGAGTCAAATGTCCTAATTATGATAGTTGATTAAAAAAAAACTGATTTCAGAAAGAGTTATGATATTTGTATACAAATTTTGAACACCGTATATGACATCATATATGTTTATCTCTATCTCTCAATTACTTTTTATCTTTTTTATATACACGTTTCTCGAAAATACACTCAAAACATAAATGGGACACCTTATTTTGTGTAAAAAAATCAATTCTCTTTCAGATGTTGACAAAAGTTGTAATCAAGAAATATCAGTTTCGCACATGTTCACACATATGTAATTAATATCAATGCGTATGTACGTACAAAATTTGCAAATGAATATTTCATTATCAGGTTCTTTGTATTTGTATGATAAACTTTTTTCTTTTTCAATAATATATTATAAAAATTACAAATTATTATAACGATTTAATTGTTATAAACTTTTAATAAAAGATATTGGCTAAATTACTCTTTTGGTCTCTTATTTTTATTTTAGGTTTTATTTTGGTCTTTCATTTATTTTTTGTTCCGTTTTGGTCCCCTATCTAACAAGTTAATTACAATTGTTAACTTGTTTTAGTCCCTTCCGTCAGTTTTGCATTGAGGGCATTAGGTTTCTGCCGTCAGTTGTCCGAAACCGCTGTCGCTCATCGAAAACTTTCCGGAATCTGGGTTTAGAGAGAGAAAAACCTCATTTTTCCTTTCTCTCCCTTCTTCCTCACTTCCTTGTTCACCCTCTTCCTTCTTCAAACCAATTGGCGAAAGCTACACCATCAAACATCTTTCTGCTTCACATTACTCTATTTCTTCTATGGTGAAAGGGGCATTAGCGGTTACGACGGTGAAAGGGGCAGCAACTTTGCAACTACCGAAGAAGAAGAAGAAGAAGGGAATGTGAATGTTGAAATCTCCCATTCCCAAACGTCTTCGATTCTTGGAAAATGACACCTAACATCGTCAGTGCAAAACTAATGGAAGGGACCAAAACAGGTTAACGATCGTAAGATAGGGGACCAAAACGGAACAAAAAATAAATGAGGGATCAAAATGAAACCTAAAATAAAAATAAGGGAACAAAAGAATAATTTAGCCAAAGATATTTTATACTCAATTATAAATTGTCACATCTTTAAAAAATATTAAATCATATAAACTATATTAAAAGTCGTACATAAGATGATTTATGATTGATTGACATTGGGAGGTATCATTGACGCGAGCTGATGAGGTGAACGTCACATATAAAGACGGTTACTAATAAAAGCAACTAGTTTTTGTATAAAAACCACCTATAACAATAAGAGAGCAAAAGCTAAATGAATACTAATATCAAAACAAAATAAAGAGTTCATATTTTCAAATTTTACTAAAAAATAAAATGTAGGGTAATTTATGAGATCCATCTAATGAATTTTTAAGAGTTGCATTGGAATGTATCCTCGCTTAAAGTAGAATAAGGTAAATAGTGATGGAGTGGGATGTTGGGATCCATAAAAAGAGAAGTTAAATAACTTTAATGAATTGCATCATTAGAGATATTGTAATAATATATGACAATCAAACATTGATTATTAAAAAGATAAGTTAAATAACTTTAATGAATTGCATCATTAGAGATATTGTAATAATATATGACAATCAAACACTGATTATAATAATATTATAACTATTGTTACCAATTAAAAGAAGAGAAAATTTTGAAAATGAAAAACAGGGAAAATAACAAATAAGTGAAAGAAATATTAAAAACAAAAAAAAATTATACAAATACAAAAATACAAGGTAAACATACAATATGGATAGAGATTATCAGTCTCATTTTAATGTAATGTTTTCACTAATAATATTTTGAAGATTCACATATTCTGCTTTTTTAGTATTATATATAAAATTAATTTTAATTTATGTGAAAATATATTATTAAAGAAAGTATTGTGTCAAAATGAGACAAAAATGAGCTAAATGATATTTATTGTAGATGTCCTGCTTTACAAAATCTTTCATTACGTATATATGCAGTCGACTAGTGCTGTTGAGCGGGGTATGTTCACTGTTTACAAGGCTTTTTCGGAGGTGTCATTTCCACTTTTGCAATACGCGGATGACACAATCTTTATGTGCGAACCTACATGGGATAATTTATGGAGTATAAAATCTATACCGAGGGGTTTTGAGTTGGTGTCCGGTCTTCGAATTAATTTCTCCAAGAGCAGTTTGTTTGGCATCAATGTTTATGAAAGATTCATGTTGGCGGTGACTAATTTCTTGTGTTGTGTTTCTAGCTCACTAATCTTTCAAGTTCCTTGGAATCCCCGTGGGGGCAAATCCCAGGAGATGCCTGTTTATTTATTTTCCGTGTACAAAGGGGATGTCATCCAGGCTGGTTTAATGATGCAGTTTGTATTAAGCTTGGAAAAGGGGATGTTGCATGCTTCTGGGAAGATAATTGGCTGGGGCCTTGCTCACTTAAATCTACTTACCCGGTCTTATATAATGTTGCACCGAATAAAAATGTCTCTGTTGCTGAATCTAGTTCGTGGCATAATGGTAATTGGGTGTGGAATCATCATCTTTTGGAGTTGGAGGAAGCTTTCTTGGTGGAGGTAAAATCCTTGTTACTTGGGCACAATCCTATTGAGCCTGAATATGATACTTGGAGGTGGAAACACGACCCTTCAGGAACTTTTTGTGTTAAATCAGTTTATTCAAATATTATTTCAAGAGATGAGGGTGTAAATTTGAATCAGAATTTATCTAGAGCTATTAAAGCTTTATGGAGGACTTCCATTCCCACCAAGGTGGCTGTTTTTGTTTGGAGGCTTCTGCTAGATAGGTTGCCAACCATTGATGCTCTTTTTAATGTGTGGAGCTCTGTTTTTGCTTGGATCGATATGTCTGGTGTTTGGCATCAAGATGCGATTGAAAACTTTGTGCAGCAATGTTTTCCATATAGAGGCAGGCGGGGTAAGAAGGTAAAATATATTATTTGGTGCGCGGTGGTATGATGCCTATGGATGTTACGAAACAGACCTATTTTCGATGATGGTGTGCCTGAGCATTCTGCTGTTATATCTAATATAAAAATGGATTATCGGGGCTGGTTTTTGGCTAAGGAAGGTAGAAATTCAAATTGGAATTTTTCAGATTGGTGCATGAATCCGATTGGTTGTTTTGAATCCTTATTGTAAATCATACTATGTCTTGTAATGGATTAGAGTATCTCTTATACTCTCTATTCAATAAATTTTTGCTTATAAAAAAAAAAAAAAAAAACTACCCCTCTTCTAGTCTCATTCATTCATCAAAATAGAAGCTCATCTTCGTTACTTCATCTAAAAAAAAGATAAAGAAACCTTCATCCTCCTAATCATGAAGGACACCATAGTTCTATATATACCCTGCTATTGGTAGGGGACACTTATTCTCCACGATTGAGTTAGGCGAACTAATTTAGCATAAAAAAAAGTGTCATGTGAAATGTGTTCATGATATTTGGTGCTTTGATTAAAAATATTAACTTTGAGGATTTTTGGTTATATTGTTCAACGTTGTTATGATAACAATGATGCATTATAATGGTGCGTGGGACATTTGGATGTGGAGCATTTGATAACCATGTTAGCTAGGTGATCATTTGTATAGTTTTGATAACGGTTTAATTTTGATTTAGCGTGTGGGTAAAGTTTTTTTATATTATCAATTAATCACAAATTATCATATTATATGTATGACTGTTAGTATGTTTATGATAAGAGTTAAACATTTTTAATATATAGCAATTCAGGATTGGTTGATAACGTAAAAATATTTACACTAACAATACGTACAAATTAAATCCTAAAAATAATACTTCAGTAATTTATATAACTTTTCAGTGTAAATATTCAAATAAGAAAACTGATTTTATTATAATTATACTTATAATTGGTTCAAAAAAAATAATTATACTTATAATTAATTATTAAATAACTATTTCTTTGTAGTTACTCTATAGATAAATAGATAAACTAAGCTTAAAACTTAAAGTACAGGTGTCAGGTAAAGTAAAATATTTTAGATTCGTAGCCAGCGTATACGGAGAGATAATTAAAAATTAGGGTTCGAATCGGTTCGCTTCCGGGTTCAATTCCTGACAGATTGAAAATAATGTTTGATCAGCAGAAGTTACGTCCTGTGAACAGTGATCAATCCTTTATTGACAGCGTTAGGATGCACTGAGTTTAGACAAAAAAAAATTATCTCCTCGATCATTATAAAATTGATAAAATTTGATTTTGATCCTTATAAAATTGTTATTCATTCTTAGTCCCTAAAAAAATATAAAAATTGTGTGTTTTTAATGTTTGGTAGGGACTAAAAACAAATAAAGTTTGTATAGAAACCAAAATTAAATTTTACTAATTTTACAGGAATCAAAACCATATTTAACCCAAAACCAAAAGTTAGACATTGTATTCTACTTTGTTTGATGGAGATATGAAATATATAAAGAGAACTTAATAGAACATGTTTTTTTTTATTATCTAGTTAAATAGGAAAATGTGCATGAATTCTATAATCAAAATGGTGTATCAATATTATCATATATACCCCACAAAAAATACCTCCTTTTTTATACCCACATTATATACTTTCTTTTATATTAAAAAAAACAGTGAGATAAATTTCCATTTTTAAAAAAAATAACAAAGTGATGTGTATAAGTATGACAAATGAGATTATACCGAAAAAGAGTATAACAAATGAGATGTAGGAATATCATGGTTAATATATTATTATTATAGACTTTAAATTTGAGAATTGCAATTTGTATATTATGTTTTAAATGATAAAGTAATAATTTTTTTTTCCAAAACACTATTTTATCTTTCTTTTTTCTAAAAATAAAACAATATATATATATATATATATATATGTAATTTTTTTGAGCCGTTGTAACTTGGGTTCGATTCCTAAATCTCTCCTGTTGATAGGCAATATGGAGGTTGGTGGTATTCCCTGATCTTGTAAAGGGACGTGCTTTTTCCCAATCTAAACTTATGTAACCACAAAAAAAGACATCCATATGATTTATGATTATAAGATTCATTGTTCTTACCTTCTTAAAATACAAATTAGATATGCCCTTTAACAAAAAAAGTTTTAAAAAATAGTATGCGGCTTAAAATTATGGTTTCAACCAATCAATGGTTGATTGGGTGGTAAGCATCTCGATCTCATAAGGAGGAAAACACAAGTTCGAATCTTGATGACAAATATTCTAGTATGGAAGTTATGAAAATCACACGTTAATTCCCTGCTTTAAACAACCGATCAAGGATAAGTCTTATAGTCGGTCTAAAGGTCTGAAGCTTATGAGGATTTCCCAGAATGTCACCGAGGAGCCGAATACCCTAATTACATTAGTTGAATAAAAGAAAAAAACTGATTTCAGAAAATGACAAAAGTTGTAATCAAGAAATATCAGTTTTGCACATGTCCACACATGTATAATTAATATCATTGCGTATGTACGTACAAAATTTGCTGTAAATGAATACTTCATTATCAGGTTCTTTGTATTTGTATGATAAACTTTTTTATTTTTCAATAACATATTACAAAAATTACAAATTATTATAACGATTTAATTGTTATACACTTTTAATAAAAGATATTTCATACTCAATTATAAATTGCCACAACATTAAAAAAATATGAAATATTATAAACTATATTAAAAGTTGTACATAAGATGATTTATGATTGATTGACATTGTAAAAAAAAAATTACACTAAAAGATTCTTAAAATTAAGGATCAGTTCTTGTTGGGATGTATCATTGAGGCAAGCTGATGCGGATGTTATATATAAGGATAGTTAATAACAATAACAATAGGAGAGCGTAAGCTAAATGAATATTAATATCAAAACAAAATAAAGAGTTAATATTTTCAAATTGAAATAAAAATAAAAATAAATGAAAATGAAGGATAATTTTTGTGAGATCCATCTAATGATTTTTTAAGAGTTGCATTGAAGTGTATAGCCACTTAATTAAAGTAGAATAAGGTAAACAGTGATGATATGGTATAATGGGATCCATAAAAAGTGAAGTTAAGTAACTTTAATGAGTTACATCACTAGAGAATAAAGATATTGTAATAACACATCAAAATCAAACACTGATTATAATAATATTATAAAGAGAAAATTTAACCAAACAGTTGAACATAAGTGATTAATGTGTTGCTGTTAAAACGAATGGTTCGTGCTTTGCACGAGTTCGATCATTGACAGCAACAACTCTTTGTCAAACTTTACTTACCTCCCGACCGAATCCTGGATTAGTCAAAGTTAAAGACTCTGGACACCGGGACGGGGTCAAAGACCCTCCGGACCAAAAAATATAGAGAAATTTTTGAAAATGAAAAACAGGGAAAATAACTAATAAGTGAAAGAAATATTAAAAACAAAAAACAAATACAGATATAAAAATATAAAAATACAAGGTATATAGTAGGAATAGAGATTATTTATCTCATTTTAATATACCGTCTCCACCACTGATATCTTGGAGATTCATATATTCTACCTTTTTAATTTATGTTATTTATGGAAGTATATTAAAACGAGACCCGTGATCTGTATTAATGTATCAATATCATAGATGTCCAAATCTTGATTTACAAAATCTTTCGTTACGTATATATGCAGTCGACTACACTCTTCCCTTTAAATAGACCTACCCCTCTTCTAATCTCATTCATTCATCAATATAGAAGCTCATCTTCGCTATAAAAAAAAGTTAAAGAAAACCTTCATCCTCTTAATCATGAAGGACACCATAGTTCTATACCCTGCTATTGGTAGGGGACACTTATTCTCCATGATTGAGTTTGGCAAACTCATATTAACCCAAAACCCTTCTTTTTCCATCACTATCCTCATCCCTACCCCACCCAACAAAAACATCACCACCACCACCACTACTGGCTCCGACGGCACCGCTATCACCTTTCACCACATCCCCACCGTATCCTCCTCCACCATAACCACCACCCTCCCAACTCACCTACACAACGTGGAGCTCTGCCACCTCAACAACCAAAACTTCCTCCACGCCCTTCAGTCCATTTCCAAAACCTCAAACCTCAAAGCCATTGTGATGGACTTCTTGAACTACACAGCCACCCACGTCACTTCCACCCTCGACATCCCCACTTACTTCTACTACACTTCAGGAGCTTCCACTCTATGCCTCTTGTTCCACTTTCTAACCGTTCACAACAACACCACAAAATCATTCAAAGACCTTCATCAAACGCTTCTTCGAATCCCCGGGTTTCCAAGGATTACATCAGAAGACCTACCAGAAGAAGCTAGAGATATCGCGAGTGTGAATTACCGTATCTTCCTTGATATAGCAGCAACATTGAAGGAAAGTGATGGTGTTATCATAAACACCTGTGATGCCATAGAAGGAAGAGCTATAAAAGCTTTAGAAGAAGGGTTGTGCCTTCCAGAAGGAACAACCCCACCACCCTTGTTCTGCATAGGACCTTTGGTTTCTGTGCCGTGTGGTGAAACAGATGAGAAAGGGTGTCTGAGTTGGCTTGACTCGCAACCGAGTCAGAGCGTGGTGTTGCTGAGTTTCGGAAGCCTTGGAAGGTTCTCGAAGACTCAGTTGAAGGAGATAGCTATTGGGTTAGAGAGAAGTGAACAAAGGTTCTTGTGGGTGGTGAGAAGCGACGATTCGAATGATGAATCGAGTTTGGAGGAGGTGCTGCCAAAAGGGTTCTTGGAGAGAACGAAGGAGAAAGGAATGGTGGTGAGGAACTGGGCCCCACAAGTTGCTATACTGAGTCACGACTCGGTTGGTGGGTTTGTAACTCACTGTGGGTGGAACTCGGTGTTGGAGGCTGTTTGTGAAGGAGTGCCTATGGTGGCGTGGCCTTTGTATGCAGAGCAGAAGCTGAATAGAGTGGTTTTGGTTAGGGAAATGAAGGTGGCTTTGGAGCTCAAAGAGTCCAAAGATGGGTTCGTGAGTGGGACCGAGTTGGGGGAACGAGTTAAGGAACTCATGGATTCGGATAAGGGAAAAGAAATCAGGCAAAGGGTTTTCAAGATGAAAATGAGTGCTGTGGAAGCAAGAGCAAAAGGTGGATCTTCTTACGTTGCTTTGAATAGATTGACTCAATTGTGGAAACAGTACTGACCCTTGTCAAATGTGGATCTTCTCTGATGTTACTCAGATCTTATTTGAATAATCAGAAGAATAACATAACTGTTTGATATTAGGTTCATAAAAAAAAAAAAAAAACTGTTTGATATTTCTTGGAAACACTAAGCATCTGATTATCCTATTTTAAAGTTCTTAAACAGATCTCACCATTATATATTATCCATTTTTTTTTTATAATTTAAGTATCTTATCTCTTCAACCAAATAACTTCTAAAATATTTTTAAATGGATTCCACCATCCTTATATTTTATTATTAAAAAAAGTAAAAATAAAAGAAAATCGACAGGCATTCCGTACTCATGGAAGCACCTCTCAAATTTGAGGTGCACCGTCCATTGAAAAAAACAAGCACCAATACTTAATAATTTAAGCACCTCCTCTGAAGCACGGATGCAAGTGCTTTTAAGCAATGCCTATCTCTTGTTAAGAATTAAGATAGTTTTATTATGTTACATAACATTTAAGTAATTCACCCGCATCTTGTTATAATGGGTAACACTTAAGCAGCCACTTTGGGCTATTTAGCTTATATTAAGAGGGTTCACTATGCTACATAATATTTAGGCAACTCAGTTATCACTCGCATTTTGAGCAAAACTTTTTTTTTATTATTAAGCAACTCATTTTTTGGATTCCTTATATAAACAATAATACCTTATTTTAAGCAACGCACAATGACAACTAGATCAAGGGGAAAAAATTAAGAAACAATTTCTATTTATCACATAGATTTAATTAAGAACTCAACAAACAATTCTCATCAATGTTGCTCTAACTGGACCAGACACAAGTTCTACTTGGTCGCTTTGATAATCTATAGTTCTATACACCACAAAAGGAATAGTACTCTGCTATCAGTTAGGAATTGGAAAAACATTTTCAATTTGGTTATTATTTCTCCTTGTTTTAGTGATTTTAATAAAAGAAAGAAAAACGTAAGAGTCTACGCCATCAAGTTCACTTTTTTCTTTAACTGCCTGGCTAAAATATTCTTTTGATCGTCTATCTCAATTTTTAATTTCATTTTAATCCCTTAAGTTTAAAAAGTTTCAGTTTGATCCCCAATATGTAAGTGTTAAGTGCTCATAGCAAGTTAGTCTTTACTTTCTATTAAATTTCCACCGGAAACTTGAAGATCTTGTTGGAAACTAAAAAAATTGACCGAAAACTAGAAAACTCTTCCTCTTAATTTATCTCTCGCGCTCTCTTCCCCGCTCTAATTTCCTGTCATCGCTGGAAAATCAAAGTAAAGGTACACAAATAATAAATGAATCTTGCACTCCAAATGTGCTACTGTTTGAATGTTACTCTAATAGTTAGGAACAACCCAAAAATTTCGTCTATTTTTATTTTCCTTTGATTTTAATTTCAATCACGAAAATTGATTTAAAGATGTGCAAGCAAATGCACCAAGCAATTGAGTGTTGGAATTACTTTTGACAAATTGAATTTACGGTAATGGCACGAAAGAAGAAAGTCAGGGTCTCCGTCGATGAACAAAATGAAAAATTGAACATCAAAAGGGCCTCTACAAGGTATACTTTACCCTAAACTGATTCTCTCACTCTCTCTCTCTTTCCCTCCCCTCATTCTTCTTCTTATTCCTTTTGAAATCGAAACCAACATTAAAATTCTTCAACAAGGAGGAAGAGGATGAGGAAAGAGAGGTCTTTGAAAGACCGAGGGTCATGATTGTAGGAGATGTAATTGTTGTATGAAGAAATTAGAAAATGATTTGTAAATCTTCAATGGCTGGTTTGGCATCAAGGTTTGTGTTGTTTTCAATCCAAAAATTTTTCCAAGATTTATTTTTCAATATATCATCAAAAAGAGGGGGAAGAGAGGGAAGAGAAAGCAAGAGAGGGAAGAGAGAGTGAAGAGTTTTCCGGTTTTCAAAAGTTTTTCCTAATTTCAGAACAATTTTACTAGTTTTCAATGAGATTTTCCGGAATTCGTTGATCATGGATGGAAATATAATGAAAATGATTAACTTGTTATAACTGAGACACAATAAAGGATCAATTTGAAACTTTTAAAACTTAATGAGTCAAAGTAAAACTAAAAATTGAGATAGATGAGGTAAAGAATATTTTAATGTATATTATTTGTACCAATAAGATTTTGAAAATGTTGAATCGTTCTAAAAGTCTGTGTAAAATCTTTACGAAAGATCTTAAACGATGAAATATAGATAAACTTTTCATTCATGAGATAATAGTTCACCAATGTTGTACATTGACTAGAAATTCATTGATTAATTATGGATTTTGCTGCAGATTTTTTTTGCATAAATTTTCTGGGAATTTTGTTGTAATTTTTCCTTAAAAAGGTTTTTTATATTGATTTAAATTCGTGGTATTGCTCCAAAAAGTGTGAGACATGCCATTACTCGGTTGTGCTCATTCTTCAATTCTATATATAACAAAGTTGTTGACCCCCGTATGTTAGATGACTTGGAAGTTGAGGCTGCTACAATCTTGTGCCAATTGGAGATGTATTTTCCTCCTTCCTTTTTCGACATAATGATTCACTTAATTGTTCATTTGGTGAGGGAGTTTAGATTATGTGGGCCGGTTTTTCTGAGATGGATGTACCCAGTTGAGCGCTACATGAAGATCTTGAAAGGGTACGTGAAGAATCCTCATCGTCCGGAAGCATCTATTGTTCAAAGGTATGTTGCAGAAGAAACTATTGAGTTTTGTTCGGACTACCTTCATAACACGGATCCTATAGGGGTTCCTAAGCCTCGGCATGATGAGATCAGATGTCAAGGTAAGGGTATACATGGCTTAAGAATTAATAGCAAGGGTCGGGAGGAAGTGCTTCAAGCACATTTGTATGTATTGAACAACATCGATTGTGTTCAGCCTTTCTTATTTGAACATAAAAGAAAAGTCAATCAAGAAAACCCTCGAATGAGCGAAAGGTGGTTGTTGAACAAGCATAACAAGACTTTCTTACCATGGTTCAAGAAAGAAATGCTTAAGGATGGTAGTACTGCTTCTGATGACGTAAGATGGCTAGCACGCGGGCTTAGCTTCAACGTCATATGTTGGAGCGGATACGACATAAATAACTTTTCCTTTTATACAAAGGAACAAGATAACAAGAGTACCATGCAAAATAGTGGGGTTATGATCGTGGCCGAAGCAATGCACTTCTCTAGAGCAAAGGAAACGAAACCCGTTAAAGCACCGACACCTTACTTTGGATATATTGAAGATATTTGGGTGCTCGATTACACTAAGCTTACGGTGCCGGTTTTTAAATGTAAGTGGGTTGATAGTAACGGTGGTATACAAACGACGAATTGAGGTTCACATTGGTAGACCTCAACAAGTTAGTTCATATAAATGAGCCTTTCATAATGGCTTCCCAAGCAAAACAAGTGTTCTACATCATTGATCCTTCTAACAAAAGGTTGTCTGTGGTTCTCCAAGGAAAAAGCATGTATAATGGCAGTGATGAAAATCAAGATTCAAATCTTGATATTCCTGAGACTCCTTCTTTTTCAACAAACATGCCTACTATAATCGAGGAGACACAGGTGGACGATGTACATGCCACTCGTGATGATCATCACGAAGGGATATTGATATAGGTAGTTTAAACTTAGTATACATTTATTTTTATTTATACTTCTGTATTTATTTTGAGTTATAACCTATGTTAATAAATATATATTGTTTCTGAACAGGCATACATATGGATCAGTCGGATAGTCCACATGCACGGGAGGACACTATGGGGCCTACGCAGGACCCGATCGCGCCTACGCCTGATTCTAGTGTAAGTTTACATGTTATATACTATCTTTAGTCCTTCTTTTTAATGTAAGTTTATAATGTTACAACCCTCTATTTTATCCTTTTTTTTGTCCATACAGACATCACATGCTCATAGGAAACGGGGTAGAGGAGCCACGACGTTGAAGAAACTAGAGAAGGACAGGCAAAGCGGACAGAAGCTTGAGGTGTCCTTCGATGCTAATCTAAATGCCCAGGGACCCCGTGCTAAAGAATTTAATAAGTGTGTGTTTCTACAAGCGAAGCAGCACATAAGCATCAACTACAACCATTGGAATGACGTTCCATAGAACGTTAAGGATCAGATTTGGGAGGCTATCACGGTATTTTACCTTTACATTCGTTTGATTTACATTATTAGATAATTATCCGAGTCATAATCCATTCAGTTTTTATGTATTTAATGTGTAGGTAGCTTGTACTGTGCCAAATGACGAGGATCATCGTCATAAATGTATGAAAATGGCATCAAAGCGTTGGAATGGGTTCGAGCATGATCTTACCAAGTACTATGTATCTGGGAAGAAGCGGCTTGATAAAATGTTCTCGGATTATCCCTGGATTGATCAGGATACTTGGGATATGTTTGCTAGGAGTCGACAGGATGGAGAATTTCAGGTTGGTTGATTAAGTTAATTTTGTATGCTTCTTATAGATCATTTAACTGTATTTAATCATGTGTTTTTGTTTTAATAGGCTAAGGCAGATAAGGGTCGGCAGAATCAAACGAAGAACGTCCACCGCCACACCATGTCTCAAGGTGGGTACCAGACTCGGATCGAGCAGATGATGACGGATAGGCTGAGGATGAAGCAGGAAGAGCACTCTGCTAGGATTGAAAGAGGAGAGGTGCCTGAGGGCACACCATTAAGTCCTCCGTCGGACATCGACCGCGAGGGTGTCTGCGGTTAGCCGGTCGCATGACAAAGACGCGATCTTTTAAAGTTGATGCCACTCGCGAAGTGGCAGATAAGATTGTAAGTAAATAATTAACTTGATTTCAATTGATATTTGTATAGATATTTTTAACACTTTTCACTTGCACGTTATTTCATTTTTTCATTGTAGATGGATCTTAAAGCACAATCCTCCCAGGGCTCATTCGTCCCTTCTGGATGGCGGGACGTCTTAATGACTGCTCTAGGCAAGAAAGACCATCCTGGTCGGGTTATCGGTGTTCCTGGGAATGTGACCATCAAAGAATATTATGGCAAGTCTGCTTCACGAAAGAGGGTGGTCGATGAAGCATCAATTTTGGATGACATTACTCAACACCTCATGTCCAACCCTGCTATTACAACACATCTGATGCAAAGCTTAATATCCAACCCAGAATTCAAGCAGGCGCTTGCCAGAGAGCTTTCCTCCATCGGTTCATCCCAGGACACCGCGGGGCATGCCAACCCTTCACATGTGAGCACAAAAGAGAGTTATAGTAGGGCACATGTGGAGGACGATGAGTTGGCAGCTAGGGAGCGGGAGTTGGAAGTCCAACGCCATGAGCTTGAGTTGGAAATGAAAAGGCGTGAGCTTGAGTTGGACTTCAAACGATGTGAGCTCGAAATGTTAGCAAAGGTATGTATTCATTATTAATGTCCAAATTAGTCAAATAATTACTTGTGTTTTTTTTAATTATCAACAACTTATCTATTTTATTTTTCCTAAATTGAAGGCCAAGTCGCGCGTCGGTGTCCATTGTCACCTGTCACTCGTTTGTTCTCACTTGGTGAGGATTATGCGTTTGAGATTTTTGAATGTCTATTGGTGCACGATGGATGGGTGGCACGCCCAAATCAACGGAGGATATTTTCCTTCTGTGGTGAAGATCTCGGGCACGCCTGCAGAGATAACCTCTGGATGGCCAGCACGGTTTTGAGTCTCTGGTGCACGTAAGTTAATTTTAAATTTATAACTTATTTATTTTTGGGATTTTTCCATTTAATAATTTATTTTAATTTCAATATATATATTATGTAATTAACATCCACACCTTTTCATATCTTAGGTATCTCCATCGTCTTTAGCTTGATAAGGGCGTTGCATTTAGTAAATACATAGGGAACTTGTGCCCCAATTATTTGTTGGCGATGCATTTAGTAAATACATAGGGAACTTGTTGGGAGACAATCAGAAAGAATTATATATGGCTCCCTACTGTATGAAAGACCATTGACAGTTGTTCGTACTTTACCCGTCTAGGCATACTGTTATATTCTTATGCTCTCTCCACCAAAAGCCGCCACAGGAGGTGGTGGAAGCTGTAAATAAGTAAGTAACTAATCTTAAATTAAATTTAAGTTTTAATATCAGTTTTTTTTAGTTTATTACACACATGATATATGAATTTGTTAATTGACATGATTATTTGTTTATGATAGTACGCTGAAGGCGAGTAGCATAAGTTGCGCCAACGGGAGAAGTAGGGCTTCTAAGGCTAAAGCAAATCCTGAATGGACAATCCTCAAGGTTTGATAGTTTATTTATCAAATAATTAATATTATAATTACTAATTTATATGTATATTCAACTGACATTGAAATTAATTTTGTTTGTAGTCTCGATTTCAAATTGACGGGTGGTCGTGCGACTATTATTTGACGCTTCATATGCTGAACATAGTCTCTGCATCTATTACAGATGGATGGAATAAGGTAATATTTAAACAACTTGTTAAATTATATATTATAGTTTTGAAGATGACTTGCGTTAATGTTATTGTTATTATTTGAACGTGTGTAGGCATTTAACGACCAATCGCCTCTTCAAGAAGATGAGTTTAGAGACTTGAGGATGCGCTTCGCGAATTCTTCTCCAAGTATGCGGCTGAAAAAGGAATTGACAAAATACCTCCGCAATACTTAGATGAATAGTTTTTTTGTTAGACTTTAGAAACTAATTAATAACATGTATATATATATATCCTTAGATTGGTAGTTTTGTTTTTAGACATTAGAGACTAAAATTTATATATATATATATATATATATATATATATATATATACACACACTTGTAGATAGTTATGTTTTTCCTATACATGGGTTTTGGTTTTAAGTCCCCCCATTGTTCCTTTGTATATTTCTTTTCTTTTTGTTAATATTGAAATTTAAGGGTAGTGTTTGCTTCTGTAATGTGTGTGATATTCTCTGTGCTACTGAGATATTTACTGAATGCAGGGATAGCTGAGGGGAGTGATATTTTAAAACTGAATTTAAAAAAAAATTATTAACGTCAGTTGTGTCAAACAACTGACGTTAATAGTATTTTATAAAATATACAGTACACTATTAACGTCAGTTTCAATAAAAAATTGACGTTAAAATTAAAACCTTTAACGTCAGTTCTTTACCACAACTGACGTTAGTTTTAACAAAATTAACGTCCGTTGTGTTAAAGAACTGACGTTAATAGTTTTATGTTTAACGTCAGTTGTTTAAACAACTGAAGTTAATAGTTTTATATTTAACGTCGGTTCTTTACCACAACTGACGTTAAAAATATTAACTATTAACGTCAGCTGTATTTACATCAAACAATATTCTGACGTATAAAATCAATTTTAACTGACGTAAAAAGCTCTTATTGCACTAGTGGTGGATACTTCGTACATATGTCATGGTTAAAAAAAAAAGGATTCATAAAATTGATATCCAAGTAATACCTTATTTATATTTTATTTATATATACCGCGTGCTTATTTTGTCTCAAAATATGAGATATATCGATCAATACCCAACCACATTCTATGATACTAATATCTTTTTTAGATGGAAACAAAATTTCCATTCTTTTATGTCTTCTGAGTATAATATTCTCAAGTGTTGCCCTGTGAGAAAAATACTCTTCTTCCATATAGTTGAGAATATATTATGTAAGCTTTATGGATTATCATTGCTTGACACTTTGACTATAATTATAATTTTGATAATATTGATGAAGTATTATATATTTAATGGTGGAAAATGTAAAACTTTTTATGCAAACCCAAAGTACCTAAATTGATGTATTAAAATAATTAATTTTTTTTTTGTTTTTGATTAGGTATCCCCATAGGTAAAGCTATGAGACTAGCCTTCGGGCCTACGTGGAAGTTAGGTAAATCTCTCCCCAAAATGGCGACTCCCCGGTTCGAAATTCTGACCTTGCATCTAAAGTTAGTATGGGATACATTCAGGGTCGACCCGACACATATTTAGACCTAAAACGAACTTATTAAAATTATTGTAAATTTATTTAAAGTTTATCTTTCAGATTTTTTAGGATGCAAAATCATTTACTAAATTACTATATAATAATTACTAACTAATAAGTAAAATCTTCTTTTTTTTTAAAAAACTTGCTAACTATATAGTAACTACGTGCTAACCGATAAGTAAATTTTTTTAAGGCCTAAAATCCTTATTTTGGTAGTTTGACCCTTGGGTCAACACTGGACACAATTCACTCCCATTGCGACAAATCACTTTTGCGGAAACTAATTATATTATGAATTCATAGAAATTTAGTATAGCTATAGTTAATATTTAACTAATATATTATATTATAATTAATGATGTGATTGATTTAAAATACCTTGCACAAGAGTTTCTCTACTGATATGTTTTGTTATGAGAAGAAGTGTGGAGCAAAGAAATAAGGCGATACGACCAAGGTTGTCAGACTCGCGAGTCTAGGTAGACTCGTTTTGGGTACGTAAACTCGACACGTAGACTCGACTCGAGACTCGTACGAGCCTACCTATTATAAAAAACAACTATAAATGACATATATATATATAACATAAAAGCAACAAAAACAGCAACAATATAATCCAAAAACATCTAACATCATCATAATCATCAAAAAGTAACATCATAATCCAAATCCAAATCCAAACATTAACAAAACATTTAAGTAAATAACAATAATATCAAAAAACAGCTCCTAAATATCTAAATCCAATCCTCTAACAACATCATCTCCATTGTCACCACCATCTCCATCACCATCAGAATCATCATAATCAAGTTCTTCCCCAGATGAAACAACTTCTTCCATATTTACATCAAAGTCCAAATCAAGTCTTGGATCATTGATAGGTTGTTCAATATTCTCTTCAATTGCATCACCAACATTGATAGGTTCCTCAACATTCTCCTCATCAAAATTTGGAACATCCCCCTCTTCAGTTATCCATTCATCATCAGAATGAATATCTTCAAAGGGAAGAGCAACAATTTTTCTATTTTCCCTACTCTTTAACTTCAAGTTATACATCACATACACCAAGTCATTCATCTTTTGTTGAAGCAACCTATTTCTTCTCTTAGTGTGAACCTAGAAATAAAACATAAAAATAAAAACTCAATATTTCTAAACAAAGAAAAATTGATAACTACAAACAAAAACATAACTTCACTTACCATTTCAAATGCACTCCAATTACGTTCACACCCAGAAGAGCTACAAGTCAAGCTAAGGACACGAATAGCAAATCTCTTCAGTTCAACTGCTCCATCCCCATAAAAGTCCCACCATTCTGCAGGAAGCATACTTTTCCTACTTTCCTTTGCAGCATCAATACCAAAGAGCCCTCTATAATAATGAAATTCTGCAAGCTGCAACCCAATCTTCTTTCTCTCCTCGGGATCCTTTACCAACTTTCCCATACATGTGTACAACCCAATTTTAACCTCGACATCTTCATGATCGAACTTGGGTTCATAGTGTAATGAGGGATTAAGATAATAAGCAGCTGCATGTAAGGGCCTATGGAGCTGGTTATCCCATCGCTCATCAATAATATTCCAGATGGGTTCATAGCTACAAATTCCAAATATCCTATATTAGTAACATAATACAAATAAGCTAATTAATTTTCAAATGAGATAAAGTTAGGAAAGTTTACCATTTTTTAACATCATTGAAGTTTCTTTTAATCTGCTCTTTGGAACAATCCATCCCTTCATATATAAAACCCATGGCGGGTTTTTCATCAGAATCCACCAAACGAAGGACTATAATGAGAGGGGCAGCTGCCTTGAGGCATACAATTATATTCTTCCAAAACCGAGTATCACAAATCATGTCTTCCACCTTTCTTCCCTCAGCAGTTTTGGCAAACTTGCTTGAAGTCCAATCTTCTGAGCTAAACATGCTCAACAATGATGCCTTATGCTCATTAAGACAAGCTAAGGTCAAATAAGCAGTGGCAAATCTAGTCTTGCCCGGCCTAATCAAGTCCCTCCCTTTAGTAAACTTCTTCACCAAGCTAATGAGTTGTGTCCTACAATATATGTAGGTACATATCTTTCTCCCCTTATATATTGTAACTTGATGCACCTTCAGATGTTTCTCAAAATCCTCCAACATCAAGTCAATGCAATGGGAGGCACATGGAGTCCAATACAAGTTGGGTCGCTTCAGCATCAACATTTCACCTGCTGCCTTGAAATTTGCAGCATTGTCGGTGACAACTTGGACCACATTTTCCTCTCCAACTTCTTCTACAACATCATCCAACATCTTAAACACTTTTTCAGTTGTTTTTGAGATGTCAGAAGTGTCCAATGAATACAGAAACACTGTCCCCTTAGGACTGTTCACCAAGAAGTTACAAATGGAACGCCTCTTCTTGTTTGTCCACCCATCAGACATGATTGTGCAACCGGTTCTCTTCCACTCCTCCTTAAACTCTTGAAGCATGTCATCTGTTTGAGCCATAGATTTTTTCAAAAGCTTTCCTCTGATATCATGGTAAGAAGGAGTTTTGTAGCCAATCCCAAATTTCCCAATCTTCTCACACATCTTTGCAAACTCCACATTTTTTATAGTATTGAAAGGAATTGCACTTGTATAAAAATACCTGGCTACCTGATCATCAACTTCCTCTTTAAATCCCTTTCTCATCATTTGATTAATTGTTGCTTGAACTGGACCGCTGACTTTTGCTTTCCCTTTTGCAAAGGAAAAGCCTTTTTGTTGAGAGCTAGCTACTGCAACCTCCTCAGCATCTTCATCAGCACCAAGTATTTTTTTTTTTTTCTTTGATGCCTCTTTAGCCTCAGCCACAATTCTCATAAACACATGTTTAACTTCATCTGGCACCGTAGCACATGGTTCAGAATCTTCTCCACTTCCAGCAAGATGATGCTTGAATCTGAAAACTCCTCCACTAACAATCTTTGAACAATAATTGAATTTCACTTTTTTTCCATTACCCATAACATCAAGCCCATGTTTCCACCCAGGGTCAGTCCTATTACCAGGTAAATTTTTCCTACCCCCGCCTCTAGAACTCCCAGTTGCTGCTGTGTTGCTTTTGGCTTGAGACATTGCTGCTGTGTTGCTGTGTTGTTTTTTTCACGCAGGGTTGTGAATTTTTGGTTCCGGATTCAAGCAAGTCGAGAGCAGAGCGAGGCGCGGCAGGGAGAAGGTGCGATGGAGGAGATGAGGCGCGGCAGGGATGAGGCGCGATGGAGGAGATGAGGCGCGGCAGGGATGAGGTGCGATGGAGGAGATGAGGCGCGATGAGGCCATGAACGAAGAAGGGATTTGGGGTCGAGACCGAGAATGAAGCAGAGAGACGAGGGACAAATGTGTTAACCTAAAATGCTATAAAAACACACCGTTTTGGGACTTTCATTCAGACTCGCCCAACTCGCTGCAGAATCGCGATTCTATACGATTCTGCACGAGTCCGACCGAGTCCATCCGAGTCACGACAATTCTACCCCAAAAACGAGTCTGACCACAAGTTCACCCGTTTTCCACATGTAGAAACGTGGAATCGTCCGAGTCTACGAGTTGACTCGCGATTCTGACAACCATGGATAAGACTTGGGAGAGAAGAGAAAATGATTTTAAAATTGAAGTTGACACAGGGAAACATAAGAAGGAGGTTGAATTGTGTTTCTTAATAGTTTTTCGAAAAAACATTTTTCTCAAATCTTTTTGCAAGCAAAACAATATAAGTGCACACAAACAAGAAAACCTTTTTAAAGAGTTAACAAACTCAAATTCAAATCCCCACAGTTAGAATAAACAAAGACTGTAAAAGGTAGGGAAAGAAGATTCATACAAGTGATTTATACTGGTTCACTCTCTTCCAATCAAGAGCGACGTCCAGTCCCTTCTACCTAAGGTTTTTCTCCACTATTCTCCAAATAGATTACAAGTATTCAACACCTCTTCTGGCTACAAGTATTCTTTCTCTACCAAGCCTCTTCAAGCTCTAACTCTAACAAAGAGAATTACAGGTTTAGATCTAAGAACTCACTAAGTGTGAGAGTATGAAAGTTTAAGATCAGCTAGGTTACAAATGAATTTGTTCAAGAAATTTTAGCAGAGTTTTGGCACTTTTCATATCAGAGCTTCTCTGTGTACTTTACTAGGGTTCGTCCAGTATTTATAGATGAAGTGCTTTGTTGCCTTGAACTTCTTCAACGGTCTTCAAATTGTATCCGTTTAGACATAACATTAAATGCTAGGATCCGTTGAGACTGATAACTTGATATGGACTCTAGATAAGTACTCTTGGTTATCAGAGGAATGCTCAAAGTAGAGTCGTCACTTCCCTGTTGTATCGAAAGGTACTTTCTGACTTTCCTTCTTTGTACTTGGTTTAACTTTACAGTATTATAGGTGACAGAGTACGAAGGTTTATGTTCTCGATGGTACTATATTTCTAATCTCAAGAAACAAAGAGTAAACAATAGAAACAGAAAGGTAAAGAGACATACATTCCTTCGAAATAAATATTCAATCATTTGAAATGAATTCATTTATTCTAGACGGGTTCATTTTCATTAGCTAGTAGAGGCGCAGGTCTTTGGACGCGCAATTTTAACTTATCTGTAAAGCGGGCTCGTCTACTGATACTGCATCTATATGACTCTCGTCTAGATCCAAGTCTTTGGAGTTGTTATTTTCCTGACTGATTCTTAATAGCTCGTCTGCCGACGTGGTGTCTAGTATAACTTCTCATCTAGTCTTGAAGACTTTGGACTTGTTATTCTCATGAGAGTTATTAAGTGTCTTGTCTATTACTCATTTTACACCTAGACTTAGATGCTCGTCTAGTGTTATTTAACTTACCCAAAATTAATGGTTCGTCTAGCGATAACCTTATAGACTTAGAGTTTTACCATATTTTTGAAGGTTCGTCTAGCTGTTAAGAACTTAGACTCGATACTGTTTTTCAGACAAACCGAGAAGCTATAAGTATGTTTCCTTATCCAACAGAACTATAGTTAATCTGCAAGCTAGAATAAACAAGTTAGTTCTTTGACACAACTTTGTCATACGAATTTAAATTTTTGCTAACATCAAAACTTAAGAGATTAACTAAGTCAAAACCACTTTGGTTCTAACAATAATGAGTGAATTTTTAGATTGTGTAGCACCCCGATTTTTACTTTTTTCATTATCGATATATATATATATATATATTTGTTTATATTTTTATACGAGACCTAGAAAATGATTTTGGATAAAACAAAATCATCTTTAGAATCTACTTTATAGTAGTGGGTTACGGTTAAATTTTGGTTTGAAAATTCAGACGGATCCCGGTCTGCGTTTTCACTGACAGTAAGATTTTATTGATTAGAAAATCTAATTTTGTCCCGTGAACAAAACATATTGATTTATATCACTTTTTCAAAAATATAAATTATTTTGAAAATTTTCACTCAAAAATAAAATGTTATATTTTATACGGGCGAATTTTCAAAGAAAACGCGCGAGAGAATTTAATTCGAGTAAACGCGTCGGAGCAGGATGCGGAATTGCAGAGACCCGTTAATGGATGAGGATAGTGATTCATGGATGACTCATTATATGACTCACCATTGTAATGATTACATGTTGTGATTTGTCCAAAATGCCCTTGAACTTTCCTTTTATTTCCAAGCTTGTCCCGACAAAATTTGGACCAAAATGCCCCCAAGCATACACGGCCTCCCCCTTCTAAACACTTAACCATTTTCATTTTTTTGCTTCATCGACATCATTTCTCCCACAAAAAGAACCTAAATCACCATAGTTGAAAACTTGAAGCTTTGATCAAATACTTCACTTTCTTCATTACTTAGTATACCTCATCAACTAAGATCATGAGTTCTATTCTTTCCTTTCATTTCAATTGATTCTTGTCAAGAACTCTATATGTCCATTTCTTTGGATTTTCTTCAAATAATTCTAGAAAATCATAGAAAATAGATTTTTGAAGTATGACAATTTCTCTTGTCTCTCTAATATTCTAGGATCATAGATCCAAGAGCTTGAAAAATTTACAGATCTCTAGCCTT
Organism: Sophora flavescens; assembly: GCA_030762895.1. Classification (NCBI taxonomy): domain Eukaryota; kingdom Viridiplantae; phylum Streptophyta; class Magnoliopsida; order Fabales; family Fabaceae; genus Sophora; species Sophora flavescens. Next base: position 109,747,896 of record CM061063.1, read on the forward strand.
TTTTTTTTTTATGTAGGCCGAACCCTAACCATATGGGTTATATGGTTTTCAATTTTTAATATTGTTTTATGCTTTGTTGTGAAGGATCAAGTGACAGTATTGCGTGTTGAGTTGTGTGGAGGAAACAAAAGTTTCAAGAGGCTACTTCAAGAGCAAAACCGAAATTCCAAAGTTAAGAGGAGTTTACGTGAGGGGTTTTTGATAGCTACATGTTATCTGTGAGTTGTCTGTATATTTATTTGTAGTGATTTTGTGATGTTTGATTTAATTATTGTGTATTTGTTTATGCAATTTTAATGTTATCTGTGAAAGCATGTTATAACTGTGATGTATGGATTAACTGTTGTTTGAGTTATTGACTAAAAGTCTGACAATGGTCAGTGCTCAATGATAATTTAGGATAAAACTTTTTAAAAAAAAAAGTTTGAGGAGAAACTTAAGTATTTGATTTATAGAAGTATAAGAAAAATATTGAAAGTAATATTATTTAATGATATTTTGGTGAAAGAATAAATCAATGAGTGATAGTGAGAACGAAACCGTGAAAAAAATTCACTTACGTTAATTCTTCCAAAATTAATTCAAAAAGAAAATATAGAGTAATTAAAATAAATTAAGTTTCAAAAATATATTAATGTTGATGGTGAAAATCTTTTTGTAAAATAAAAAGTCATTTGATTTATAAATGATTTTATTCTAAACGAAAAATAATTTAGAAAAATGTTTTACAGGGAAATTATGAGAAACATTTTTAATACTTTGGATAAAAATTGGTTAGAAATATTTTTAAGGATTTGAAGGATTTTCGGGAAAGAAATTTAAAAAGAAAATGAATTTGAGGAATAATGAATTTCGTTGTTATTTAACGTTTCATCAATGAATTTCAGCGGAAAAGATTTTCTGCAAAAGGATTTTAAATCAGCGAAAAACATTTTCGATAAACTTGGATAAGTTTCAGAGTTTTGTTTTTGGTATTTGTGTTTCACAGAACGAAAATTATGTTGAAAGAGATAAGGACCTAGATTGCCGAGATATCAGGCAAATGTTCCTGTGGGAAAATTTGAGGAAAAAGATAAGGACCTAGATTACCGAGGCGTCGGGCTAGTGTTCATATGAGAAATAAATTATAAGTCACAGATTTTAAAAAACTTACGTTGGTGGTGAAATGAATTTAATACTCGAGTAAAGGTAGTCGTGAGCTTTGAGCCTCGACAAAGAAAGAACGGGCGAAAAAGAAAAACGACGGAAACAACTGGTTTACATGCATAGTCTGGCAGAGATGTACCATTTTAGCAAACATTCCATTGTGAATCGAGCTAGAATTCACAAAGGGTGGATTGACAAATTGGATGGTGATGTCATGCGAATGCACGTGCGATCCGGCAAGTGTACCGGATTGTCGCCAAGTAATAAAAAGATATCGATCCCACAGAGACCATGATCTCAAATCGTAACTAATTATCAAATGGACTAAACTGGACTATTGAAAAGGATTTTTAAAAGGTTTTTTTATATTTGAAATAAGAGATAATTCAAAATCAGAATCAAATAAACAGAAAGCAAATCTATTTATGGTTTTTCAGATTTAATTGGATTCCTAGGAATTTGGGTTACCACAAAGATCGTTTATGTTACTAAATTGATTAACCCTTGTTAATTATCGAAAATGCCTTGAAGGCGAATTTATCCTCTAATAGTTTAAGCTCCCTCTCGGGTTACAAAACCGTGCCCAATTAAATCAACCCCTATTCTCGTGGTAGTCGAATTTAGATTGAACCCTTTATGTTTTGTGACAATTCGTTAATCCTCAAAGGACGGCTTCTAACTCTCGTGATTTCAGTCCTAAGTCTGACTCTATAGATCCGACATCTAAGTTCACCGCTAGGTTCCTCCTTAGAATGTCTACGACATGCAAATAAGCGCGCACCAGATTTACAAGTAATTAAAACACTAGAAATCAGATCTAAAGCAAGATCGCAATTAACAAAGATATAACATCAAATTAACAACATAAATCAGCCTTGGGCATAGCCCCAATCCCTAGAAATTAAACTACTACTCAAGCCTTGTCATGGTGATGACAAGCTTGGTTAACAACAACATGAAAATAAAAATCAGAAAAGAGAAGAGGAAGAAGAAGAGAGATCCTAAATCTATGCCTAAGAGTAGCAACCCCAAAGTCCTTTCTTGCCTCTGATCAGATGCCTTATTTATAGATTTGGGAAGTTTGAATCCCAATCTAACACAAATTAGATCCAAATCAGTTGCTTCTGATCCAAGTAACACGCGTCACAGCCGTGACGGCCATCACGGCCAGGCCGTGACGGATTATGCCATGGGCGCTTCTTCAATTTTTGGTCTATCGCGGCAGTGATGCTCATCACGGCTAGGCCGTGACAGATTCTGACTTGTGGGGGTTTGGTCCAGCTGACATGTCACGGCCGTGATGCTCATCACGGGCAGGTCGTGACCTGTTCTGACTTTTGCCTTCTTTCTTTTCAGTTTTGCTCGATCATGGCCGTGATGGTCATCATGGCTAGGCCGTGATGGGCTCTGTTTGGCTCATTTTCTTCACTTTTCAAGCTCTATCTTCATCCAAGCTCCATCATGGTCAATCCTGAGCATTTTATCCTTAATTCCTGCAAAACAACACCACAAAAACCGCCTTACCCGTTTCAAAGTAAAAACTAACAAAAATAAAATTAAATATGCCTAAACTATATGAAAATGCATGCAAAATGATAAACAAAGATGAGGTGTAATCATACTCATCAGATGGTTACGGACCAAAGATATGTTCTTGGGTCTTTGGGTCTATTAGGGACATTCGGGCTCGAAATCCACGGAATGCTCAGGGCTTTGCAATTTCGGGTCGTGGAACTCGGTTACCTCACACAGATGTACTCAATACGGAACTATTTAATATTATTTAGGTTAGACGTGATATCCTTGAACAATTGGGAATCATACCTAAATTAAGAGGCCGACCCAACGTGAAACATTTGTGTTATGGGCATTATTGCGGTCTATTCTGCTCGAAGAAGGGAAGTTAGGATCTCCGGAGAATAAATATCAAAATTTAGATGATGGATGTTGAAATTTCATGCATTTTTATAAAATCGTGATGACTGTCGGGTATGAATTCCATTGTTTAGAATATTATGATTGTTTTGAAAATGTATATGGTGTTTATTTTTTTGTTGCACATGTAGTTATCATGATAAAAATCATTTGTCGGTATCTCACCATTGTGTTATTTCTTGTTGGGTTTCTATTGTGTCATTATATATATTCGAGTACAGATGAACCACACAGGGAATCTGTCATATTCAGGGATTGTGTCCCTGATGTTTGATGACGTAGACGACGAAGGCGCGTGGGTAATAAACCCGGGAGCCCACAGCGTGACATATACAGGCCCGGTATGTGTCACTGAAGGCACACATGCAGCTGGACCATATCGATGTACTCATACTACAGAGACTGTGGAGGTTCCATTACCACTGATGTGGTTACTGTTAGGAGCTCTAGTAGCACAGGGAGATCTAGTGCATTAGCCTCCATCCGTCCAGCAGTTCCAGGACGTTGCACCACTTACACCTCCAGCCCCTCTGATTTTGGTACCAGAGGTAGATGACGAGATCGAGGAGGACCCTCAGGAGGATGAAGAGGTACCGGAGTATCATCCTATGGATGATGTGGTGGACCCCGAGACACCCCGTTGTGCCCCATTGTATTATTAGATTAAAACCTTATTAATTATTTACTTAATCGTGTGCTTATTGTTGAAAATACATAAAAATTAAAACTTAATATTAATCATATAACTTCTGCAAATTTAAAACACTCCAAAGTTATATTACATAAATACACACATATTTATCCTTTTTCTTACATAACACTGTTTAGGGTATCATCTCAGTAGGATCCCGTACAGGTACTTATTTATACAAACTGCTTATAACTAGCGGAAAATAAAATGTCTTATATCACTGGCCCTAAACTTACTACACTATATTATTAGGATTTGTAGCTTGTCCTCCAGCATCATCCAACTCCTCAGCAACATCTGTTTCATACATGGTTCCATCCATCTCCTCAGCAAGATATTCCTCCATCGGGTCTTCTAACGTAATAAAGTAGACATACACATAAATACACAGAAATAGGGAGATAAGAAACAGATCTATCATCATAAGCGGAAAAGATTCATAGCATATAATACAATAATAGTCACAACCACGTATCACTCACAATCTACAATCATCCTTACTTTACTATATCATCCTCTACCCTCCAACTCATGCAACTAAACCTTTATGCTGACGTGGCCACCACTAATCCTGTCACACATCCCTCGTTAGGAATGTCAGGCAGTCGTCCAAGTGACGCGATGTGACACCCTGATACCCCCTTGTTATAAAGCATAAAAGGTAAAAATAAAAGCATCAACATACGTCCTTTATTAAAAAGGTTCATGGGTAGAAAGGTCCTACATGAACTAGTTCATCAAAAACGTGGAAAAATAAAACCAAGTTTAAACAAATAAAAACATAACATGAAACTAAAGCAAACAAAACTCAAACCCGATGTCACCTTATAGAGCTGGTATAACCAATCCGATTAAAAACTAGGATAAACAAACTGAAACTAAACATAACTAACTACTAGAAGCGGCTCCTCAGAGTCACTCCTCAGCAAGCTGCTCACCGTCCTCTGCATAACACAAAAAGGGTACATGCCAAACAAACAGAGAAATGGGGAGTAAGAAAACATATAATCACAACTGCATGAAGATAGGAAGCAAGATGAACATACATCAAGGCACAACAACAACATAGGCATACATGTACATAATAAGCATCATATCATTCATCATAAATCAACCAAGTGTGCTATGCGGTGCAATGCAACACTACACCGCTACTCCATTATGCATGTGGATCTTGTTGGTAGTGGCTACGGTCTCAAAAGGGGGGGGGGGGGGGTTGAGATATTGAAAACTTTTCAACAATTTAAAACAAAACAGTGTTTCTTTAAAGAAAATTGGTTTTCACTCAATTTTAATTCCCAAGAATCAGGTTATGGAACAAGTAATGATGACAAGAAGAATTATAAGTAGTAACAACAGATTTTAACACATTGCAGATTACAGATTCAAGTTAAGAAGTATATGGAGTTTAGAGATGAGAAGAACACGCAAACGATTTATCCTGGTTCGGCTACCTCCTCTGGCAAGCCTACATCCAGTCCCACACCTCTGTGGTTTTCTCCATTATAATCAGCAATTACACAATTCCAATTACAGCAACACAAGGATAACCTCCTTGGTTGAAAAATCACCAAAAAGCACACTAGCTTTTCTATACCCAAGGGTCCCTTCTATCCTTGTTCAACCTAAGAGATACCCTCTCTTAGTCACACTAATTCACGAAAAGAATTGAGTAGAAGAAAGACTCTAAAAGTCTGATTATACAAATTGAAGTTCTAACTAATATCACACTTTTCTCAGAGATGAAGCACTTTTTGGATCTTTCGTAGTTTCACAATCAGAATGAGTTGTGTTGTTGTTATTGTGTTGTGTTGTATTGTGTTGTCGAAAGTGTTCCTTTGATCCCTCTTTTTATAGAAGACAAATTATAGCCATTGGGATCATTTAAAACAGATTTGGATCTGATTTAATAAAATCTGCTTTCTTGATTCTTGTTCTTGAAATGAGATTCTATTGATCTTTGTAGAGTTTACGTCCTTCTAGAAAAATAACCGTTTCCATCTGACACACTAGCCAAGTCTAATTTGAAGAGTCAAATAATCGTGTTTATTTGAAGAGAAAAATAGCCGCGTCCATTTGCCACGTCAGCAGACGGGAGTACTAGCTTAAGGTAATTGGACGTGCTCCAACTGGTAGACGAGATTTATATGCCATGTTAGTGGATAGAGCTTCTCATTAAGATCTTAGCAAGTCCAAAGCACGTATCATTAGTAGAAGAGCTCCTTTTGCCACTATTAGTAGACGAGCTCTCCTTTTTACATCATTAAATGTGCGCTTCTGTTACTTTCAGTAAACGAGCTCTTCTGTTTCTTCACTAGACGCGCTCTTCTATTTCTTCAGTAGACGAGCTCCATGTGCCACGTCAGTAGACGAGCTCTTCTGTTTCTTTTAGTGGACGCGCTCTTCTTGTTAGACGAGCTCTCCTGTTTCATTGAACTTCAGTGTACGTGCTCTTCTTGTTGTACTTCAGTGGACGTGGTCTTTTTGTTGTACTTCAGTGGACACTCTCCAAATGGTACTTTAGTGGACAAGCTCTTTAGTGGTTCATTGGACGTCAGCTTTTTACTTTGTTGGACATCAGCTTGTTCTGCTTTGTTGAACTTCAGCTTGTTTTTCTTTGTTGGACTTCAGCTTGTTTTGCTTTGTTGGACGAGTGATCTTGCACGCAGCTTAACACGAAATGAGTACGTAGTCAAAATTAAAAATCTTATGCAAAATACACTTTGTTTGTCATACATCAAAACATGAATGAGGGCTTAGTCTTACAAAATCCCCCTTTTTGATTATGACAAACCTTACCATACTTAACCTTAAAAAAAATTGAGTGCAGCTATTCAGTAAGCATGGTTCTTGAGTCATTTTCATCCTCCCCCTGTGTCATTGATATCTTTCAAAAAAAAATAAGTGTTATCATATCATTATCATGAAAGAAAAAAAAATCATCTTGCATTTATTATAAGTTCAAGTATGTCTTTTCAAAGCAGTTCATACTTAGGAATCAGAGAAAAAAAAATTACATATCAGAGAAAAAATTTACAGCAAATGCGAGACAATTAAATAGTTGTATGGTTCATCTTTCTCCCCCTTTGTCATTATCAAAAAGAAACTATGGAGAATATTGAAATCAACCTTAAAAATAGTCTTGCATTCATTGATAATAAATCATGTCATCAACTTGTGCTGCCTTGTTTGGCATCTGTTATCAATTATTTTGAGGATCAACTATGCCAAGTTCCCTTCTTATAAAGAAGAAACTTTCCTTATTTAGTGGTTTGGTGAATATATCAGCTAATTGCTTGGTTGTATCTATATGTTCAATCACAACATCACCACTTTGAATATGATCCCTGATAAAATGATGCCTAATTTCAATATGCTTGGTTCTTGAGTGCATAATTGGGTTCTTTGTTAGATTAATTGCACTAGTGTTATCACACTTTATTGGTATATGATTCAGATAAACACCATAGTCAATTAATTGTTGTTTCATCCATAGGATTTGAGCACAACAACTCCCAGCTGCAACATATTCTGCTTCAGCTGTGGATAAGGCCACACTAGTTTACTTTTTACTAAACCAAGACACTAGGGAATTTCCTAATAAATGGCATGCTCCAGTTGTGCTCTTCCTATCTAACTTGCATCCAGCAAAGTCAGAGTCGGAATATCCTATTAATGTGCAAGTGGATCCCTTGGGATACCACAGCCCCATTTCTTTTGTTCCTAAAAGATACTTCATGATTCTTATAATTGAAGTAAGATGTGATTCTTTAGGATTAGCTTGATACCTTGCACACATACACACACTAAACATTATATCTGGCCTACTTGCAGTGAGATAAAGTAAGGATCCGATAATACCTCTATACTTGGATACATCTACAGATTTACCATGTTCATCTTTGTCCAAGTAGCAGGCTGGACTCATTGGTGTTGCCATTTCCTTTGCGCTTTCGATTCCAAACTTCTTTAGTAGTTCCTTGCAATACTTTGTTGAGCTTATGAAGGTTCCATCTTGGCATTGTTTAATTTGAAGTCCAAGAAAGAAGGTAATCTCCCCCATCATGGACATATCAAATTCACTTTGCATTAGTTCACCAAATTCCTTGCATAAAGACTCATTAGTAGCACCAAAAATAATATCATCAACATATATTTGAACAAGTAAGATATTGTGTGCTTTTGTTTTAGTAAATAGTGTTGTATCAACTTTTCCTCTTTTAAAGCCTTTCTCTGGGAGAAAATTTATTAACCTCTCATACCAAGTTCTAGGAGCATGTTTGAGTCCATAGAGGGCTTTAGTCAGTTTATAGACATGATTTGGGAACTCACTATCAACAAAGCCAGGGGGTTGGCTTACATATACTTCATCTTGTATTATTCCATTTAAGAAGGCACTTTTCACATCCATTTGGTATAGTTTAAAGTTCATTATAAACGCTTAGGCAAAGAGCATTCTTATGGCTTCTAATCCAGCTACGGGAGCATATGTTTCATCATAATCAATTCCTTCTTCTTGATTATATCCCTTAGCTACTAGTCTAGCCTTGTTTCTTACTATTATTCCATTCTCATCCATTTTGTTTCTAAACACCCATTTAGTTCCGATTATTTGATTACTTTTGGGTTTTGGAACTAAATCCCTAACTTTGTTCCTTTTAAATTGATTTAACTCCTCTTGCATTGCAATCATCCAATGTTCATCATTAATAGCATCATCAACACATTTTGGTTCTATTTGAGATACAAACGCCATGGTATTGTAAATATTCCTTAAAGAGTTTCTAGTGGATACCCCTTTGGTGATCTCACCAATGATATTGTCTAGGGGATGATTCTTTGAAGCTTGCCACTCCTTAGGAAGATATTCTTGTTGAAGTTCTGCTTGAGGTTATTTATTGCTTTCTTCATCTTCCTTTTCCTTGTTGCTCTCCTTTCCTTCATCAGATTTCACCTCATCCTCAAGAGTTTCTGCATCATCAAAAATGTCCTTTCCCAACCTTTTGGGGTTAGACACATCAAATGTTATGTGAACAGATTCTTCCATTGATAAAGTATGCTTGTTAAACACTCTATATGCTTTGCTAGTTAATGAATAACCTAGGAAAATACCCTCATCAGCTTTGGGATCAAATTTCCCAATATTATCCTTGCCATTATTTAGCACAAAACATTTACAACCAAAGACATGAAAATGAGAAATGTTAGGTTTTCTTCCCTTGTAAACTTCATATGGAGTTTTCTTCAAAATTGGCCTTATTAGAACTCTATTTAAAACATAACATGCAGTACTCACAGCATCAGCCCAAAAATACTTTGGTAAGTTAGAGTCACTTAACATGGTTCTAGCAATTTCTTCAAGTGACCTATTTTTCCTCTCAACTACTCCATTTTGTTGTGGAGTTCTAGGTGCAGAAAAATTGTATTTATACCATGGTCATCACAAAAGTTATCAAATTCCTCATTTTGGAATTCTCCTCCATGGTCACTCCTAATTGAAACAATTTTCACGTTTTTCTCATTTTGAGCAACCTTAGCCATTTTCTTAAAAGCTTTAAAAGCTTCATTCTTTTGTGCTAAGAAATAGGTCCAAGTTAATCTAGAGAAGTCATCAACAATTATAAGAGCATAAATATTTCCACCAAAGCTTTTCGTCCTAGAAGGTCCAAAAAGGTCCATGTGCAGCAATTGTAAGGGTCTACTAGTTGAAACAGTGTTTTTAGCCTTAAATGAGGTTTTCACTTGTTTACCCTTTTGGCATGCATCACATAAGCCTTCTTTAACAAACATTTTATTTTGTAAATCAATTACAAGTTCTTTGGAAATCAATTTATTCAAGTGATCCATATGAATGTGAGCTATTCTCTTATGTCAAAGCCAATTTTCATCTTCTTTGGAAATTAAGCAACATGCATCATTGGAAATTAAATTGTCTAAGTCTAGCATATAGATGTTATTGATTCTATTTCCAATCAATTTTATGTTATTATCATGAATAGATTCGATCATACACAAATTTGAGTTAAAGTTTACCTTGTAGCCTTTATCACATAATTGGCTTATACTTAGTAGATTGTGTTTGAGCCCTTCCACATAGAGAACATTCTCAATCTTGATTGCTGGACTTTTTCCTATTGTTCCAACACCGAGAATTTTTTCTTTGTTGTTGTCTCCATAGGTGACATTTCCACCTTCCTTGGGAGTGAAAGATGTAAATTTTATGATGTCTCCGGTCATGTGTTTGGAGCAGCCACTGTCCAAAAACCAGCTTGAGGTTTTGGCCTTCAAACACACCTTGGTTTCACTATCACTTTGTTGATTTGCCATGAGACATAGGTTGGCTTCTTCATTTTCAGATTCACTACTAGTGGAATCCATATCATTTTCTTCCCAAGCTATGTATGCTCTTCTAGTCTTTCTTCCTTTCTTCTCTTTGTTGTCATTCTTCTCATACTTTTCTTTCTTTTGTAGCTTTGGACATTCATTTTTATAGTGTCCAAGCTTTCCACATTCAAAGCATTTGATTGTTGAGGAAGAGCTTTCACCTTTGTTCGTGTTCTTTTTGGTAGGAAAACTGAATTGCTTCTTGTTTCTATTATTTTTAATGAATCTTCTAAATTTCCTCACAAGCAATCCCATGTATTCTTCTTCGGATTCTTCACTTTCATCAAGGTGTTCATATTCATCACTTTCTATTGATTCTTTGGAGATATGAGCCTTGAGTGAAAGTCCTTTCATCTTTTTCTCCTTATCTTCATGATTTTTCAATCTATTGAGTTCCAATTTGTGTTCTTTCTACTTGCCAAATAAAGTAGCAATCTGCATGGTGTCTAGATCCTTTGCTTCAGCAATTGCAGTAATTTTTGGCTACCATTCACGACTCAAACATCTCATTATCTTTTTAATCTTTTTCCCATCTGTGATTGTATGTCCGAGTCCTTCTAGCTGGTTCACAATGTGTGTAAACCTCTTTTGCAGTTCATCTATCTCCTCACCATTCTTCATGTGAAAGAGTTCATATTCATGGACTAGTGCGTTCATTCTTGATCTTTTCACATTGTTGGTTCCTTCATGAGTGAGTTGAAGAGTATCCCACATTTGCTTTGCCGTTTTGCAATTGGAGACCTCGAAAAACTCATCATAATACAAAGCAGCTGTTATAATATTTTTTCCTCAGCATTATAACCAACTCTTCTTTTATCATCATCATTCCAGTCATCTTTTGGTTTAGTTTGTTTACTTCCCTTAGCATCAAGAATAAATGGAACATAGGGACCATTTTCAACAGCATCTAATACATCTAAACCTGCAGCCTCAAGAAAGATAAGCATTCTTTCTTTCCAATACATGTATTGGGAGCCATTAAAGGCAGGGTGTCTAGTGAGTGAAGCCCCATCACCCAGGATATCATTTGTAGCCATCTCTTGAAGCTGTTAAGCTTTGTAACAAGAGTTTTAGCCCTGATGCCAATTGTTGGTAGTGGCTACGGTCTCAAGAGGGGGGGGGGGGTGAATTGAGATATTGAAAACTTTTTCAACAATTTAAAACAAAACAGTGTTTCTTTAAAGAAAATTGGTTTTCACTCAATTTTAATTCCCAAGAATCAGGTTATGGAACAAGTAATGATGACAAGAAGAATTATAAGTAGTAACAACAGATTTTAACACAGATCGATTGCAGATTAAAGATTCAAGTTAACAAGTATATGGAGTTTAGAGATGAGAAGAACACACAAACTGATTTATCTTGGTTCGGCTACCTCCTCTGGTAAGCCTACATCCAGTCCCACACCTCTGTGGTTTTCTCCACTATAATCAGCAATTACACAATTCCAATTACAGCAACACAAGGATAACCTCCTTGCTTGAAAAATCATCAGAAAGCACACTAGCTTTTCTATACCCAAGGATCCCTTCTATCCTTGTTCAAGCCTAAGAGATACCCTCTCTTAGTCACACTAATTCACGAAAAGAATTGAGTAGAAGAAAGACTCTAAAAGTCTGATTATACAAATTGAAGTTCTAACTAATATCACACTTTTCTAAGAGATGAATCACTTTTTGGATCTTTCGTAGTTTCACAATCAAAATGAGTTGTGTTGTTGTTATTGTGTTGTGTTGTGTTGTATTGTGTTATCGAAAGGGTTCCTTTGATCCCTCTTTTTATAGAAGACAAATTATAGCCGTTGGGATCATTTAAAACAGATTTGGATCTAATTTAATAAAATTTGCTTTCTTGATTCTTGTTCTTGAAATGAGATTCTTTTGATCTTTGTAGAGTTTGCGTCCTTCTAGAAAAATAACCGTTTCCATCTGACACACTAGCCAAGTCTAATTTGAAGAGTCAAATAATCGTGTTTATTTGAAGAGAAAAATAGCCGCGTCCATTTGCCACGTCAGTAGACGGGAGTACTAGCTCAAGGTAATTGGACGTGCTCCAACTAGTAGACGAGCTTTATATGCCATGTTAGTGGACGGAGCTTCTCATTAAGATCTTAGCAAGTCCAAAGCTCGTATCATTAGTAGACGAGCTCCTTTTGCCACTATTAGTAGACGAGCTCTCCTTTTTACATCAATAGACGCGCGCTTCTGTTACTTTCAATAGACGAGCTCCAAGTGCCACGTCAGCAGACGAGCTCTTCTGTTTCTTCAGTAGACAAGCTCTTCTGTTTCTTTAGTAGACGAGCTCCATGTGCCACGTCAGCAGACGAGCTCTTATGTTTCTTTTAGTGGACGCGCTCTTCTTGTTAGACCAGCTCTCCTGTTTCGTTGAACTTCAGTGGACGTGCTCTTCTTATTGTACTTCAGTGGACGTGCTCTTTTTGTTGTACTTCAGTGGACGTGCTCTTTTTGTTGTACTTCAGTGGACGCGCTCCAAATGGTAGTTTAGTGGACGAGCTCTTTAGTGGTTCATTGGACGTCAGCTTTTTACTTTGTTGGACGTCAGCTTGTTCTGCTTTGTTGAACTTCAGCTTGTTTTGATTTGTTGGACTTCAGCTTGTTTTGCTTTGTTGGATGAGTGATCTTGCATGCAACTTAACACGAAATGAGTACGTAGTCAAAATTAAAAATCTTATGCAAAATACACTTTGTTTGTCATACATCAAAACATGAATGAGGGCTTAGTCTTAGAGATCCAACTAATTCAGGATGTCAACTTCGGAGTTACATATCTGTATTGGCCATTAAAGCACCAACAACGGCGGTTCCCCAAACCATGGAGGAACCCATTGGATAACCGGCGTATCATAACTGGATACGCCACCTCGGGGGCGCACGGTTCACCAAACCATGGGTGAACCACCCGATACTTGGATCAGATCATCATAACGAGGACGACCTCCGCTATGTTAAACATCCCCCTCAACATCAACTCCAATGCTCTATGCAAATGGCACAACAACAAACAAGGCAACCACCTCCTTTTCTTGGCCTAAAAGCACCCAAGACTTATCACCAACATCAACATCAACACCTTAGACCTAAACCATGGGGTCAAGTTCCCCTTGGCCAAAAAGCACCAAGGTCCAACTTAATAACAACTTGAGCATAAAGCATCGAGACCACTTTGGTAAAAAATCACCAAAGCCCAATAACGTGCGGTAACCTGTTAGGCACCAACTTAACCAACTCATCTTTATAATCCTCTTAGTTAATCATTAACCAAGTTATCTAAGTTCCATTATTCGGTTATTACATTGTTACATCACTACTGGGGATAATTGGGGTCAAAACCCCTAAATTTCATTTAATTCGGCTTCTGATCAGGAGGGGAAGCACGGGCGTGCTTGTCCCCAGCACGGTCATGCTGCCACTTAAGTGGAGTATGGGCGTGCTTCCTTTTATGCACGACCGTGCTCTGATGCACGATCGTGCTCCTACTCTGCACGGTCATGCTTAATGCGCGACCATCTTCCAGAATTCAAACTGGAGCATGGGCGTGCTCCCTATTCACCACGTCCGTGCTCCTGGGCTGGTCGTACTATTCTGGGTAGATTCTAACTTGTTATTTTTATCCAACACTCCCTAAAAGCTCTGTTAATCCATTCCTAGTGTCAAAGACTAAACCATTGGCATAAATATCACATTTATTAACAATCCATATTTTATAACCAATTTTGGGGAATTAAATCATTTAGTCTTTGTTGACTAAAAGCCCTATTTTAACCAATTTTGGGTTCTTTAAACATGTTGACTTTAAGCCACAAACATTCAACCAATAGGTATAAACATACCAAATCAACCAACAAATATGGCATAACAAGCATACCAATGTAACCAACTTTATCAAAGCATAATCATCCATATCAACAACTAATTAAACATGGCATCAACATATCAACGAGGCATACATGATTGGCATACCAATTATTCATATAAGTATATCAACAAACACATAATAGGCATTTATCATAAATAGCCATGTTAGAAACATAGCATTTATCATAACAAGAAACTACGGGGTCATGGGAACCCCTCATCTTACGCTACCCCCTTGCCTAATGATTATACTATCTTTCTCTCCATACCTGGATTGAAGGTTCCCAACATAAGCTCCCAATAGCAAACCGGTTCCTTCCCTACGAGCGGCTCAATCCCAAATCAAGCCTCAGTTAAACAGAAACATAAACCAATTAGTTCCCAATTCATAAACAAGAAAAGGAAACCAAAGAGGGAAAGAACCATTACCTTTTATGATTGGCACAGACCAACCAAGAACTCCCAAAATTAGTGCAAGAACACCACGGCATCAAAGGGGCTCAAAGGGAGGAAGAGAGAAGAGTTTTTTGTCCCACAAAAGCTGCCCAAAGTGCCAAAATAGGGTTTTCCTCGTAACCCTCACGAAACTTCTCTATTTATAGACTCTGATACCTGAGCACGACTGAAGTTGACATAGGAAAACACAAGAAGAGGGGGTTGAATTGTGTTTGTTAATAATTTTCGAAAACAACCTTTAAAACAATTTTTACACACAAGGAGATTAGAAACAGAAGCAAGCACAAAGAAATAGATCCTTTTTAAAAGGCTTTAACAAAAGCAATATCAAAACCCCTCAGTTAGTAAGAAACAAATAAAGCTGTCAGAGTTAAGAGATAGACGAATCACACAAGATGTTTTATCCTGCTTCACTCTCTTCCAACCAAGAGCTACTTCCAGTCCCTTCTACTTGAAGGATTTTCTCCACTATTTTCCAAATAGATTACAACCAAGTATTCAACACCTCTCCAGGCTACAAGTATTTCTTTCCTACCAACCCTCTTCAGGCTCCAACTCTAACAAAGAGATTTAATGTTTGATCTTCTTAACTCACTATGTGTGAGAATATGACAGTTTAAGATAAGATGAATATTTTCACAATATTCAAACTAAGAATAAAGACTCTTGCTTTTGAAAGAATATAAGAATGAGTGATTATCGATTGGCGAAAGTTGAGCTAGCAAGGTTGTGCTGACAAGAGTAGTTCTTCAGTATCTCAGGTCTTCTATTTATAATGACCTTCTTCTTCACTTGTATTTCTTCAACGGTTACTTTGAATAATCCCGTTTAGAGATAACATTTAATGCATGATATCCGTTGTGACTGATAGCTTGATTGTGTCAAGCTAAATAGTACTCATGGTTATCGAGGTAGCATGAAATAGGAGGCTTACTGCTCTAAGTATTGCAGCTTGAGAACTTGTTGTTCCTCCTTTGTGTACAATCCATCTTTTTCAGTCATAAAGTTGTCATTGTACAGATCGTTTTGCAGTATCTCATTGTACGATTCTTCGTTTTGCACTTCTTGATGGTACTATGTTTCTTTTACAATAAGATAAAACATTAAATCAGATAAAACAAATGTCAAGAACAAATATTCTATTGAAATAAATATCAATCATTTGAATAAAGAGATTCAGATTGCATTTAATTCATTCTAAGATGGAGCTCGTCTACTTTTAAAAATTCAGTCAACTTAGTTATATGTGAGACCAAGTCTGTTCAATATTTTATTTTGTTCATCCGATGACGTGGCATATCTTCTTGTCTATCAAGTCTTTGGACTTGATATTCCTCAATGAGTTATAAAGATCTCTGTCCAGTGACATGGCAGTTAAAGCTCGTCTACTAGATTACTTTATTTTTCAGTTCATTTACTTCTACTAATTACTTCCATCTGCTTACGTGGCAAGATGGACACGCTTATTATCAGGTCTTTAGACTTGCTGTATCTAACTAGTTATTTTGGTAATCGTCTAGCAAACATTTAGAGCCTCGTCTACTTAAGAAAATCAGTCTACTTAAATAAATAAATAAATAAGTAACTTTACCAAAATATTGAGCAGCCCGTCTACAAGGGTGGACGCGTATTTTTCAATGAAAACTTATCCCATGTTTCTTTTACTTATATTTAAATATTCCTGCATAACTGAAAGCACATATTAGATCTCAACTAACAATTTGTTAAGCAAATTTAATCCTTTTGTTAGCATCAAAACTTAGAGATTATTTAATCAAAAACCACTTTGGTTCCAACACGGTCTTGCTCCCTGTTGAGCACGGCCCTGCTCAACTTTTGAGCACGGGACGCTCATAGATGGACTTTCGAGACCCCCTAAACATTCGAATTTGGCCAAAACAATATCAATACAACTTGTAGAAAATTCTCTTAGCTTTCCAACGCCACAAAGATCACCTCAATCAAACATCTAGAACTCGAGACTTGGACAAAACGGTGAAACAGGTTATTAGGACTCCAAAAGGGTTGAACCTTTCTAAGGCTAGACTTTCCCAAACATGAACTTAGGCATCAAAAACAAACCTAACAAGCATATGTAAACATATATATAACATATATAACATATATAAATTCATTAAGCTTATTTGTGAAAAACGGTGTGTTACAATTCCACCCCCTTATAAAAATTTCGTCATCGAAATTTCTATCACCTTAACTGGTTAAACTTTCACCAATTAGGCATATATTTGGGTTGAGTCCACGGACTCGAAGGCTCGAGCTCCACTACGCTTCTGCTGCGCACTCTAATTCCTGCTAGAGCTCTATGGTTCCGACTTTTCTCCTTCACAGTTCTGACTGAGGTGACCATACTTGCCACACTTGAAAAAATTGATATCCGACTCCTTGCACTGATGGGTATAGTGACCTTCTCCTCGTTTTCCGTATCTGACATGTTTAGGAGAATCCCGGTCCCTAGGCTTACCTGTTGAGAACCATGATTCCTTACCATACTTCTTGAAGTCCCTACTGACTGGGGTTAGACGTTGTTTCACCTGGTCCTTCTGATCTTCGTCCTTACTGCTCTGAACCTCTGAATTTTTGTGGCTTGCGATCCTGGCCTCGTAAGCATCCTCGAAGATTCTGCACTTGTTCACCAAGGTAGAAAAGACTCGGATCTCCTGACAACATATGGCTTGCTTGCTTTCATCACTCTACCAACAACAGTCGTTGAAGTAACTCTCAAGAACACATTATCACCTTCCTGGAATTCAAGCGCCTTCCTCCTTTCGTCATGGTATCTCCTTTTCCTACTTTGTGCCACCTTCAACTTTTCCTGAATCATCCTCACTTTTCTGTTGTTTCTTGCACTACCTCAGATCCTAGCACCACACTGTCACCAGGTTCATTCTAACACAAGGGTGTCCTACATCTCCTCCCATAAAGAGCCTCATAAGGTGTCATCCCAATACTGTAATGGAAGTTGTTGTTGTAGGTGAACTCTATCAGGGGCAAAAACTTGTCCCAACTACCAGACTGTTCTAACACATAAGCCCTCAACAAGTCCTCTAAGGACTGGATGGTCTTATCAGACTGCCCATCAGTCTGTGGGTGGTAAGCTGAACTAAGCCTAAGCTTTGTCCCTAAAGCCTGCTGCAACTCTCCCAAAACCTAGAGGTAAACCTCGGGTCTCTATCCGATACTATGCTAGAGGGTACACCATGAAACCTAACTATCTCTTTGATGTACAGTTTGGCTAACTTCTCCAATGGATATTCCATATTCATTGGAATGAAATGGGCAGACTTAGTCAATCTATCCACAACAACCCACTTCTATGTCCTGTCTCAATGATCAACTTCCTAAGCTCAGGAACATCCGGTACACAAACTCCATCCTTGAACCTCAAGACCCCATCACTTTCATCCTTAAAACTAAGGTCTCTACCCTGAGCAAGCAATTCTCGCTGGTCTAAAAGAAACTTATCTAACTTCTGACCCTCTCTAATTTGATCCATCAAGCTGTTGGTAACCTTCAAGGTTCCGAGCTTAATACTCTTAGGGGTAAACTCACAAGCTAGGCTAAGGTCTCTAAACTCCTCAATCAGATCCATCTCCCTAACCATCAAAGCGGAGACGTGCAAGGTTTTCCTACTTAAGGCATCGGCCACTACAAGTCTACTTTCTAAGCGACTAGTCTCTACTCGGTTCGTGTCTAAGCGACTAAGGCCACTAACCTCACTGTCATAAAGCTCACAACGATTATCGTTACTTTGCCTACCGATGACGAGTAATTGGGGCGATCAGTCCCTCCTACTTGTCCAGCATAGTAACCCAAGCAATAATAATTCCATGAGCCAATCTCTCTCTACGAGGGTCTCCGATAGGGGCTCGAGTGCAACTATGTCCGTGCAACATAATTGCCCTCTCGTCTCTATTAAGGATCCTTCTTACGGGACCCACCAAGAAACTCCTACTCTCGGTTACAAACTTCGGCGCTTCCCACTGGAATATCGTCTCTACCTTAGCTGGGTCCACTATTATGCCACCCTTAGAGATGACATGTCCTAAGAAGCTCACTTCCTCTAACCAAAACTCACACTTAGACAACTTAGCGTACAACTGCTTTTCCTTAAATGTCTGCAAGACAGCCCTTAGGTGTTCCTCATGTTCCCCCTTGCTCTTGGAGTACACTAAGATGTCATCTATGAACAATACCACAAACTTATCCAAGTAAGGGTGAAAGGTCTTGTTCATGTAGTTCATGAAGACCGCAGGAGCAATGGTCACACCAAATGGCATAACCAAGTACTCATAGTGACCATATCGCGTTCTAAACGCTGTCTTTGGGATGTCCTCAGACTTAACCCGAATCAGATGGTACCATGACCTCAAATCTATATTAGAAAATATGCAAGCGCCTATCAACTGGTCCATGAGATCATCAATCCTAGGGAGGGGATACCGATTCTTTATGGTCACCTTGTTGAGCTATCGATAGTCGACACACAACCTCGTACTACCATCTTTCTTTTTCACCAACAACACAGGTGCTCCCCACGGAGACACACTAGGCCAAATGAACTGCTTCTTCATCAGGTCCTCTATCTGTTCCTTCAACTTGGCTAGTTTTAGAGGAGACATTATATAAGGTGCTATGGATATTGGCCGGGTGTCAGGCACTAAATCTATGGTGAACTCAACATCCCTCTCTGGGGGTAAGTTATAAACATCCCCTGAGAACACTTCAGGAAACTCTCGCACAACAGGCACACTGGCAACATCAAGAGGGCTGTTCTCTACTTCCAGGGAAGCTAACATCATGTATACTTGGGCTTCATCTTTCATCGAAGCTTTGACTTGGTTGGCCGATAGAAAGGTCGGATCCTTAGACTCCACAGGAGTGCCAAAAACTAAGGTCTTATCAAAACAGTTTAGAAGGACATGGTTGGAAGATAACCAGTCCATGCCAAGAATAACATCTAGGTCTTTCAAGGGTAAACATACAAGATCAACGGTAAAGGTTCTACCATTAATAACAATATGGCAATTCTTGCATGCATGCTAGGGGTGTTCGCGGTTCGGTTTTGGTCGATTTTGAGGTAAAAAGTCATCTGATCCAAAGATAAAAAGAGCATGCGGTTCGGTTCGGTTTGGATGACTTCCTTAAAAATATCCGATCCGATCCGATAAAATTAAGTTTGGATCGGTTCGGTTGATTCGGTTTTTACCGACACATCATTACATATTTATGTTACATGAAAGAATACAAATTACAAGCTAAACTGAACAAAATCTTAAACCTATATAAACTTGTTGATTCATTCATATAAAAACATTTCATAAAATATGTATAAAATAAATAAATATCATCATCATCTATTATCAAAACATCTTTTATTTATGTTTGGAACATTAGAAATAATTAAAAATCACGTCAAATATAACTAATAAGTATTATTAGGAAAAATGCCAACAAGTAAAAAATTAATTGTGCAAAAAATAGAATAAACATATTATTAAATTTATATATGCGGTTTGATTTGGATTGATTCGGTTTTAGAAAAGGGATCTAAAATCCGATCTGATCCAAACGGTTTACAAAACAAGATACAAAAAAATCCAATAGACATCGGTTTTGTTCGGTTTTCGATTTTTTTGGATCGGTTTTTGGTTTTCTTTTGGATCGGTTTGGATATGAACACTCCTAATGCATGCGAAGTAAGAACAGGTTTATTGGTAGGTGTGGAAACAATCAAATCATAACTCAGAGAGGTAACGAGCAAATTTAAACTCTTGACCCTATCATGTGATGTAAACAAGTGAGTAGCACCCGAGTCATACAAAACAGTCAAAGGAGTCCCATCAATTAAGCACATACCTTGAATCAAGTCGTCGGACTCAGGCCTCAACTCCACTAAGAGTAAAGACTCTCCTAGTGGTCTTCAATCGGTTGGCCTGAGACAATTGACTTTTGCTGGCACTTAGGGGTTCTGGCTTCGATCTTCCACAATTTCGACTGATGTGGCCAGACTTGCCACACTTGAAGCAGATGACACTCGGTTCCTTGCACTGGATGGTGAAGTGATCTGGTGCGCCGCACTTGCCGCACATCTTGGGCCTAGGGGAATAAGAATTCCCACTTCTTGACTTTTCATAAGAAAATTGTGGCTTTCCGCCACTTTGTTTGAAACCCTGGTCAACTAGAGCATAACGCTGCTTGCCCTTGTCCTTATCCTTCTGCTCAATCCTCTTGCCACCCTGGCTGTCTGAATTCCTGAAGCTGGTGACTCTAGACTTGTTGGCATCTTCAAAGATCCTACACTTGTTCACTAAGGTTGGAAAGACTCTGATTTCCTAATAGCTGATCGCCTGCTTAATCTCTGGACGAAGGCCATCCTCAAACATCACACATTTTGACCGGTCACCCACCATGACCCGGTAGGGCGTGTAGTACCTAGCCAACTCTTCGAAATTTGCCGCATATTCGCCCACTGACAGGTTTCCGTGCTTCAGTGCCAAGAATTCCATCTCCTTCTTATCACGCACATCTTTAGGAAAGTACTTCTCCATAAACCTATCTCTAAACATAGGCCAGGTGACTGCTTTACCCTCAGCCACCAACCTCTGACGGCAGTTCTCCCACTAGTGCTCAGCCTCCTTAGTGACCATAAACGTGGCGAAGATAACCTGCTGCTGGTCATTGCAGTCAATAGCCCTAAAGATCTTCTCGATCTCCCTCATCCACAGCAATGCTCCTTTTAGGTCATAAGCCCCTCTGAAGGATGGAGGATTGTTCCGCTGAAACCTGTCGAGACCCTGAAACTCAACCGGTTCCCCATGATTGTTCTTATGAACCTGGCCAATGGCATTGACGAGCAGTTCCAAAGCATCGGCGATAGCTTGATTGTTCCTACCTCTTCCTACCATTGATGCCTGTATTTACCCGAATCAACAGTTAAATACAGGAAATCAAGCTGGAAGGACTAACGGATCTTAATACTAAAGCATCATTATCTATAAAAGTATAGACAGCTCAAACAATAGCACACAACAGACTCATACCACGTCTGAACAAGGTCAAACTGCTCTGATACCACTAAATGTGACACCCTGCTACCCCATTGTTATAAAGCATAAAAGGTAAAAAATAAAAGCACAAACATACGTCCTTTATTAAAAAGGTTCATGGGTAGAATGGTTCCACATGAACTAGTTCATAAAAAACGCAGAAAAATAAAACCAAGTTTAAACAAATAAAAACATAACATGAAACTAAAGCAAACATAACCCAACCCTAATGTCACCTTACGGAGCTGGTATAACCAATCCGACTAAAAACTAGAATAAAGAAACTAAAACTAAACATAACTAACTACTAGAAGCGGCTCCTTAGAGTCACTCCTCAGCAAGCTGCTCACCATCCTCTGCATAACACAAAAAGGGTACAAGCCAAACAGAATCAGAGAAACGAGGAGTAAGAAAACATATAATCACAATGAGATGGATATAGGAAGCAAGATGAACATACATCAAGGCACAAAAACAACATAGGCATACATGTACATAATAAGCATCATATCATTCATCATAAATCAACCAAGTATGCTATGCGGTGCAATGCAACACTACTCCGCTACTCCATTATGCATGTGGATCCAACTAACTCAGGTTGTCAACTTCGGTGTTACATATCCGTATTGGTCATAAAAGCACCAAAACCGGCAGTTCCCCAAACCATGGAGGAACCCCTTGGATAGCCGGCGTATCATAACTGGATACGCCACCTCGGGGGATGCATGGTTCACCAAACCATGGGTGAACCACCCGAGACTTGGGCCAGATCATCATAACTAGGATGACATCCCCTATGTTAAACATCCCCCTCAACATCAACTCCAATGCTCTATGCAAATGGCACAACAACAAACAAGGCAACCACCTCCTTTGCCTGGGCCTAAAAGCACCCAAGACTTATCACCAACATCAACATCAACACCTTAGACCCAAACCATGGGGTCAAGGCCCCCTTGACTAAAAACCACCAAGGTCCAACTTAACAACACCTCGACCATAAAGTATCGAGACCACTTTGGTCAAAAAGCACCAAAGCCCAACATAATGCGGTAACCTGTTCGGCACCGACTTAACCAACTCATCTTTATAATCCTCTTAGTTAATCATTAACCAAGTTATCTAGGTTTCATTATTCGGTCATTACATTGTTACATCACTACTGGGGATAATTGGGGTCAAAACCCCTTAATTTCCTTTAATCCGGTTTCTGATCAGGAGGGGAAGCACGGGCGTGCTTGTCCCCAGTACGATCATGCTGCCACTTAAGTGGAGCACGGGCATGCTTCCTTTTTTGCACGACCGTGCTCTGATGCACGATCATACTCCTACTCTGCACGGTCGTGCTTAATGCGCGGCCATCTTCCAGAATTCAAACTGGAGCACGGGCGTGCTCCCTGTTCAGTACGACCGTGCTCTTGGGCTGGCCGTACTGTTCTGGGCAGATTCTAACTTGTTATTTTTAACCAAAACTCCCTAAAATCTCTGTTAATCCATTCCTAGTGTCATAGACTAAACCATTGGCATAAATCTCACCTTTATTAACAGTCCATATTTTATAACCAATTTTAGGGAATTAAATCATTTAATCTTTGTTGACTAAGAGCCCTATTTTAACCAATTTTGGGTTCTTTAAAGATATTGACTTTAAGCCACAAACATTCAACCAATAGGTATAAACATACCAAATCAACCAACAAATATGACATAACAATCATACCAATGTAACCAACTTTATCATAACACAATCATCCATATCAACAACCAATTAGACATGGCATCAACATATCAACGAGGCATACATGATTGGCATAAAAATTATTCATATAAACATATCAACAAACACATAATAGGCATTTATCATAAATAGGCATGTTAGAAACATAGCATTTATCATAACAAACAACTACAGGGTCACGGGAACCCCTCATCTTACTCTACCCCCTTGCCTAATGATTATACTATCTTTCTCCCCATACCTGGATTGAAGGTTCCCAACGCAAGCTCCCAACAGCAAACCGGTTCCTTCCCTACGAGCGGCTCAATCCCAAATCAAGCATCAGTTAAACAGAAACATAAACAAATTAGTTCCCAATTCATAAACAAGAAAAGTAAACCAAAGAGGGAAAGAACCATTACCTTCTATGATTCGCACAGACCAACCAAGACCTCCCAAAATTAGAGCAAGAACACCAAGGCATCAAAGGGGCTCAAAGGGAGGAAGAGAGAAGAGGTTTTTGTCCCACAAAAGCTGCCCAAAGTGCCAAAATAGGGTTTTGCTCGTAACCCTCAAGAAAATGCTCTATTTATAGACTCTGATACCTGAGCACGACCTTGCTCCCTGTTGACCACGATCGTGCTC
The DNA here is from genome assembly GCA_030762895.1 of Sophora flavescens. Taxonomy (NCBI): domain Eukaryota; kingdom Viridiplantae; phylum Streptophyta; class Magnoliopsida; order Fabales; family Fabaceae; genus Sophora; species Sophora flavescens. The sequence continues at coordinate 109,771,815 of CM061063.1, forward strand.
AACTTCTAAGCACGGGACGCTCAAAGATGGCCTTTCGACACCCCATAAACATTCGAATTTGGCCAAAAAACTAAAAATACAACTTGTAGATAATTCTCTTAGCTTTCCAACGCCACAAAGATCACCTCGATCTGACATCAAGAACTCGAGACATGACCAAAACAGTGAAACAGGTTATTAGGACTCCAAAAAGGTTGAACCTTTCTAAGGCTAGACTTTCCCAAACATGAACTTAGGCATCAAAAACAAACCTAACAAGCATATGCAAACATATATATAACATATATAAAAGCATTAACCTTATTTATGAAAAATGGGGTGTTACACACGTTCCCAACGTTGGTGCCCATTCTCATCCATGGTGAGAATGCTCATGCAAGGCAATGACATTATAGCTGCACAGTACAGTCGGTGCACACCCTGGTTCTCTCTCATTTCTATCAAGGGTGCTCATGCATAGCAATGATGCTATAGTTGCACAACTTAAATTCAAATTTGGAACGGTCCACGAGAACTTCGGACCTCGTGTATCTCAAATACACGGTTATGAACAACAATGCAACATATGATTCTCACGGACTTGTATCAATAATAACCTAGTGCCTCAATCTTTCCTCATAACCTCCACTTACATTCTATATCACATCACTTCATTAAAATAATAGCTAGGCACCTCTAATTTATATTCAAGTTCTCACCCCAAACAAAATACCTCCGAGCAACATATATCTTTACTTAAAATCAACTAAGCAATTTATCAAACCAGGTAAATCATGCATAACATAATAATCAATAAAATATTCAAACACTAAAATAAACATCACATGCAGTAGAATACCTCAACCAGCGTATCACAAACAATTTAATAATAATAAGTCAAACATCCTCAATATTATAGAATTAACCTAAGGTGATAAACCTACAATTCCCAAATCATCATTGGTATTACGAAAAAGTTTCCAATGCGATTTTGGTATTGTTGATTACTCGACCACTAGTAGGGTTTAGGTCGCCTTACACCATTATTATAAATTATATACTACTTATCAGTTCCGACGATGGAATGGTTCTTTGTCCCACCTGAGTTATCACCGGAATTTCGACTTCGACGATCCTCGTTATCATACCACAGTTTAATAGTTTCTCCTTCAACCAAATAACATAACTATAATTAATTAACAAAATCATCCTTAATCCTAGAATTGCTAGGTTCGGTTATTCAAATCAAATTAGGGCTAGGATCATTTTCTTATTCTAATCTTTTGGATACTAGTTCCTATAGTCTTAGATAGTTTAGATAAATTGTCATAACTTGAAAACATGAACAAAATATTCCAATCTCATTTTGGTTAAGTTTCGGTCTTGTATAGTAAAATAGGCTAGGAATTTCATTTTGATTCACATTTTTGGATTTAGGCTACTAAGACATTAGAGAGCATTAATCAAGTATTACATTTCACAAATTGAACAAAAAAACTTTTCAACCTCTTTGCTCTAGGGTTTCGGCCCAAATTAAAAATCTAAGCTAGGGATTTTTGTTGAACTTAAGCTCTTGGGTTTAGATCATAGAAGTATTAGAGGACTTAAATCAAGTACTAACTTTCAACAAAAGAAACAAAAACTCATAATTCCTAACATTAATTACCTCATAAATTCTTGATGAGTCATTCCATAGCTCAGCTGCTCTGGTGTCCAGTTCTATCTCTGTAGTTCCGTTGCTGATTCCTACGATTTTCCGATTAGGGTTTTACGCCCGAATAAAAGCATAATATTTGTTTTTGGTTGAAAATTTTCAAAATAACCAAACTCGTTAGAAATACGATTTAAATATAAATCATTTCGTTCACAAGTCAAAATTAGGTTTTCTAATCATTAAAATCTTACTGTCTGCGAAAACACCGACGGTTTTTCGTTTGAACTTTTACCAAAATTCGTCCGAATAAACATAATATTTTATTTCTGATCAGAAATTTGGAAAGTAGGATTCCTCACGGACATAATACAAAAAATCTGCAAATTTTGAGTTTTGGGTCAAATTAGGGTTTTCTGCCGGTATAAAATTATACCGTCAGTTAAAAAAACGCAGACCGGTTTTCGTCTGAGTTTTAAACTCGAATTTTAACCAGAGCTTCCTACCATAGAGTAGGTTCTGGATATGATTTTGTTTTCTCCAAAATCATTTCCTAAGTCTCAGATAAAAATATAAATAAGTATATTTTTACTATTTAAACAACATAATTAAAAACAGGCTATTACAGACCCCACAACTAAAACGGGAGTAGAGATACCCGCATAGGATATCCCTGCAGTTGGTGAGGACCATGGTGGTCCTCCCAACGGTTTCCACTAGGGTGACCAGCTCCAAGACTTTTTGGTTTCAATTTTTGAGGTAGTGGTATTTCATTAGTCTGTATATTTGGCTACTGAGAACCATTCTTTTTGAGTTTAGGGTTTAGGGTAGTTCTTAGGCTTTGTTTGGTTCTTAGGTTTTAGATTAATGGGTTTTGTGATTATTTAATTAATATAATAGTTAACTATGGTTAAAATTAACCTAACTAGGATTACTTTGATAACTATGATTAACAAATATGTGGCCAAGAATTTATGGAAGGTGTGGCTGATTTTAGACCACAAGAATTAACCTAACTTGCCTTAACCATGGTTAAAATCTAACTAGAATAGGTTAGGTTAAGCTTAATGGCATTTTGGTCATTTCACCTAAAAACTCATGATTCCTAACATTAATTGCCTCATAATTTCTTGATGAGTCATCCCATAGCTCAGCTCCTCTGGTGTCCCGTTCTATCTCTGCAGTTCCGTTGCTGATTCCGTCCATTTCCCGATTAGGGTTTTACGCCCGAATAAAAGCATAATATTTGTTTTTGGTTGAAAATTTTCAAAATAACCAAACTCGTTGGAAATATGATTTAAATATAAACCATTTCGTTCACGAGTCAAAATTAGGTTTTCTGATCATTAAAATCTTACTGTCAGTGAAAACACCGACGGTTTTCCATTTGAACTTTTACCAAAATTCGTCTGAATAAACATAATATTTTATTTCTGAACAGAAATTTGGAAAGTAGGATTACTCACGGACATAATATAAAAAATCTACAAATTTTAAGTTTTGGGTCAAATTAGGGTTTTCTGCCGGTATAAAATTATACCGTCAGTTATAAAAACACAGACCGGTTTCCGTCTGAGTTTTAAACACGAATTTTAACCAGAGCTTCCTACCATAGAGTAGGTTCTATATATGATATTGTTTTCTCCAAAATCATTTCCTAAGTATCAGATAAAAATATAAATAAATATATTTGTACTATTTAAACAGCGTAATTAAAAACAGGCTGTTACAGACCCCACATCTGAAACGGGAGTAGAGGTACCAGCACATGATATCCCTGCAGTTGGTGAGGACCATGGTGGTCCTCCCAACGGTTTCCACTAGGGTGACCAGCTCCAAGACTTTTTGGTTTCAATTTTTGAGGTAGTGATATTTCATTAGTATGTATATTTGGCTATTGAGAGCCATTCTTTTTGAGTTTAGGGTAGTTCTTAGGCTTTGTTTGGTTCTTAGGTTTTAGATTAATGGGTTTTGTGATTATTTAATTAATATAATAGTTAACTATGATTAAAATTAACCTAACTAGGATTACTTTGATAACTATGATTATCAAATATGTGGCCAAGAATTTATGGAAGGCGTGGCTTATTTTAGACCACAAGAATTAACCTAACTTGCCTTAACCATGGTTAAAATCTAACTAGAATAGGTTAGGTTAAGCTTAATGGCATTTTGGTCATTTCACCTAAAAACTCATAATTCCTAACATTAACTGCCTCATAAATTCTTGATGAGTCATCCCATAGCTCAGCTCCTCTGGTGTCCCGTTCTATCTCTGCAGTTTCGTTGCCGATTCCTTCGATTTTCCGATTAGGGTTTACGCCCGAATAAAAGCAAAATATTTGTTTTTGGTTGAAAATTTTCAAAATAACCAAACTCGTTGGAAATATGATTTAAATATAAACCATTTCATTCACGAGTCAAAATTAGGTTTTTTGATCATTAAAATCTTACTGTCGGCGAAAACACCGACGGTTTTCCGTTTGAACTTTTACCAAAATTCGTCCGAATAAATATAATATTTTATTTCTGATCCGAAATTTGGAAAGCAGGATTACTCACGGACATAATATAAAAAATCTACAAATTTTCAATTTCGGGTCAAAATAGGGTTTTCTGCCGATATAAAATTATACCGTCAGTTAAAAAAACACAGACCGGTTTCCGTATGAGTTTTAAACTCGAATTTTAACCAAAGCTTCTGACCATAATGTAGGTTTTGGATATGATTTTGTTTTCTCCAAAATGATTTCATAAGTCTCAGATAAAAATATAAATAAATATATTTTTACTACTTAAACAGCATAATTAAAAACAGGCTGTTACAGACCCCACATCTAAAGCGGGAGTAGAGGTACCCGCACAGGATATCACTACAGTTGGTGAGGACCATGGTGGTCCTCCCAACGGTTTCCACTAGGGTGACCAGCTCCAAGACTTTTTGGTTTCAATTTTTGAGGTAATGGTATTTCATTAGTCTGTATATTTGGCTACTGAGAACCATTCTTTTTGAGTTTAGGGTTTAGGGTTTCAGGTAGTTCTTATGCTTTGTTTTGTTCTTAGGTTTTAGATTAAAGGGTTTTGTGATTATTTAATTAATATAATAGTTAACTATGGTTAAAATTAACCTAACTAGGATTACTTTGATAACTATGATTAACAAATATGTGGCCAAGAATTTATGGAAGGTATGGCTGATTTTAGACCACAAGGACTAACCTAACTTGCCTTAACCATGGTTAAAATCTAACTAGAATAGGTTAGGTTAAGCTTAATGGCATTTTGGTCATTTCACCTAAAAACTCATCATTCCTAACATTAATTGCCTCATAAATTCTTGATGAGTCATCCCATAGTTCAGCTCCTCTGGTGTCCCGTTCTATCTCTGCAGTTTCGTTGTCGATTCCGTCGATTTCCCGATTAAGGTTTTACGCCCGAATAAAAACATAATATTTGTTTTTGGTTGAAAATTTTCAAAATAACCAAACTCATTGGAAATATGATTTAAATATAAACCATTTCCTTCACGAGTCAAAATTAGGTTTTCTGATCATTAAAATCTTACTGTCAGCAAAAACACTGACGGTTTTCCGTTTGAACTTTTATCAAAATTCGTCCGAATAAACATAACATTTTATTTCTGATCAGAAATTTGGAAAGTAGGATTCCTCACAAACATAATATAAAAAATCTACAAATTTTCAATTTCGGGTCAAATTAGGGTTTTCTGCCGGTATAAAATTATACCGTCAGTTAAAAAAATGCAGACCGGTTTCCGTCTGAGTTTTAAACTCGAATTTTAACCAGAGCTTCCTACCATAGAGTAGGTTCTAGATATGATTTTGTTTTCTCCAAAATCATTTCCTAAGTCTCAGATAAAAATATAAATAAATATATTTTTACTATTTAAAAAGTGTAATTAAAAACATGTTGTTACAGACCCCACATCTGAAGCGGGAGTAGAGGTACCCGCACAGGATATCCCTGCAGTTGGTGAGGACCATGGTGGTCCTCCCAACGGTTTCCACTAGGGTGACCAGCTCCAAGACTTTTTGGTTTCAATTTTTGAGGAAGTGGTATTTCATTAGTCTGTATATTTGGCTACTGAGACACATTCTTTTTGAGTCGTGGTTCCAGACTACCGCTACGTTATAGTTTTGTCTTTATTTTATTTATGTTATGTTTTTTGTAAATGACATGTTTGTATAAAGGTCCTGATGTAAATGTTATGATGATGCATGTATATATCTGGTGTTTGTTTATATTGAAAGGAGAAAAAAAAATCATAACCATTTTTGAGTAAGGCTAAATAACTAGAAAATTTTATTTTCCAAAAGTAAACAGCCATATTATTTATTTTTATATTTTCCGCAACGAGTTAACCATGTAGCATCATGGGGGATGTTACAGATTGTTTGGATTAAAAAAATGTAAAAGACAAAAAATATATATATTATGTTTTGGTATCAAGACATTTTTATCTTCATAATAAGTTTAAATTTATTAAAAATACAAAAAGGGTAAATTTGATGTCCCAATATTTTTTTTCTATCCCTTCATTCTCTCTACATATGTTGGGAGCTTTTTTTTTTTTTTGTGAGTCTCACTCTTTTCTTTCCTTTTTTTTCCCCACCTCCAAACCATAGAAAACAACATTTTTCCCAGACCATCCAAACCGTTTCTCCATTAACATGTAATTATTTTCCTTGACATAAAGGTATAATTAAGAATATGATTTATTTGATATATACTGTCAATACATTGTTAATCAATCATAAATTGTTAAATCATCAAAAATGTTTGATTTCTATCATAATTAAAAGTCACGCATAAGATAATTTGTGATTGATTGAAAATATTAAAAAGGAGAATGTTAACCAGTGTCCTTAGGGCATTGGTTAGGAAGTAAAAAAAAAGGATTTAATTGGGAAGTGGTGTGTTCAAAATTTTGAGAAGTGATATTTTTTGTTTTCCAATGAAAACTTGCTTTTGTTGGAATCTTTAACTAATGAACTAATGGCACTGGTTAGCAAGACCCTATAAAAAAATGGATTTTGTTAATTAACCCGTGTCCTTGGGTTAAGGAATCCAAGTATAGAAAGTTTTTACTGGAAATCACAAGTTTTAAAATTTACATGTATTGAATATATCATTTTCAATAAAAAAGACTTTATATTTGATTCATTAACCAATATTCTTATGGTACTATTAGAATTTTCCTAAAAAATTTACAATCTATTATATATACAAAGTTAAATGTACTCAAGAGGAATTCTCTTCTCTGGTCGATGACACATCATCAAGCCTTATGTGTCAACACGAGAGGGATTCAAGGAATAAATATTAATGCACGGTTAATTCAAATTTGATTTTGATTTGCACTATAAATTTTCAAATATTTCCTGAACAAGTATATTCAAGATTTTATTCAAAAAAATTGATGTCATATTCTGTCTCTCACTTCTTCCACCGTGCAGTACCACTCTCATCAATCTCTCTCATTCACTCCGGCAAGCTGCTATAAGGTAAATATTTTTTTTTTAATTTCTATTATGCTTCCTTACGTGCAATACCACAATATGTTGGTGATATTGTTCTGCTCCGTTTTTTAATTTCCATGTTGCTTGCTAAATCTAACCTATATGTGTTGATATTGTATGTCGTGAGAAGCACCGCCATCGCTAGAAGGTAAACACTCATCTTCCCTTTTTGTTTCTATTCCGCTTTCTTTTTCCATAATTCTCTATTAGTTTTCTTTTCGTTTTCTCCCTCTCAAGTGAACTCTCTTTCTCTTTTTGTTCAACCTCTATACTGTGTTGGTAATAATGTTCTCTATTTTTTCATTTCCATGTTGCTAAATGCTAACCATCAATGTGTGTTCATATTGCATGTCGCGAGAAGAACCGTCATCGCAAGCCCAAAGAGGAGAAGCTTCTTGGTCCTGCAATTTCGGTGAAGTCAGCAAGAACGGTATTTCCATATGATATGTATTTTTTCAAAGTATTGTTACCTTTCATGAATATTTTTACAAAAAGGGCAATTTATTATGATTTGTTTCCTATAGTATACTTTCATTTCTTCCTTTTATTGTTTATAAAAATAACTCTTGAGTGTTATTGTTTTTGATTTTCTTCTCTTTCATTTTTGTTTATTATCATTATTATTATTATTATTTGATTTTATTTTTTTTGCAAGTGAAGACATGACATGATTCATGTATTCAAAATTGGGGTCATATGTTTTCAGAATTGGTTTTCTTATTTGTGTTTTTTAATGTTTCTTTTTGAATTCTTCATTTTTATCTGGATGACTAATTTTTCTTATTTTTTTGAATTCTAAATTAATTTCATATCATTTTAAATTAATGCTGATTTGATAGGAATGACTTATCATTTAATGGTGTTAATATTTGATGTTAATTGTGATTATTCCATACAATTGAGTTAAATATATGGTGATTCCATATCTTTTAAATTTAAACATAAATAGTACCTTTCGAATTCGATTCTGAATTATTTCCATATCGAATTGAGTTTTACCATATCATTAAGATTTGATATATTTGGTTTATCACTTAATAATTTCAATATTCGATATTAATTGTGACTGATTCCATATAAATGAGCTCAATATGTGTTGATTCTACATCTTTTGAATTTAAACCTGAATAGTATCATTCGAAATATTTTTCTGAATTATTTCCATATCATGTTAAATTATTTTCATATCATTAAACGCAAGCATTTAACGTAGTCATTAAACGTGGGAGAAAATTTCTGATTTGATAAAATTGATTTATCACTTAATGGAGTCAATATTCGATATTAATGGTGTTTGATTTCATATAATTGAGTTCCATGTATGTTGATTCCATATTTTTTGAATTTAAACTTGAATAGTACTAATAAAAATATATTCAATCAAGTTGCGACCTTTTTTTTTATACAAAGGCGGTCAAATTTATGTCATTAGAAAAACAATTTATTTGATTAGCGTCGTTGATTACAAAAATGAATAGTAATAACTTTTTTTAAAATAATGAAAAGCATTTTTTTAAAAGGAAAATAATGAAAAGCATTAACTTAATGGATATTAAAATTTGACATTTAATTTTAACAAAAAAACGTATAGCAAATATCTTGAATGATAGTACATATCACATATCTAAAATTTATAGCATTAATATTCATGAAACAAATTTTGTACGTTGACAAATTTAAAATATTGTAGAGCAAATGAATAAATTTGTTCATTCACATTTTGATAAATGAATTTATGCATATCAATATGCATATTCAAAAATGGAGGGAGCAATTATTTTTTGAAAGAATGAAGTACAAATCACATATTAAATTTTCCATCATTAACACATATTATCAATTTGATTTGGTATTCTTTTTAATGCAATTAATATTCAAAAATGTGCAACACAATATATGATTTGATTTTTTTTAATGCAATTAATATTCAAAAACTTGGAGAAAACTTTTTAAAGCAATTTTAAAATGAAAATATGTATCTTTGCTAAAATTGATACTATATTAGTAATGATTAAATATATTGATTATTAATTAAATATATTCAAACTGGATACAAACAGTTATTGTGAAGTAAAAATTGATACGAGATTAAATCATATCAGGAATGCTGATAGGGAATATTAATAAGGGTTTTTCTATCATGTGCAACTTTGCACAGGTTAAGAAATCCAAAAGCCGCAACTATTTATTGGAAAACCAAGCATTTCAGTTTTGAAAGTATAAAATATACAAGATCCTATATAAACTTACTCTTTAAAGATCATTAACCTGTGCAAAATTGCACATGTTTGAAAAACCTTATTTATAAAGGGGCGCCTTTTTCAAATCCAAAAGTATATTCAAATAACAAATTTTAAAGGCTAATATGAAAAATAAATTAATATATCTTTAATAGTCACATTTCCCCTTCTAATGGGCGTAATCACGACAATTTGATTGTCATATTCTCTTCAACTTCAATACTTGCTCCTCAGAATGGGTTAAAGTAATTTATCCATAAATCATACTATCTAATTTAATTAAAAAGAATTTTAACAAATAAATAAATTATAATAATTAGTATGAATAAATAAAATCATACATAATAAATATGAATTTGTAGTTGAATAAAGAAGTAAAAAAATATATCATATCATTTTATATTAATTTATATAATAATTAATTTTAAATACAAAATTTAATAATTTTTTTACATATAATCAATTGATTATATACATGCTTAAACTTTTTAATTGTCTGTAGAAATATCCTCCAAATTAATTATCTTTGATCTTATGTAAATTAATTTCTCCTATAATTTACCTTTAACTTTAACTGTAAAAATTAATTATTTAAATAAATATCCTTCAAATTAATTATCTTGAATAGTGTAAATTAATTTATAATATTAATTTTGTTTAAACCGAAAATTATGGATTACTTGATTTTTTTTGTTTATGTTTAAAAGCTTTGCTACGAATGTGGGGGTCTTTATTATCTACCAAACCAAACTTGAAGAATGTTATAGTGAGGTGACAAATATGATTAATTATTGAATAACACAATAAAAAGGAAATTAAAAATCGATGGCACATACTAAGGGATGACCAAGCAAATATTTAATTGAATCTCAAAAGAAAATATTCTATTGCATTAAAAATGGAAATTAAAAAATGGAAATAGTCAACAATCAATACTAACATTCAATAAATACTAAGACTTAATATTTTTTTGAATTTTGAAAGCAATAAAAAGGCATTACTATGTGATAATGAAATCGCAAAGTTAAATTTTTACCTCCAGTTTTCGGGATTTTAACATATCATTCTCTCTATGTCAATATGAATCCAAGCACAATATGCATGATATGAATTATTATTCGATAGATTATTTAACATTAAGAATCAATAAATAATATGACTTATCAAATATTACATGAAGCTTGATTTCGAAATAGTTTGAATTCGAAAATCCTATATTAATTGTACAATGGTTGACACAACCCAAATGACAAGCATAAAAGTAATTAATGGTGATAACAATTTTGATTTCAAATACTATTAGTATTTGAAGAATGTTTTTAAAATATTACCTGTACAAGATACGAGAATATTTAGTAGTGATTTTTCATTGATAAGGGGTAGGTTGAGATACAAATAAATAAAGGTAATATTGAAAAATGTGATTAATACTCTCTTCGATGTTATAAAGTGACAATTAATTTTGAGACAAACCAATATTCCAAATATGACATATAAAATGAGATGGAGAGAATAATATTTAAATTTTCTTATTTATTATTTATTATTTATTACTTCATCTTATAATATTTTATTTAAAATATTTTTTTTATCAATTTATCTTTTTTTTTTGTTTTATGGTATTTTAAAGCATTTAATTTCTATGCACTGTCGATGTAAAGTTTTTTACACGGACAATGCATAGAATTAATGATATGGGTGACTTTTAAGGTAGTTAATTAGGATAAGAGTCAAATATTTTAACTTATATGGTAACTTCTGATTGGTTGACTATGTAAAAATTGTTTACACTAACAGTGCATACCAATCAAATCTTATTTTAAATAGCAAGTCTCATGTTATATGGTATGTTTGTATTTATTTATTTATTTATTCTAAAATTAGATTCAATTATAAGCTTAATTTATTTTTTTCAATTTATTATTTATATACTTATTTATGTAGAATCAATATAATTATTTTAATTTAAAAAATTAACAATGAGATAAACTAAAGGTTATATTTATTTGGATGCAATTGATTTAGTAATTAATTTTAGAATCTTCAACTAATAATTTAGTCAAATAATATAATACAATAGCAGGACCGACCCAAAAGCGAGTGAGGCCTAAAACAAATTTTTAGTGAGGTATTTTTATTTTAAGTGAGATGATCTTCTAGATCAGGTTGGACCTTTTTGTTAGCATATGTAACCATTTTGTTTTATAAAAAGTAAGAGTAAAAAATTTATTTTGTTGGTGTGCCTAAAGTTAGGGCTTTAGTAGCTTCACCCTTGGACCGACCCTGTACAGTAGTAATACAATTAATAATTTTATTAAAAATAACGTTAGGCCATTCAAAAAAATATATGAAAGTAATTTTTTATCAAATCTAAACGAAAAATATTATCTTAAAATTGTTTTTCAAAAAACACATCCAAACATAAAACAAATTTTATGATCGATTCTAACAATAATTATGCATATAATCATTTTTTCCACAGCTAATCCAAACACACTAGAGATTACTAGTACTAGGGATAAGTGATGCAATAACGATATCGATGGAGTGGATTCATAACATAACAAAAAAAAAAGATATTTTTTTGTGGGAACTTCATATATTAAGCATGTAAATCATCATATAAGATGCAGGCTAGGCAGGTTCTTTGTCAATATCAGATGACCGGAGTTCTTTGACAAATTCTATCTTGTCGAAGATCTGTATGGAGAATACATTCATCTCTGATAAGTGTGGAAAATATATGATATTTTGATATGAATTACTCTTGATTTAATTATCATTGAATCTTGCTTCTTTAATGTTTCTTAGAAAGAATTCCATCTTTTAATTCAGTTTACTGCTTTCTATACATTTTGGTGTGCAGGTAGGGGATCTTGACCTTGGATCAAGGGTGATTTGGAGTGCTTTGGAAGATAGCCAGCTTGGAGCTAAACCAGAGCCTAAAATATAGAAAGTATATAATTTAAAGACACATGTAGTCATATATATACTTCTAGAAAGTATACAATTTAAAGAGATATTCTAATACACACTTGTCACGTTTTTCTATCAGTTTATTGGTAATTTTTTGGAACAATCATTTTTTATCGCTAAAACATAATTATATATTTTTTATTTTAATATTATATATATTAATTAAATTTTGTACACTATCTGATGCCCCTCAAAATGGGGCTCAGTATGATCACCCAACCAAACTTGATCAAGTTCATCTTTATGTTTATACGTGTGCGTGTGAAAATAATATGCTAACAAAGTGAAAATGCTAATTACTTATATATAGAATGAGAAAATCATCGTTAAAAATTATTTTTTGGAGGTATTCTTACATTTAATTGTATAAATTAATCTCTCAAGTTGGATAGAATCATAAGAATGATAAAGCTTTTATTAAAGAATTTTAACGTTACTGTACTTTTGGAACTTAGATTCAAACTTGATATCACTGGTTAAGCTAGAAGAAATCTGTCCTTATCAATAGAAGGTCGTTGGGTGATCCTTGAAAAATGATTTAATGAATAATTATAAAGTAAAGATTAAAAGAAAGGATAATAAAAAACAGCGTTAAAATATGATAACTGATTGTCAAATAATCATGTGCCACTCCTATGTATCTTTTAAGCGGTGGCATGTGCTGGACACCCCAGACCATTAATCGTACACGAGCTTCTTAGCTCTTAGCCAATACATAAATGACGGTCTAGCGAACATATGGTATCATATTATAGGATCAAGATTATTTGTTTCAAAATGGAGTGTCTTTTCTCATCTCACTCAATTAGATTGTGTAATTTTAAAAATTAACCATATTATTTATTATAAATATATCTTTTCTTAAATAAAATGACTAATCAGGTGAGACAGAAAGTGACATATCATTTTGAGACACGTAATCTACATCTCATATTATAATCATTGGAAAGACCCATCATTTGACTTTTAGCACTACCGTGGTTGGAAAAAGTTTATTTAGCAAAGTAAGTTGAGAAAATAAAGATATATTTATCATTCATTTGATAAAGTATATTAAGTTTTTAACTTATCGTGAACTGAAAATAAATATAGTCGATGAAGATTGATCCAGTTAATAAAAATATGATTCATTCCACAATGACTTGAGTTCGGATTCTGTATCGTTGATGGGTAATTTATAAGTATCTCTCTAAATATTCTGAGTCATGAAGCCTACTTAGACCCACTTCAACTATTATTTTTTTGCAAAAAAATAAATAAATAACACATCCATATTTTTTTTATTTTAAAATTAAATAATTTCACTTTTGAAAATGCATGTTCACGTGTTTTTATGACAACCATTAAACCTCCTTTTATGACCCATAATTCCATCCCTGATTAACTCCCAGATCCAGGGCAACACCTACTTCCCTGACCCTGAATGTCAACTATCAGTTCCAACACAATTAGACCACCCGTCACTTAACTTTCAAAAGCAATTCACTGTAACTTCTCAACACTACACAACGCCATGTGAGATATTATTGTGAGATTAGTTTTTATGTAAGTAGGCTCATGTTCCAATCTGGATTAGTTAAAATTGATGATGACTCACATGGCAAAAAGGTGGTGTACTCGCCAAAGATACTCCAACACTCAAGTTAGTCGGTGCTACTCAATATGCATGAGTGTAAGAGGAGGATGATCACATTTTAGGGCCATGATTAGTATAGCACAAGGGTAGCCAATATCATAGGAGTGATGAACTATTATAAGTGATTATAAATATCATTCATGAAAGCGGTTACAAAATCGCGATGCCATAATAATTAATTGTTCAAGCGGTTCCAAAATCGTTATGCCATTACACCAACAAAAAGAAATCGCTATGCCATAATAATTATTATTGGGGTTGGATAGCTCTAAGCGGTTTGAACTAAGGGTATAAGAAGTTGGAGGAATAAGAGGTCCAAGATTCAAATCTCCTCAAAGAAGAAAAAATTAATATAACAATTAACTACTAACAGTTGTCTATAAAAAAAAATTGCTCATTATTGAGGAGTTGATTAGAGATCCAAGACTGGTTCAGATCACGACAATAATAACTTATATATTATTGTATATTATATATAAAATTAGGATAAATATATAAATATAAATATATATTATAAATACAAGCTAGAGTATTATATTAAGGATAATACTAACAAATATTGGAAAATTTGCTACAAGTTACGGAATCATAAAAAACAAGTTTGTATTGAAAAACTAAGTATTTTTATTCCCTTTAAATAATAAATACATCAATTTCTAATGAAAACATATTTTTATTGATTCGTTAATCAGTGCCCTAACATTCTCCTTATTTTAATAATAATTTTATGTGTTAATAAAAAAATCTAACGTGTCACAAAAAAATAAAATAAAAATCACATCAATGAGTATGTAGGGAAACTCATAGCAAGTTATATCATGATTTTAAAAAGGCTAGAATATTATTTTGGTCCCTTAATTTATATTTTAGATTCAGTTTGGTTCATTAACTTTTAAAATGTTTAATTTGGTCCCTTAACTTATTTTTTAGATTCAGTTTGGTCCATTAACTTTTAAAAAACTCAATTTAGTCCATTAATTTGTGTCTGTTGACGTAAGTTAGTCCTCTCTGCCAATGAGTCAGTAACAATGTTAACTTTTTGAGAATCAGGTTGAAACTCGCTAACAATTTTAAGGACCAATTTGAATCTCGTTAACAATTGATCAATTTGAAATAAGTTAACAATTTAAAGGACCAATTTAAAACACATTTAAAATATAAGGGACCAAATTAAAACTCATTTAATACTGTTATTGACTTTATTAACGGATATAACTAACTTGGGTCAATAAAGATAAATTAAGAGATCAAATTGAACCTTTAAAAAATTAAAGGATTAAACTGAATATAAAAAATAAGTTAAGAAATTAAAATGATATTTTAACCTTTTAAAAATGATAGACCTGCCTTAGAATCTCTGCAACAGATAATGCCAAAGCGCAAAGAAGAATACTAGCATTAGCGACAATGGCGTCGACATGCAATAGCAAATACATTTATGCAATAGTCGCTTTATTCATTTTCTGTAAGTTGGGAGCCTGGAGTTAGTGCTAGCTGCACACGTATATTATAGTTTAGTAAACTAAACTATTAGCCATTAAATGACAAACTTGTCTATTTTTTTATTTTTATAAGTAAATGTTATTATGTTAATGTTAATATTTTTATTAGTGGATAGGGTTTGAACCCTCAACCTCCTTATCACTTCATTCTTTGACTCCCTCATCCAAATTATCTTGACCATCTTACGACTCCCTGAAAAACTTGTCTAGTGAGTGACCATGAGGTTTCATATATTATAGGATAAAGTTTGTCTAAAGAGTAAAAATTGTAAAGTGATACACCCAAAGTAAGAATATACACACCCTTAATTAGTTAAAATGTTTTGAGATCTCAACCTTGCTTTAGTTAATCAAAGATGAATACGTCATTATTTAGTTACTTTTCACTTTTACTTGCTTCAAAGGAGTCTAATCTCATACTCCTTCCGATCCTTATTATAAGAGGTAAATAACTCCTTTTTTGTCCAAAATATAAGAGATATGTATGTAATTTGACAAATATTAAATACTCATTTCCAATTTTACCCTTATTTATAATAGAGTTTATATTTACGAGACAGTGCAACTTCAATACAAGTAGGATTGTTCATTAATTATTAGAAGGGGGTAATTTTGTAAATTTATATGAATATTAATTACAAATAGTTTATTTCAATATATTTTCTTGGTCCGTGTGTTTTAGGGTTTTGCCTCTTATATATAGGACCAGAGGGAGTATTATATTATTATTATTATTATTATTATTATTATTATTATTATTATTATTATTATTATATAATCTATAGGCTGCCCTATCATTTTACGTTTTAACACGCGGTGGTGGTTCTAGAACAACCATTAAACATCCTTTATGAGCGTTATTAATTCCATCTCCATTTCCCAAACAAGACGAAGACCGACCTAGATGGACCCACATAAACATAAATTTTATACCCTGAATATAATATAATTCTGAGGGGATGCGTTACATAGACAAACAAATTTTCATAGAAATGTCGATTACATGGAAAATTAAGTGCAAACCACATATTACACTCTATAATGAGTTCTCTTGAATCTACTATCACTGTCACCATATTTAAAATCTAGCAAATTTGGTTCCTTTAACAAACTACAACACGTATAGAGCAATCACTTGACCCAGAAGAAAAGGAGAGATGAGTGTGATATGGAGACAAGTGACAAAAATTAAAATGTTTCTGATGACTATGTAGTTGCAAACTAAACCAAACATCAGTACTTAATTCCACAAGTTAACCAACTTAGACAAATCAACCATGAGAAAATCCAGCTTCTGCTCTTGCTTCCATTGAACTGATTTTCATCTTGAAAATTCTCTGCTAACACTTTTCATTTATGCATTATCAGTGACACTGTCAAATTAGCATGTGCGACTCCCATGCACCGAGACAATCAATTATGATATTTTTCAACCTAGACAAACCAACATTTGACTTTTAACACATATGGTGGTGGCCAGCTGAAACTTTTTCTAAAATGAATATGTTTTTATTTGTATTCACTCTTAATTTTATAAAGTTTATATTGAAATTTCAACACACTAAAATATTTAAAAGTATATATTTGTGGGAATTGTCACAATACACCCACTAATTTTTAGGAATGGACACTTTAGCAATATGCAACTTTTTATTTGGACGAAAACATCCAATTTCTCTTTGTGAAAATAACTTAAAGCACAGGATAGTTATGTAATTTACATTTAATTTAAAAAAAACAAATTTATGGATTTTATTTTCTCTTCAGGCTGCTAATCCGTGTACGTTCCTGAATTTCCCAAATTTCTTTTCTCTTTGTCAAGGCTGTTGCAGTGTAGAAGGGGGTGTCACTGAAGTCTCTGATAGCACAATAGCAGTGGTGCATGATGTCGAAGGCGAATTCGTGGTGGCTCGCGATGTCGAAGGATGGTGGCTTGCTATGTAGCTATTGTCGATGGAACCCCAACTGGAGTTTTTCCTAACATTTTCTTCAATTTCAATTTCTTAAAAGACACAAGAACAAAATTTTCTTCAATTTCACAGTATCGGTTTTGTCTAACATTGCCTCAGAGCTTAAATATCTAACAAACCAACCATAATAACCATGAAATGTGACACCCTCTACCCCACGTACATATATAAGCGATAAAAAGGTAAAATAAATATAAAACATGCATCATTTATTTAATAAGCCAAAAATAACGGGTAGAGAATACCACATTATAACAAGTCTTAAACGCAGAAATAAAAGAAACATAACATGAAAACGAAACCCAACCCCTGATATCATGTGCAGAGCTGGTATAACAAAATCCGAAAAGTATCCTCGGATAAAAAAACTGAACTAACTAACAACATAAAACTGGAAATCCTAATTACGAGTCGCGGCTCCTCAGAGTCACTCATCAACTGGCCGCTCGCCGTCCTCTGCATAAAAGATACATGCCACAAACACAAAACATAGAAACAGGGAGTAAGAAACATATGTACGAATATAATGGCAAGGAAGCAGTTAGCAAGACGAGCATGCATCACAATAAACATGTTATCACCGCAACAACATATAACATAAACAATCATTCTCATCATATAAAGATATGTCGCGACCGTCCCGTCTGGGAGCCTCTAAAAAAGGAGAAATAAAGACAGAGGAGTCGCCACTAAAATTTTTATTGGAAAATCTTAGAAAACCCAATTATTTAAAGGTAAACTAGTCAAAAAAAAAAGAGAGAGATAAGTCCGGGAGTCGGTTACGAGTAGGGAAGGTGCTAGCACCCCACATCGCCCGTTTTAAGAAACGGTACCTCAAGCTAATTGTGCAAAAAACATTTTAATAACATTTTTAAATATTTATTTTACCCAAAAAATTATTTACAAGGAAGTATTATTTTTAATTTTCAATATTTTAAATTTTTATTAAATTTTATATTTTTAAATTTATTGTTTATAAAAACTAAATGAGGTTGAACACGGCACATGAGTACTCCACAGGGCAACCTTAAATCTAAGGGACTGAACATGGCAGCGTGTCCATAGAGCATCCCTAAAAATAGAAAAGTTTAATTATTTTAACATAAAAAGAGACAAAAGAGGAAAATTTAGTTTTGGCTTGACAAGATGATTTATCTTGCTCCTACGTATTCCCGGGTGCGATGGGAAACTCAAAGCCACGTAGTTCTTTATAAAATATTTGATTGGTTGGTTGATTTTATTTTTGGTAAATATTTGATTTTTTTAATTTTCTTGTTTTAGAAAAGAATTTTATTTTAAAATAAATTCACCTTTGCATAGAGTCCAAGATAGCAGCGCTATACGATAAACCCCTACAATTCATACGACACTTGAGGATGAATAAGTCCATACATCAACGTCGTAGATTGTTGCATGAATTCAAAAGATATTTTTATAAAATGAAATTGGGTAAAATTGGTTAAAAGTATAAATTGAAAAAAAAACATTATTATTATTTTTTATAAAAGATAATTCACTCTTGCACGGGGTTAAAAATAACGGAGCTATACGATAAACCCTTACAATTTTTACAACACTTGAGGACGAAAAATCATACATCAACGTTATAAATTGTTGCGTGAATTCAAAAGATTTTATCTTATAAAATTGAATAAAAATTTGTAAAAAGAGTAAATTGTTGAGTAAATTGCTGCAGCGAACGACGAAGGGAGGTCCGAGGTGGCGGTTCTGGTTTCTTGATGGCGACAACGTACACTGACGGAAGAGAACAAACCAGATGTGAGGGATGAAGAGATAGGCCGCGTGGTGATCTTCTCCACTTCGAGCGGCGGCAGACGGTGCTCCTAGGGGCGGCAGGTAGTGGCTAGGAGCAAAGGGGAAGAAGATGTGAGGGGAGGAAGGAGAAGATGGGTTCTGTGAGTAGAAGAAGAAGAAGAAAAAAGATAAAGGAAGAAGCAGTGGTCGTGGCTAACAGGAACAGGAATATTGTGGCCTCTAGGTGATTTTTCGTTTTTTTTTTTTGAAAGTAGAAACAGAGAATGGAGAAGAAAATAAGAATGAACCTAACTGTATTTTCCCTGTGTTTTATCGTCCCCCCGGTCATTGTTGAATGCCTAATTTATAGCACAAAAAAGGGAAGAAGATGACAAATCTTCTTGTTAGGCCAGCTGGTGTGGGTACAAGTAGTGGGGAGCAAATCAACCTTTACTCCCACCATTTTGTAGGGACAGCCATGGTGCAAGGGCCTGGAGGACTGTACCATTATCCCTCTTTTTTTTGAAAAAGAAGAAGATGACAAACAGGGGTACAAGTGTGGGAGCAGGACATCATTTTTATTTTTATTTTAAGCACTCTTCTTCTTCTTTTTTTTATTTGAATTTAGGCTATGGGCTCAACAATTGCAAAAGAAAATTGGGCCAAGAACATAACAAAGATATATATATATATATATTTACAATTTTATATTTCTCTTTTGTTTTCAAAAATATTAATTAAAAATGAAATACCCGGACAAAATTAGGTGTTCACAGTTGCCCCTCTTTACTTGTTTCTTATTAGATAATAGGTATAACCGTAGTTACCCTATTATCGTTATAAGGAACGAGTAAAGATATGAACTCCAATTTTGTTCTGGGTACACTAGCAAGCAAAATGACTAGTGGCTACAAAGTGATTTCCTATGAAGCTCCAGTGGGTTGGATTGCCCACTGTGGTCTACACATGAAAAGCTTGCAGGGTGGAACGCCTGCTAAGCTTAAAACAATGATAAAGAGCTTACGGGGTAGATTGCCCGTTAGAAGCCCGAACAGAAAGATAAAATAGCTTACGGGGTGGATTGCCCGTCAGAAGCTCGAACAAAAGATAAAAAGCTTGCGGAGTAGCTTGTCCGCTGAAGCTCGAACAAAAAGATAAAAAGCTTGTGGAGTCGCTTGTCCGCTGAAGCTTACCAAATATAGAAGACTTGCAGAGTCGGTTATCGCTGAAGCCTAAGATTAAAAGGTTAAAAGCTTGCGGAGTCGGTTATCCACTGAAGCTTGCAAGGAAAGGTAAAAAGCTTGTGGAGTCGGTTATCCACTGAAGCTTGACAGAAGACGAAAAGCATGCGAAGTCGGTTATCCGCTGAAGCTTGAAAAGAAATGTTAAAAGCTTACGGAGTCGGTTGTCCGCTGAAGCTTGAAAAGAAATGTTAAAAGCTTACAAAGTCGGTTGTCCGCTGAAGCTTGAAAAGAAATGTTAAATGCTTACGAAGTCGGTTGTCCGCTAAAGCTTGAAAAGAAATGTTAAAAGCTTACGGAGTCGGTTGTCCGCTGAAGCTTGAAAAGAAATGTTAAAAGCTTACGGAGTCGGTTGTCCGCTGAAGCTTGAAATGAAAAGGTAAAAAGCTTGCGGAGTCGGTTATCCGCTGAAGCTTGAAAACAAAAAGGTTAAAAAACTTGCAGAGTCGGTTATCCGCGGAAGCTTGACACGAAAGGTAAAAACCTACGATGTCGGTGCAACTTACTGGGTTTTGAGCTCACAAGAGATAAACAATTGCAATGCATGATGCCAGAAATGTCCTATATGCTTGATGAAAAACCTCAAATGATTTCAATGCAACACAAGGGAAGCTCGTAACACATTACTATTTTTTTTAAATCTTTTCGTTATTAGGTGGTTTTTATTATCACCCTCAACCCCTTAAAGTGTTGATCACAGACAAGCCCGGAGATGAACTAAAACAAGTCCTGTCTTTGTGGGTAATAAAGGCTAAGCACTTTTGAAAGGGTACGCTTCCTTTGCAATGATTGTCCCCGTGCTTCTTGTCAGTTGGCCACAGTATCCTTTGTCGGGAGATCATCCCGTTCTTTACGGCCTTTCGAGACTTTCAAAGAAATTATAAATGATTTTGAAGACAACAATACATGTTTAACATTTCAGTATATACTTATCATGATGAACACACACACAATTGACACAAGTTAAGAGAAAGAGATAAGGGTAAAAGAATTGGGAGTCAATGTCATTATATTTGGACTGAAAGGGTATACAAAGCAGATATTACAATGGAGTATGGAATTGCAAAAAGGTTGTGGAGTGGAAACACATCTCCTCAAGTGACATCTCTTTCCATGACTAGTGTTAGTATCTCTCATACCATATCGACTGCTTACTAATCAACATCTGAGAATGCCATCTGCCCTGGTCTTCATGCATCTAGCTCACTGATTGCCCCAGTTCATCGGCTTGACGACACTTCCATTGTTTATTTTATTTTTTGAACCCTAACTTTTGCCTAGACTGCCTTTTCAGGTTTTCAGCCTAGCGGGTTGCTCTAACTTTTGCTTAGACTGTCTTTTCAGATTTTCAGCCTAACGAGCTTTTCTTGTTCTCATTTTTCACTTTTTTTTTATTTTTTTTGTAGGAAGTGCGTTCAAGCATAATACTTTTTGATTACATCTGAATTTACAGGGAGTGGAAGATCTTCCCCATCCATCCTAGTAAGAATTAAATCTCCCCTCGAGAAGGCCTTTTTCACAACATAAGGTCCTTCATAGTTCGGAGTCCACTTCCCTCGGTGATCCTTTTGGATTGGTAGAATCTTTTTAAGCATCAAGTCACCCTCCCGAAACTATCGCGGGTGTACCTTCTTCTCATAAGCTCTCATCAACCTTCTCTGGTACAATTGACCGTGACACAATGCCCCTAATCTCTTCTCTTCAATGAGGTTCAATTGGTCTAGTCGATCCTGGACCCACTCAGCTTCTTCCAATTCTGCTTCTCTCAGTACTCTTAATGAGGGGATCTCTACTTCAATTGGGAGCACTGCCTCCATCCCATACACCAAAGAATACGGTGTTGCCCTTGTCGAGGTGCGAATAGAGGTACGGTAGCCGTGCAAAGCAAAAGGTAACATCTCGTGCCAATCCTTATACGTCACCACCATCTTTTGGACAATCTTCTTGATATTTTTATTAGTGGCCTCAAATGCTCCATTCATCTTTGGGCGGTACGGGGAGGAATTGTGATGCTTTATTTTGAAGTTTTCGCACATCTCTTTCATCATCTTGTTGTTCAAGTTAGTAGCATTATCAGTGATAATCTCACTTGGTAACCCATAACGACAAATTAATTCTCTTATTACAAATTTGATCACGACATTCCTGGTCACATTGGCATATGATGCAGCCTCAACCCACTTTGTGAAATAATCAATGGCAACAAGAATGAAGCGATACCCATTCGAGGCTTTTGGTTCGATTGGACCGATCACATCCATTCCCCACATTGAGAACGGCCAGGGTGCCGACATGACATTCAAGGGAGCTGGCGGCGTATGAACCTTATCAGCATATATTTGACACTTATGACACTTCTTCGCATAATTAAAGCAATCAGCCTCCATTGTCAACCAGTATTGGTCAGCCCTCAAGATTTTCCTGGCCATTGCATGACCGCTCGCATGTGTTCTAAAAGATCCTTCATGTACCTCCTCAATTATCCGTTTAGCTTCATTTGCGTCAATGCACCTCAACAACACCATGTCATGATTTCTTTTGTAGAGAATACCTCCATCTAAATAGAAACCCATTGCAAGTCTTCCTAGAGTTCTTTTGTCATTTTCTGAAGTGCCCGGAGGGTATTCCCTTCTTTGGATGAAACATTTGATGTCATGGTACCACGTTTTTTGATCAGACTCTTCCTCTATCACTTGAAAATATGCAGGATGATCACGACTTTCAATTTTGATGAGTGGTAGGTTCTTCTCGTCACTTACTTTGAACATCGAGGACAAGGTAGACAGTGCGTCAGCTAATTGGTTATCTTCTCGGGGAATATGATGGAATGTGACTTCGTCAAACTGCTCGATCAAACCTTTGATGTAATCATGGTACGGGATTAACTTGGCATCTCGGGTTTCCCATTCCCCTCTTAGCTGGTGGATGACTAATGCAGAGTCCCCATATACCTCTAGTATCCTTGCCTTTGATTCTATTGCTGCCAGGATCCCGAGCGCACAAGCTTCATATTCGGCTATATTGTTTGTACAATCAAAGCAAAGCCTTGCAGTGACAGGGAAATAATCATTTTCCGATGAGATTAGTATTTCCCCAATTCCATGTCCCAATGCATTAGAAGCTCCGTCAAATAACAAGGTCCACTTTTCTTTTTCTGGTGATTGCTCGCGATCAAACAAAGCCATTATATCTTCATCTGGGAAATCACATTGCATCGATCCATAATCTTCTACTGGCTTATTGGCTAGATATTCTGCAAGAGCGCTCCCTTTTATTGCTTTTTGGGTGACATAGGCAATGTCATATTCTGATAGCAGGACTTGCCAACGAGCAATTCTTCCAGTCAGAGCAGGCTTATCAAAGATATACTTGATTGGATCCATTTTGGACACCAACCAGGTAGTGTAACACAACATGTAATGCCTCAAATGGTGAGCCGCCCAAGCCAAGGCACAGCAAGTGCGTTCTATCAGTGAGTAGTTGGCTTCGCAACTGGTGAATTTCTTACTTAGATAATAGATGGCATGTTCCTTCCTTCTTGACTCATCGTGCTGCCCCAGTACGCAACCCATAGATTCATCTAGCACAGTCAAATACATGATGAGAGGTCTTCCCGGCACTGGGGGAACTAAGACCGGAGGCTCCTGTAGGTATTGTTTGATCTTCTCAAAGGCTTTTTGAAATTTTTCATTCCATGTCCCGGCCTGATTTTTGTGCAGTAATTTAAAGATTGGTTCGCATGTCGCGGTTAGTTGGGAGATGAACCGGGCAATGTAGTTCAATCTTCCTAAAAACCCGCGAACTTCTTTCTCCGTTTGAGGTGCTGGCATATCGATCACTACTACAGAAAAGGGCTTCAGTAGCGCTTTTTTTTGGCCTTTAGTAGCGCTTCAAAGCGCTATCTATTAACCCGCTACTGAAGGTGGGAGAGATTCAATAGCGCTTAAAAAAGCGCTACTGAAAGTAGGAATAGGTAGCGCTTCCTTGAGAAAGCGCTGTCTAAAGTTGGTAATAAGACAATCTATTACATACTTTAGACAGCGCTTTCTCAAGGAAGCGCTATCTATTTGTCACTTTAGGCAGCGTTTTTTCAAGAAAGCGCTACTGAAAGTAGGAATAGGTAGCGCTTCCTTGAGAAAGTGCTGTCTAAAGTTGGTAATAAGACTTTAGACAACGCTTTCTCAAGGAAGCGCTATCTATTTGACACTTTAGGCAGTGTTTTTTCAAGAAAGTGCTACTGAAAGTAGGAATAGGTAGCGCTTCCTTGAGAAAGCGCTGTCTAAAGTTGGTAATGGGACAATCTATTACATACTTTAGACGGCGCTTTCTCAAGGAAGCGCTGTCTATTTGTCACTTTAGACAACGTTTTTTCAAGAAGGCGCTACCTATCCCCCACTTTTTTTTTTTCATTATTCACTGTTTTTCTACATTTCCCACCTGCACAACCATCCCTCATCAATTCACGGTAACACTGCATTTAGGTACATCACACACATACACATATATAATGTACAAAGCTTACATACAATATTAATAAGCATATATATATATATATATATATATATATATATATATATATATAAACCAAACCAAATATCAAAATCATGCATATATAACCAATTAATTAAGTAATATACTCTAACACAATTCACAGTAACGCTTACACATAACCAATTCTACTATTTAAGTCCATAAACCAAAAGGTCGCTAACTTACACTAGATAATAACCATGCATACTAACAATGTGTACAAGCTAATCAACACACTAGTAGTAGTAGCCACAGTCGTTGATCTATTGTGTGTATCTTCATCTACAACCTTTTGAAATCCTCGATTGTAATCAGGGGCAAGCCCTCCCAGATCTGAAGATTATCAGTTTGTCCCATCTTTCTTTTGACCAATTTCATTTCTTTCTTCTTATTTAATGATAAGCTCATTACCCTGGAAACCCTTTGATCCTCATTACCAGTTTCTGCCCGAGCATGTAAAGGGGTATAATTTGCAAGTGTTCCCTTTGTCCTCCATCGAGATCCACATGCATTGCATAGCACTGTCTTCTCTGGTGGCCCATTGCGCCAAAGTGGTGTGCCTATTGCAATGCTTATATGTCAGATATCTATAAAATTTTAAAACCCTTGTAATCAGGAATATAAATGTATCTCAGATTGGATAGATTAATAGAAACCACATATTCATATTTCCCTGATATAATAGAAAACTGAACAAACAACTAGAATGTTGAGATAGTATCATCTGTCAGCATTCATTATCATAAGGAACGAACAATTTATGAATGAATTGTTGACAATCTGCCTGTTATTAGCCACTAGTTTCAATGTTTTAGAAAATACAAAGCAATACCCTTCTGCAAGTAAAACAAGATATTGGTCCATACTCTACATTCCTCAAGCAGATAGCAGTAAAGCTCAAATTAAAAAGACATGCAGACTGGTGGTGAAGACTATGTTTTCATTTGAACTGAAAGGATTAAAATTTGTCTGATGAGTATCACTCAAGGCATCAAAGTTAAGGCAATCTAAATGAAACATTCTCATTCTTGGTGACCAAAATCATTGTAGTCAAGCGCTGGCACTAGAGTTTTGAAGTGCACACCAATAGCAATGACTTCAACGCTTGGAAACTGTTTCAAAATTATCAGAAGAACAATCAACATCTATAAGGCTTAAGGTGAACTGTTTCATGAACCAGAATTGTTCTTTCAATTTGAGAAAGCTTGAAAATATAATAATGAATAATCATGAAGATTGAATTTTTTTTTCAACTGGAAGGGAGGGGAGTAAGACATGTATGAAGGATGAATACAATGCATGGACCAATCTTCTGATACAATGAGAAGTTTCTCTGCAGAGAAAGTGACAATAAAACAACTTTGTAAAATCCTTTTACAACACATGAGTGGATTAACTATGGGCATTTTACAAATGCAGAATTCTCTTCCTTTTCTTTTGCACTCTATCTTAAGTTCGCATAACTCAAATGGGAAGAAGTAAACTGTGAGTTGACTCTTTTTGATAAACACCTTTAACATGAATAGGTGTTCTGCCTATCAAGTAACAAGTCCAGTCCAATATTCAATAGATTTTGAGCTTAATTTGGCACCAATTACATTTGCTCATACTTCAAACACAATAAAAAAAAAACAAAACAAAAACCCAACAAAGGACTGAGAACAAACACATCAAAAAAGGAACCTAATAGAATTTTTCAGAACTTTAAATTCCAAATATTCTAGCCAACAAGAATACTTGTACTCTTGAATTCTAATACATCCAGAAGAACATTATGCTAATTTTTTTTTTGTCTGTTTATATTGGCCAGCAACTCTTCCTTTTGCATATATCTCTATTTAATCAAAATCACAATCCAAGCTAATGGTTCCAGAACACACTTTGAATAAAAAAAAAGGGACAAATTTTCAACAACAAAAAAATGGAAACAAAAAATTGTATGTTGGAGAAACAAATGTGTCACCTTGGATCACAACAGTTGGAGCCAGCACAATGGATAGAGATTTTCCTGCATAATTTAGGCTTGGGAATGGAAGAAAGTTCACTGGAGTGTCAATCTATAAAGGGATAAGCATGGTATCAGTTAAGAAACAATATCCTTTGATATACATGGGGAGTAACTCCAGCAGTCCTGATCCAAAATCTTTGTGCTTGGAAGGTACTTTAGATTGTCACTTGGTTTCAGGAAAGATTGTGATTTGTGACAGAGGCATTAGTCCTAGGGTGCAGAAGGGTCAGGTGGTGAAAAATGCTGGAGGCTTGGGAATGATTCTTGCAAACACTGAAGCTAATGGAGAAGAGCTTGTTGCAGATTGTCACCTCCTTCCAACAGTTGCAATAGGAGAAAAAGAAGGCAAGGAACTCAAACATTATGTGTTAACAAGTAAAAAAGCTACTGCAACTCTAGCTTTTTTGAAAACAAGGTTGGGAATTAGACCATCTCCTGTAGTAGCAGCCTTTTCATCAAGAGGGCCTAATTTTCTCACCCTTGAAATTCTGAAGCCTGATGTAATGGCTCCTGGGGTGAACATTCTTGCTGCTTGGAGTGGAGTCATTGGTCCATCAAGTTTACCAACAGATCACAGGAGGGTTAATTTCAATATACTGCCTGTAACTTCAACGTCATGTCCACATGTTAGTGGGATTGCTGCATTGCTCAAGGCTATGCATCCAGAATGGAGTCCAGCTGCTATAAAATCTACTTTAATGACAATAGCTTATGTTCATGACAATACCATCAAGCCTCTCAGAGATGCCTCAAGTGCTGAACCTTCAACTCCTTATGATCATGGTGCTGGACACATTAACCCCAGAAGAGCCCTTGACCCAGGTTTGGTCTATGACATTAAGCCAAAGGATTACTTTGAATTCCTGTGCACACAGAACATACTAAAACCATGCCTTTATCTCTTAAGCTGTCAATGCTAATTCTGCGGTTTACTCAATAAGGGTCTGTGCACACAGAACATACTAAAACCATGCCTGATGGAATATTGACTCAATCAGGGGTAAGGTTGTAAAGAGTACTAGAGTAGGGACTAATAACAAAATCTTCTATGTCTAAGGATTAGAGAATAAATACTTTAGGGACTTATCCCTACGCTTTGCTATCTGATATAACCAAAAGAAAACCAGGTTAACACAGTTTTTTTTTTGTGTGAAAACCAGGTTAACACAGTTGATGCTATAATATTTCTGCCTAGATAATCTCCAGATAAACATAAAAGAAGAAGAAGAAAACAAAAACACAAACCTCAGCTTGGAAAAACCTTAATTTATCAGGTCACAACCAAGAAACTATAGGCCTTCCAATTAACTTAGACAAAAAGAAGCATGACGATGCTCCAGCAGTGGCATTGAAAACAATTAACAGGATCCCTCGAACCACTCCAAAAAGAGCCCCACTAACAAAGACATGAAAATTGTTCCTGGAATCATAAAAGTCTGCATGAAGTTGTAGGTGGAACAGTAACCAAGAATGAATTGTGCACAATGGTTTTTTGCATACTACAAAATATTATCTCTGCACAAAAATAAAACTAACAGAATAAAACACAGTAACTATATACACACATATAGATTGAAACCATCAAGCAACACATTACAACTCAAATTTGTATTCCTTCATTTCTTCATTAAAACCATGCCAGGACTATATAGCTACGTTTCCAGCCATCAGAACTATAACCTAATTCTAATTGGATAATCTCACGGTCCAGATTATTGGCACAAACTGAAATCAAGATGTGACTGGATGTTGGTGATCGTGTGAAAAAATACACTCAAGCAAAATGATTTCAAATTTCAAATGTAACAAACCAAATACCTTCAACAGGGGTTTCGACTGGGTTCTCCAATTGAAATCTAATGTCATGCGATTGGGTTAAGGCAGTGTGAAGAAGTGAGACGCGAACCAATCTTAAAGTGTGCCAGAGACGAAGTTAGGGCAGCACTCTGTTTTGAGATGAAGAGATAGAAAAACAAAGAAGTTAGGGCAGCATCGATGGAGAACGAAACTACAGAGAGAGCAACGGGAAGCTGCGCGAGAGGATTTGAGCGTCAGTGTCACCGATGGAGAACAAAACTGCAGAGAGAGGAAAGGGGGACGGACGGCGTAGGGGACAAAGATTGCAGCACACTAAAAACAAAGTCTCATTCATTGATTTGGGGAAAAGAGAAGTCAGAAACAAAGTTTGAGAATGAGGGTTTGAGAACGAGGGAAAAGAGCCGCGTGAGAGAAAGATTTAGTAAAAGGGGAATAGATAGCGCTTCTTTGAAAAAGCGCTACCTATTTATTTATCTATGATAGCGTTTTTTGGAGGAAACGATATCTATTCTCTTACTTATAATAGCGCTTCCTCAAGAAAACACTATCTATTCCTATCAATCTAAATTTAATAGCATTTCATTAAAGAAGCGCTGTCTTAGAATAAGGAATAGATAGCGCTCTCTTGAGGAAGCGCTATTAAAAACCTTCCGCCTATTTTTTAGTAGCGTTTTTCATTGAAATGCTACTGAAAGTGCGCTACTAAAACCCTTTTCTGTAGTAGTGTATGATTGCTCGAACTTTTTCAGGATCAACCTCTATTCCTCTTTAACTAACAATGAACCCCAGAAGCTTGCCTGATTTCACTCCAAAAGTGCATTTGGCTGGATTCAATCGGAGCTTAAACTTTCTTAACCGCTCAAAAAGTTTCTGCAGATTATCAACATGGTCATCTTTGGATCTGGATTTGGCGATCATGTCATCTACATAAACTTCTATCTCCTTATGCATCATGTCATGGAATAAAGCCACTATAGCCCGCTGATATGTTGCCCCGGTGTTTTTCAAGCCAAAGGGCATAACCTTGCAGCAAAAGGCTCCCCATAAAAAGACAAATGTAGTTTTCTCCATATCTTCAGGTGCCATCTTGATCTGATTATATCCCAAGAATCCATCCATGAAAGAGAATAATGCATGTTGAGCAGTATTATCTACAAGAACGTCAATGTGAGGCAGGGGAAAGTCATCTTTTGGGCTAGCTCTATTCAGATCTCGATAGTCAACACACATTCGAACATTTCCATCTTTCTTGGGCACAGGAACGATGTTAGCAACCCATTGAGGGTATTTTACCACTTCTAGGAAACCAGCATCCAGTTTCTTCTTGACCTCCTCCTTGATTTTTAAAGACATTTCCGCTTTCATCCTTCGTAGCTTCTGTTTTACTGGAGGACACTCCGGCTTTAATGGCAGTTTGTGTTATGCTACACTAGGGTCTAACCCTGGCATGTCTTGGTACGACCATGCGAAAACATCTTTATAATCCATCAACAACCTAATCAACCTACTTCGCTCATTTTCTTTCAGGGAAAGGCCAATCTTGACCTCTTTTTTATCGTCTTCTGTTCCCAAATTGATTAGTTCACTCGGTTCTTCATGGGGCCAAATTTCCCTAGCTTCTTGTTCTACCAACCTCAATAATTCAGGAGGGACTTCCCCATCATCATCAACAACCTCATCAGCATGATCAATAGGATAGTCAAAATTGTATGCTGAGTTATTAACACTGTCATTTTCAAGAGAGTCACTTTTAGATCTGCATTTTGATAGTTATCAGGGAAAGATGAATGAATAACGATTAAAGATGGGAAACTGCATTTATTGGTGAGGAACGATGAATAAAAGCTAAAGTAAAAAAACAAAAGGGATAAGAACATAAATATATTGAATGCATGCATTTAATGATAAGTCATACTGAAACGGAAACAAGTAAGCCCATTACAACAAAAATCCTAAAGCCTTGGGCAGAGCTAAAGGATAAGCATTACAGAATTACTTTGAAAAAAACTTTATGGTCCTGGGGAACTCAATGACCTCCCAATTAGTGAGCTCTGTATCCGGAGGGCATGGATACACCAAATTGACACCATGATCGGCGAGATAATCATCTTTAACAGCTGCTGCTTGGTCCAGGAATGCGAACCCTACACTTCGGAAGCTCTGTCGAATGCCACGGATGGGAACCCTTTCAGCCTCGAATTCACGATTTTCCAGCCGAGCCAACCTTTTTCTTTTCTTCTCTTCTATAACCCTCATCTTGTCGGCCTTGGTGGGTTTATATCCCAACCCAAACCTGTCCTTGTTCTCGGTGGGCATGAGGATGTCAGTGACACCTTGGCTATTCTTCCCCAAACCGCTTCCGGGTCGGTATCCTCCTTCGAGCATAACCCTTGTCATCATAACGGACGCTTTAGATGACTGAGGTTTCAAGAGTGAAGCACATCCCCGACATAAGTGGCATTGGCAATTTCAAGTGATTGGAAAGCGGTCTCGAGAGCTTCTTCGGCATCTTCAATGTAAGGGGTTGTTGATGGCTTACTCACCAACATATCCTCTTCTCCAGAAACAATTATCAATTTACTATCAACAATGAACTTCACTTTCTGGTGCAATGTGGAAGGTACAGCTCCTGAAGAATGAATCCATGGTCATCCTAGGAGACAACTGTAAGTTAGTGTGATGTCCATTACTTGGAAGAGTATTTCAAAGGTGCAGGGGCCAACCTAAATGGGCAATTCAATTTCCCACATGACTTCCCTCCGTGTACCATCAAAAGCTCTCACAATCATTGTGCTAGGATTCATATGAGTTCCATCGAAAGGAAACTTTGCCAGTGTTGACTTTGGCATTACATTCAAAGAAGAACCATTATCAATGAGGACCCTAGCCATGACATGATCTCGACACTTCACGGAGATGTGTAATGCCTTGTTGTGCCCTATTCCTTCAACTGGAATTTCATCATCAGTGAAAGTGATATAATTATCAGCAACGATGTTACCCACGATGTTATCAAGCTTATCAATTATGATGTCATGAGAGACATGAGCTTGATTCAACACCTTCATCAGTACTCTCCTATGTGGCTCAGAATTCATCAACAAAGACAAGAGAGATATCCGAGCTAGAGTTTGATTCAATTGATCCACAACCCTGTATTCGCTTTGCTTGATGAACTTCAAGAATTCGCCGACTTCTTCATCAGATACCTCCTTTTTATTATCACCCCCTTTGGTATCCTTTTCAGCCAGCGTTCCTTCCACCTTTTCTTTCCCCTTGCGATCTTTTTCTTCCTTTTTTGTTCCCTCCCTTCGCAATACCTCTGGAGTATAAATGCGACCACTCCTAGTCATTCCACCAATTCCCGAAATGTTGGTAACCACAGTGGCCCCGTTGGGAGGACTTTGTTGAACCTGCCTATCATATTTCCATGGTACCGCTTTGGTGTCCTTGTAAGGGAAAGGACCTGGGACTCAGATGACAACTGGTGTTGGCCGACTCGAAACCGGCATAGGTTCCTTCTCAGTATAGTGTATCACCAGTGGCTTCGGAGCGACTTGCTCAGGAACCAGTTGAGGATTAATCACAATAGTAAAAGGAGTTATCTTAACTGGAGTTGAGGAAATTGTGGATTCAGCGACCATGTTAATGCCACACTCATTCGATTCACAACCAATTAAGATAATCTTCATATCCATTAACTGTTGCACAACCTGTCGAAATTCTGTACAGTCTTCAATCGAATGCCCCACATTCCTGTCGAAGTCACACCTTATTTCTTCATCAAGAGTCTTCTCTTCAACAAATGAGGTTTGCACCAATCCATGTTTTTGCATCTCCCTTAAAATAACTCTCATGGGAGTTCTGACATCAGCCATTTGACTCTTAAGAGTAGGTCCCATAAAGCTATCAATGGCATTGACTCCCAAACCCCCATGATTTGGCATAGGACCTTGTGCCCCATTCGGAGCATCTTTCTGAAAGCTCAACCACTTAGCATCGATAAGGTCTTGTACCTTAAATTTGAAAGCCCTGCAGTTCTTAGTGGAATGACCTATTGCCCCCGCATGATACTCACATTTAGCATTTGGGTCAAACAACTTCGGATAAGGAGGTCCCAATGGTTTCATTGGGATAGGAGTCAGCATAGATTTGCTTATAAGCTGATGCAGTAGCTCAGTGTAGGTCATGGGTATCGGGTAGAAATGTACTGGCTTTCTTTCTGAATTATACGGTGGTCTTGTTTGGCTGGTGTTTGGGTTTGGACCTAGGGGTTGAACAATTTGAGGTGGCATGGTAGGGTGTGTTTGAGGTTAAAAGGGGTATGATGGCCGGTAAGGAGCCATCTGTTCAGGATTTGGAAATTGTGAGGTGGCAACGATGTATGGCTGGATGGCCTGATGATATGGAGGTGGTTGGTAATATGGGGTGTATTGGGCTTGGAAGGTAAGTGTTTGGTTTGGTTTAAATTGGTTCGGTTTCTTTTGTTCAAAGGTTACTGTATGTGCTTCTCCCTCCTTCTTTTTCACAAACGGGGCTTTCTTTGGGCCATTCGCTAATGAAGTCTCAGTGATTTTGCCAGTCCTCATTCCACTTTTGATTCTTTCACCGATAATGACCATGTCAGAAAAGTTCGATGACACGCTTCCAATCATTCTATCATAGAAAGGCGACTGGAGTGTATCAATGAACATTGCCACAATTTCTTTCTCGGTCAATGGAGGCTCCACCTGAGCAGCCAGTTCCCTCCATCGTTGTGCATACTCCTTGAAAGTCTCTGTGTCTCTCTTTGCCATATTTTGGAGTTGCATCCTATCGGGAGCCATGTCAATATTGTACTTGTATTGCTTCAGGAATGCATCTGCTAGATCTTTGAAGGATCGGATGTGGGGCCATTTGAGATGCGTGTACCAATTTGAAGTTGCCCCAGTTAAACTGTCTTGGAAGAAGTGAATCAAGATCTTTTCATCTTGAGCGTATGATGCCATCTTCCTTACATACATGGTCAAATGGTTTTTGGGACAAGTGGTTCCCCGATATTTTTCGAAATCGGGTACCTTACATTTTGGTGGAATTACAACATTTGGCACCAGACAAAGTTACGAAGCATCCCGCAGACCATAACTATTTACTCCAATGGCCCGTAGTCTTTCTTCTAGCACTTCCAACTTTTCTTTAGATTGGCCATTCCCTCCTGACTGATTCACTGGAGTTTCACCGTACATATTCTGAGGGAAGGAGTATAGCATGTAGGAGGATCCGAAGTTTGGCATCATTTGAGTCCCCTGGGGTCCATAATGTAGGGTGTATTCTGGATTTTTTGGATTAGCAGAAAATGTCACCGTCGGGGTGTTATCATCTGTAGGGTTGACAGTTTTTGTTTGTGGCATTTCGACAGCATCGGTGGGGGATTGTGTCTGAGTGATATGTTTAGAGTTTTGAATGCCATCTTGTGGGTTGGGGGCTGTTGGTGGCACAAATCCACGAGGCAAACCGTATGGGGGATTGTTCGGGTCAAATGAAAGATGAGTTTGGTTGCTTGGATAAATAGTGAGAGGTATCATGGCCCCTGGTTGGTTGAAGCCTTGAGGAGGAATCTGAGCAAAACCGGGCGGAATGAGAGGTGTGGCCGGATGTCCTTCGTTCGAGGCTGGAGGGTTCTCCTCTGTGTTCTTTTCCTTCTGCATTGCTTATAGGATCTCCATCATCTTAGCCATCTGATCCTTGATCTGACTGACTTCATCCCTGATCTCTTGGACTTCTTCTAGTTCATCTGCCATGGCTCTTGCCTGTGACCGAGTGCGCTAAGGGTGTCTTCGAGCAATTGTTCAGAAAAGCCACACACTATTTTAATCGAGACAAAAGTGAGAACCAAAATGTTGGAAAAATGCAAAAAGATTTTATGAAAATCACCTTTGGAGTTTATTTATTTTTTGAGTTAACACCTTATAACAGACAAAAGATGGTCCCTCCATCCCACACAAAGAGCATTGTGCTCATAAGATGAAATGGAGTTGACAACAAATCTAGGAGAAAAACAACTCTCCACAATAGATGTTGTCTCAAACACACTAGCAATTCTGAATTGAGACATCTCGTCCTACCCTTTGCACAGAAGGAAGAATCCTATAAAGCAAAGATGTAGTTGACAATATACTAAAGGAAGACCATGCTCCACGATAGGTGCCGTCGCAAGTCAAGTGCAAGAGCTGTAGTGCGAAGGAATCATAGAAGCAAGAACTGATTTCATTAAAAACTCCTCAAAGCAATACATAGAATTATGGAGGCAAGGCCATATTTCATTAAAATCTCCTCAAAACAATACATAGATTGGGATTACATCATAATTCTCGGCATTGTTACAACATTTTCATCCTAAAGTCAATAGCTTAGGTCTCTTTCTTTTTAGCCCTCGAGCAAACCCTCCACACATTTGCATGAAATCATCCAACTCAGCCGGGAGACGAAGCATAGGGTCCGCACGAATTTGTTTTTCTGTCTTTTCAAAGCATTGGACAAAATTCGGAACACGATAGCTTAGCTCCAAATTCATGCTCATATATCTTTCTTTCCATATGTCAATATCTATCCCTCGCTCTCGCGCCTCTTCTCTCCACCACTTCATGGCATTCATTGCTTGAACCACTTGATCATGATAGTGTTTTGCTGAGGTCCAACCTAAATCGCACTGCTTCTTGATTTCGACTAGTAGGATATTCAGCTCTCGGACCTTTTGTACCAATTCATCAGTCATCCTATCTTGTGCACAAATTTGCTTTTGTAATTTGCCATTGACTCCCCTTTGTCAATTGACTTCTACTTTCAATGACTTTCTCACATCTCCTTGCTGCATGACTTCTCCTTCTAACTGACGCTTTTTTTTCTTAGTTGATGCCTCTCTGTTGTCAAAGACAATACTTTGCTTTCAAGATTCTGGATCCTAGTCATGACGCTCGGCGGGACCTTGTCTGTATTCTTCAGGACTCTTGAGGTTATGGAGATATCTGCACACAAATCTTTTAAATGTTCATTTTCCTTTGTTAATTTCTCACAACGCTTCTGACCAATGGCTATTTTCAACTCGGCATCTTGCTTTTGTTGTTCCATTTCCTTCACTTGTGCTTCCAGGACTTTCAGTTGTTCTTCCATTTGAGTTACTGAAGGGGAGTAGTCTTCAGCTTTCGTTCTTTCTGCAGGAATGTTGACGGGACCTTTCCTTGATTTTCTCCATGCTTCATACTCTGAGACAATGATTAGGATTGGTCGGCCCAATTGTGATCTCCCCGCCATCCTCACATTTTTCCATGCATTTCTAACTTCTTTTGCCAACAACTTGGTATTCTCACCATCCTCGTATCGGAAACAACATCCACTGAGTTGTTCTTCTCATGGCACGGTTTGCATCCAACAAAGTTGTCGTAAGGCTATGGCGGGTGTGTAGGATATGCACCCTCTAGGGCCCATCAAAGGAACATTTGGATAGTCACCACAACTATAAATGATATCTTGCCCCTGTTGACTTTTGTACCATGGGCATACCCACTTAAAAGAGTTTCTTTCCACTTTGTCAAACTCGCTCTTCCATTCCTCTTCATTAAGCTGTCTTGTAGGGATGTTATGGAAGCCTCTTAGTGGATCTTAATGGTGGTTGACATAGCCTTTTGCGTACATGTGATTCATGACCCATACATAGAGCAACTGTGCACAGCATCTAAGCTTCCCCTTTGGATGCCGCTGGCAAAATTCTAGAGTCAAAAGCGTTTCAGCCAATACTGCCGGCACAGGGTTTTTCTTTCTTTCAACTGTGAAGAACACATCCATTGCTGCTTGATCTATCATGTCTAGCGCCGATGGAAATAGAACCAACCCATATATTGCTAGTGCCAATACCCTCTCAAAGGTTTCCCAGTCTTGTCGATCCATTAGTTTCCTCAAATGATTTTCAAGAAATTTTCGGGTCAACCCTCGCGAGTTTGAGTGCTCGGTCAAGTTCACTTCAATCTCAGGAAGCCCTAGTAACCCCGCTATGCTTGCAGTGGTCAAATATTGCCCTAGGTGAAAGTACACAACGGGATTTTTCTGCATTGGCAACCTTAACAGGCCAACATATTTTTCAATAGTGGGTGTAATGTCCATGTTTGGCAACTCGAAGCATCTGAGATGTGGGCTTCAATACCGACTTAGAGCACTCAAAACAGTAGCTTGAACCGGTATGAAAATTAGGTCCAAGATCCCTCCATACTTCTTGACAAAGCTTTTTCGATGTTCTTGAGGCAAAGATTGGCTCAACTCTTTCAGATTCTCTAATGAGTTCAAAATCACCCTGGAGCTCTAGATGGTGGGAGTATTGCTAGTGTGTCTGACTTTTCCATCTCTTGTTATCAAAGGTGTTATCTCTCACCAAATTATCTGTGCAAGGGAAATTTTATTTTATTAATAACATTTGGAAAGCAAAAAAACTTATGCATGGGAGTGTACCAAGATGCATGAATGAATGACATATTGACGATGCATGGCCTAAAATACTACTTGCACGAGTATACAATGAATAAGAATGAGTGTAACAGGATGCATGAATGAATGGCGTGTTAAGGTGCATGTGGGATGCGTGCAGAAAATCGTTATGATGCATGAGATATAAATGTGATTATTCATGTTGCAAAAAAGATGGACTGCGCTCCCTTTTTCCTACATAGGTCATATCCTAAAGTTGGGACTTCTGAAGTCAAGACCCTATTTTGGTAGGCTGCTAATGGCATTTTATGTGCATGACTTTCGGGACAGATCTTGACCCCTAAACATATGGTCCCCGGATTACCCTCATCTTAAAGATAAGGATCCAAATCCATGAACCTCACCACAGGGACAAATAAGTCACAATATGGTAATCCAAGTACCGGTAGCAATCCGAGCGGGAGAATCAGTGACTGTCAGGGACGCAAAAGTATCACAATAACATCACTGAAACCCCTTCTAATCTTATGGCATTCCAAGACTCGGGTATAGAGCCCAAAAGTGTGTGCAACATGTGATAGTGATGTGTGTGATGGGAGCATACAAACCTTCACAAAAACCCACTAAAACAAAACTACCCCAAACCTGCAAAAAGGGAACAAACAATACCAATACAAGAGTTTTCTATCCTAAGGTTGCAAGAATATACAAAAGCATTTATGAAAGCATTAAAAAAAGAAATAAAAAAAAAGGGTAAAACAAATATTTCAAAGATGTTTAAAAAAAAAATTTTGCACAACCAACTATGATAGGCCTGACTCTCAAAAGTCCCCAGTGGAGTCACCAGCTGTCGCGACCGTCCCATCCGGGAGCCGCTAAAAAAGGAGATATAAAGACAGAGGAGTCGCCACTAAAATTTTTATTGGAAAATCTTAGAAAACCCAATTATTTAAAGGTAAACTGGTAAAAAAAAAACAGAGAGAGATGAGTCCAGGAGTCAGTTACGAGTAGGGAAGGTGCTAGCACCCCACATCGCCCGTTTTAAGAAACGGTACCTCAAGTTAATTGTGCAAAAAACATTTTAATAACATTTTTAAATATTTATTTTACCCAAAAAATTATTTAAAAGGAAGTATTATTTTTAATTTTTAATATTTTAAATTTTTATTAATTTTTATATTTTTAAATTTATTGTTTATAAAAACTAAATGAGGTTGAACACGGCACATGAGTCCACAGGGCAACCTTA
Organism: Sophora flavescens; assembly: GCA_030762895.1. Lineage (NCBI taxonomy): Eukaryota > Viridiplantae > Streptophyta > Magnoliopsida > Fabales > Fabaceae > Sophora > Sophora flavescens. Next base: position 109,810,364 of record CM061063.1, read on the forward strand.
AATCTAAGAGACTGAACATGGCAGCGTGTCCGTAGAGCATCCCTAAAAATAGAAAATTTTAATTATTTTGATAAATTATTTTAACATAAAAAGAGACAAAAGAGGAAAATTTAGTTTTGGCTTAACAAGATGATTTATCTTGCTCCTACGTATTCCCAGGTGCGATGGGAAACTCAAAGCCACGTAGTTCTTTAGAAAATATTTGATTGGTTGGTTGATTTTATTTTTGGTAAATATTTGATTTTTTTTATTTTCTTGTTTTAGAAAAGAATTTTATTTTAAAATAAATTCACCTTTGCGCAGAGTCCAAGATAGCAGCGCTACACGATAAACCCCTACAATTCATACGACACTTGAGGATGAATAAGTCCATACATCAACATCGTAGATTGTTGCATGAATTCAAAAGATATTTTTATAAAATGAAATTGAGTAAAATTGGTTAAAAGTATAAATTGAAAAAAAACATTTTTATTATTTTTTATAAAAGATAATTCACTCTTCCACGGGGTTAAAGATAGCGGAGCTATACGATAAACCTTTACAATTTTTACAACACTTGAGGACGAAAAATCGTACATCAATACTATAAATTGTTGCATGAATTCAAAATATTTTATCTTATAAAATTGAATAAAAAATTGTAAAAAGAGTAAATTGAAAACATTTACTATTTTATACAAAAAGGGATTCACTCTCGCACAGGGTTAAAGATAGCGGAGCTATACGATAAACCCTTACAATTCATACAACACTTGAGGATGAAAAATCATACATCAACATTGTAGATTGTTGCGTGAATTCAAGGACATTTAATTTTTTGTAAAGTTGGATAAAATTTTGATAAAAAGAATAAATTAATTTTTACAAAAAGAAGGAATTCTTTAAAAAAAGGTTTCGTTTGGAAGGATTTTCATTATGAAAAAAACTTAAAAGAAGATTTATTATTTTACCCTTATTTTTGAAAAAGGAATTTGTTATAAAAAAAGATTTTCAATTGAGGAACAAAGAAACAACAAACTCCTCTTTTTTAAGAAAGAAATGATTTTTTTTTCATTTTTCATTTTTTTAGAAAAATAATTTTCTAAAAGAAGGATTGAAAATCTTTTTAAGAATCCTTTTTATTTTTTATTTAAATTTTGTTTTAACTAGTCCCAGGCTTATGAAAAAAGAGAGAGGCCTAGTGATTAGCCCACAGCTTACGTTTCATGCTGATGAGTCTAACTACATCCTTGGCCCAGTTACAAACATTAAAAAAATAAAAATTAAATTTTGGACCTAACAGACATAGCCCAAAGATTTTTTTTTTAACAAACTTCTATTTTTTCTTTCTGCTTTCTGTCTGGCCCAAATCTTATGGAAACAAAACATTAGAAAAATAAAATAAAATAAAATAAAAGGGTCATATGCTGCACCAGACCCAAATATTAGAGCCCAATAAGTGATAACCTAATAAAATTAAGTATATGACATAAAAGAAGAGAATGATAGTTGAAAGGAAGGTCAGGGAGCTCTCTGTTACCAATAGAAGAGAGAAGGACCAAGGAGAGTGGTGGCATGGAAGGAGGGAGGCGCGACGGAGGCGAGGGTGGAAGGTCGTTCCAGTGATGCGGATCTGCGACTCCGGATGGCGGAGCTGCGGTCTCGGACATGAATCTGGGATGGTGTGGCACGTCGTTGCAGCGAACGACGAAGGGAGGTCAGAGGTCCGAGGTGGCGGTTCTGGTTTCTTGATGGCGACAACGTACATTGACGGAAGAGAACAAACCAGATGTGAGGGATGAAGAGATAGGCCGCGTGGTGATCTTCTCCACTTCGAGCGGTGGCAGACGGTGCTCCTAGGGGCGACGGATAGTGGCTGGGAGCAAAGGGGAAGAAGATGTGAGGGGTGGAAGGAGAAGATGGGTTCTGTGAGTAGAAGAAGAAGAATGAAAAAGATAAAGGAAGAAGGAGTGGTCGTGGCTAAGAGGAATAGGAATATTGTGGCCTCTAGGTGATTTTTTGTTTTTTTATTTGTTTTTTGAAAGTAGAAACAGAGAATGGAGAAGAAAAAAAGAACGGACCTAACTGTATTTTCCTTGTGTTTTTTCGTTTTCTCCCCCCTTTTGGTCATTGTTGAATGCCTAATTTATAGCACAAACAAGGGAAGAAGATGACAAATCTTCTTGTTAGGCCAGCTGGTGTGGGTACAAGTAGTGGGGAGCAAATCAGCCTTTACTCCCACCATTCTACAGGGGCAGCCATGGTGCAAGGGCCTGGAGGACTGTACCATTATCCCTCTTTTTTTCTTAAAAAGAAGAAGATGACAAAGAGGGGTACAAGTGTGGGAGCAGGACATAATTTTTATTTTTATTTTTATTTTAAGCACTCTTCTTTTTTTTTTTTTTTGAGTTTTGGCTGTGGGCTCAACAATTGCAAAAGAAAATTGGGCCAAGAACATAACAAAGATATATATATATATATATATTTTACAATTTTATATTTCTCTTTTGTTTTCAAAAATATTAATTAAAAAGAAAACACCCGGATAAAATTAGGTGTTCACAAGATATATGCTATGCGATGCAGTGCTACTCCACTACTCCCTTATGCGCTTGGATCCATTCTATCTCAGGAAGTCAACTTCGGAGTTACATATATCTACATTGGCCAATAAGCACCAACGTCGGGGCAATCCACCAAACCTTGGGTGGACCCCTAGGATAGCCAGTGTTGGACGATTCTGGGCAAGTATACCCAGTCGTGCAAGTAATACGGTGGTGAGACCGGTTTATCGTATCCACGGGGATTGGATGTCAACTACCAATTCACAAACTCAGCAACTATCTAGACTAAACTATAAATCAAGAGAAATCAAAATAAACAAAAGAAAAGAAAGAAAATCTTTTTGTCTTTTTGGGGACTTTTAACAAACACTTGGAGTGCAGAAAGGATATGTTGGGATCAGATTTCACCAAACCTCTATCTCATGCAATACCAGGACTAGATACCTCCCATTCATGCTTCAGATATTAAAATCAATCCACTAAATTACTCAAACCCCGATTCCTCGGATGGCAAGAGCCTAAATCCACTAATAGACCCTAATTCCTTAGGTGGCCTAGATTAATGAATTTGCATTAAGATTAGGGATTATGCGATTACTAATAAACCTAGTTCCATTCCTAGATACAAGGCTTACTAGGCGATTAAATTCAGTTCCGGTTATGATACGAACGTCCCCATTGCATACCAAAACACAAATCAAGTCATGGGGGTGCTAGCCACAACAAGCATTAAGCACAGAAAAATAACCACTAATATGAAGACATGAACACAGATTAATCAGTCAAGGCAAATACATAATAATAAGTTTGATTACATCTAATCCCAACAAATAGGGATTAGCTACTCATAAACAGAGAAAACCAAACCAGAGAAATAGGAGAAGAGGAGAAAAGAGGCTCCATGTGAGCTTTCCTTCTTCTTCAAAGCAACCCCTCTTGGCTCCCTTCTAGGGTTGAAACCCTAGCCCAGCCACAGCCTCCAAGTGCCTCCAAATGACTCCCTCTGGACCCCTCTTGTTCTGTTTGCTGCGCTCTTATTTATAGATCTGCTGCGCATCACGGCCGTGATGGCCATCACGGTCAGGCCGTGACGCGTTCTGGAGTGGGCGTACTTGCACAAAATGGAGTCTCGTGAGGCGAGCCCTATGTTCGCGACGCGAAACTTAATTTTCTGGTTGGTCACGGCCGTGATGTCTGTCACGGGCAGGCCGTGACAGCTTCTGACTTTTGCCTTCCGCTCTGCTTGATCACGGCCGTGATGGTCATCACGGCCAGGCCGTGATGGGCTCTGTTTGGCTCATATTCTTCACTTTTCAAGCTCTATTTCATACAAGCTCCATCATGGCTAATTTTGAGCATTTTTACATTAATTCCTGCAAAACAACACCAAGAAACCGCTTCACCCGTTCCAAGGGAAAATCTAACTAAAATCAAATAGAGAATGCCTAATCTATATGCAATATGCATGCAAAAGTATATAGAAAACATGATGTAAAATCACACTATCAGCCAGCACATCTTACTCTCGGATGCACACCCGGGGGGGGCACGATTCACCTAACTCTCCGATGAATCACCGCGGACTACCAGATCGCCTTACTCTCGGACGACCTCCCCTATGTTGAACATCCCCCACTAACATCTCTGATGCGTGAATGCATGATCAACACAACACACGATCACAATCACCACTTCCGCTTGGGCCACTGGGCTACCCAAGTTTTATCACCATCAACACCTCGACCACTCAGCTATCGAGGATTAACATTATATTTTCATCGTTTAATCTTTTAACACTCTGACCGTTCTGCACCAGAGATTACCACCTCGACCACTCGACTATCGAGACCCCCTTGGCAACTAGGCTACCAAGGTAAAATATCATATTTAATTAACACTCTGGCCATTAAGCACTAGAGATTACCACCTTGATCATCATGCATCAAGGCCCCCTTGGCCACTTGGCTACCAAGGTACAACGTCTTATCACTTGTCTTTTGTCTTCATGTTTGTTTGGTGTCTTATTAGATTATTTAAGACATTTGGGGTGAAACACCCCTTGTTATGATTTCTGAATTCTGATCTGTACAGGGAGGCATGGGTGTGCTTCCCCCTCAGCACGGGCGTGATGTACCACCAGTCAAGCACGACCATGCTGACTATTGACCACCGGCGTGCTTGAGCAGCGTGCCCTTTTTGAAATTTGAAATGGAGCACGGGCGTGCTCCTTATTAAGCACAAGCATGCTCCCTAGAGCATAGCCGTTTATAAACCCTTTGCCAAATCCTTTAGGGTAAAGATACGGATTAAACCTACTGGCTTTTACTAAGTCTTTGACCATTAATTTCATTATTTTTGGCTTAATCTTCATGTCTTGCAAATAGGGAAATTAATCCTTTAATTCAGTTTCATTTAATTATCCCTAAACACTCATGGATCAATCCCTAGGGTCCTTGACTAAACCTTTTGGCATAAACCTTGCCTCTCATTACTATCGTTCAGTTTTATGAGCAAAAAGGGGAAAACCTCCTTTAACATCATTAACAGTTTTTCATCGTTTTAGCATTAACACGTTCACAACGAACAACCAACAACCAAAACATCATAATTTCATCATGTTCATCACAATGACATATTATTAAACACGTTAACATCATCATCCTAATAACCAGTTTAAGCATACCAAACATAAACACTTAAACATCATGATATCAAACAGGCATATATAAACATGTTATCAAACAGATAAGCATATAGACATTTAACCAAACATCATGGTCATGGGTAACCCTTTGTCTTACGCTACCCCCAAGCCTATATACGCATACTATTCCTTCTCCCCATTCCTGGTATGAAGATTCCTCCTTTAAGCTGACGAAGACTCTAAAGTCGTTCCCTCGAACGGCTCGACGAACGTCCCAAGCCTTGACCAACACAAAAGAGGTTAACCAATTAATTCTCAATTCTGGAAAAGAAAAAGGAATTAAGAAGAGGGGAGAACTTTTACCTTTAGATTGGCACTTAACGCGTGATCTTACTCTCCCAAACACGAACGGAACACCAAGAAACGATTAGGTTCAAAAAGGAAGTAAGGGAGAGCCTGCCGTCACACTTAGGGTTGCCTAAAATGCCAAAGTGAGGGTTTAACTCGTAACCCTCGCTGTCTGACACATATATATAAACTCTGACACGAGCACGAACGTGCTCCTTCTAAGCACAAGGCCGTGCTCAAGTTAGCACGACCGGACAAAAAGACCGTCAATGAGTGCGTTGAGCACGGTCGTGCTCTCCACTAAGCACAGCCGTGTTTGTGGGTCAAAAAGCCACAAAGCACGTGCCTTGAGCACGGGCGTACTGATACATGTGCACGGTCGTGCATGCATCAGGAAATGGATTTTCAGCTCAAAATCCTACTTAGACCTTTCTAGGCATTCCTAAGCACACTTCTAACCAACAAACATGCAAGCAAGCATAAAGAAAGCACTTAACGAAAAACGGGGTGTTACATCTACTACCGCATACAAACTTGTGAAGATATTTCTCAAACATCATCTTTGGATAACTTAACTTTTTTGTTAGAAGAATCCTTATGCTTAACGTTCTCTGGGGCAGGGACGGAGGCATGTATACATTGGGAGGGGCCTTGGCCCCCCTAATTAATCTTCATTTCCTTTATATATATATATATATATATATATATATATATATATATATATATATATATATATATATATTAAAACTACTATCTTTTAATTCTAAAATCACTAACACTACAAAAAAAAGGTTATTTAGCGACCAAAAATAGTGACCGAATTTGTTGGTTGTTGTTTTCGACCGAAATGGCGACCGATTGTAGGACCTACATGAAAACTGATTATAGTTGATACTGCGACCGAAATAGAGCGTAGCAGAGTTATGGTCACTATTTTGGTCGCTAAATAAAGGAAAGTAAAAGTCAAAACTTGCTGACATTTTAGCGACTGAACTAGCGACCGAGTTAAATGCAACGGTTAAATTTTATTTATATTTACGACCGATATTAATTCGGTCGCTAAACGGCACGTATAAAAATTAAGGTAGAGCGTGTTAGCGACCGATTTAAAATCGGTCGCTAAATTTATGAATTCAAATATCAAATTAACCCAGTTAGCGACCGATTTTGACCCCGAATACATCGGTCGCTAAAAATAAAATCCCTAAATCATGATTTCCTTCCTCTCTTCCCCCATTTCTCTCTTTTCTTCTCTTCTTTCTCATGCACAGCTCCGCCCCCTTCCCTGTTCCGGCCGCGCATCGCCACCTCTCAGTGTCTCGTCCTCCTCCGGTCACCACTAGGTAAGCTTCTCCTCTTATCCTTGTCATTTTGTGTTTCTCCTTCTGTGTCTCTCACTCTCTCTTCCTCCACCCAGCAGCACCGTGCCACCACCGCCACCACGAACACCATTGTAGCACCGTGACCTCCTTCTATGGTAAGGTTTCCTCTCCTCTCTCTCTGTGTATATCTCTCTCTCTCTCTCTTGCTCAGTTCTCTTTGTCTCAGTTTCTCTCAATGTCTCTCTCAGGTGTTGTCTCTGAAATAGACAACTGTAAACACGAGAAGGGGGGTTGAATTGTGTTTATCAGAATTTAAGCAAAATTGAAATCTTTTTGCAAACAAAAAGGCTAGATTTGGACGAGTGGAAGAATACAGGATGGACGGGTGACTTTTGAAAACACACCACTTGATAGACGTAAGAAAACTAAAGCAATTAAAGAGTTTAAGGAAAGAGAGATTGACACAGTTATTTATCATGGTTCACTCTTCAAAGCAAAGAGCTACGTCCAGTCCTTGGCAGCACCAAGATTTATCCACTATAACTGATAAGGTTACAGACTCAAGTATTATTTGCACACCTAGCCTCTTCAGGCTCAAGACAAGTATTGTTTGCACACCTAGCCTCTTCAGGCTCAAGACAAGTATTGTTTGCAATAAATACAACTTCTCACAGGCAGATCTTTCACTAACACTCAGAGAGTGGTTTAAATGTAAAGCTAAGGAAAGTTTGCGTGATAACTTCAAATGATTGAAGAATACAGAATAAAAGAATGAAGAAATTTATGCGCAGAGTAATGGCTTTTTAATGTAATGTGTATTCTCTTCTTCTTCATCTTCAATGACTTCTGTATTTATGGTCTTCAAGCATTTAGGATCCGTTAGAGACATTCCCTCAGATGTTGGCTTCAAGCAGAACTTCATTAAATGCAATAGAGTCGTTCTGGGCAGTCATTAATGCAATAGAGTCGTTCTGGGCAGCCATTAATGCAATAGGAACGTTGGTTGTACTCTAACATGAAGGATCATGGCTTTATGCATCGTGATACAGCTATATCAAAGTTATGCAGAAAGTTTTTTGTACTTTGCTGAGTACACTTCCCTTTTCGTGTAAGGACCAGAGGTACTAGGGAATAAAGCATGTTGGAAGCATTCTTTAACTGGTCTTTGGTTCTGATTATCCAAGGTTGCTTGAGAGAGTAACTTCTGACTTTTCTTGATAATCGTGAAACTGAGTAGGAGAGAAGGCTTCAAGTCTCTTTCTGGTTCTTGAAATAAGATTCTGATAATCCTTATAGAATTCGTGTTCATAAGATAAGTGCTTCCATCTTGAAAATAACCGCGTCTATCTAGTCATTTGAGTTTTCATTCGGGCTAGTGGACGAGCTCCATATTAAGGACTCGACAAGTCCAAAGACTAGTGTGGACGAGCGCTTCTGTCACTTTTAGTGGACGAGCACTTCTGTTACTCTAGTGGACGAGAGCCTCTGTTACTCTAGTGGACGAGAGCCTCTGTTACTTTAGTGGACGAGCTCCATTTGCCACCTCATTGGATGGATACTCCTGTAACTGGTTGAACGTAACCTAGTAGACGAGCTCCATATGCCACGTCGTTGGACGAGCCATTCTGATACCCTAATAGACGAGCTCCAAATTCCACGAGCCATTCTGATACCTTAATGGACCAGCTCCAAATGCCACGTCATTGGACGATTCATTCTGATACCCTAATGGACGAGCTCTTCTATCACTTTAGTGGACGACTACTTGTGTCACTTTAGTGGATGCGAGTTTCTATCTCTTGCGTGCGCTTCAATCACTACAGTGTTGGACGTCTGCTTGTTTCACTTTGTTGGACGTAAGATTCTTTTACTTAATCTGCACACTAAATAGACAGGTTAGCAACCAATATGAAGGTTAATTAAATCAGTAACCAATGTTTAGTTTTCATCAAAACTTAAGGGAATGCACATCAGACATTTTAGAGACTTAACAATCTCCCCTGATGACAAACATTGAGATGATTTATTGAACCTCAGAAAATATCAACAAAGAAAATAGCATAAATCAGATAGGTTGAAATTTTCTTAAGCGGACAGGCTATATCATATTCATTCTCCCATTTCATATTCATTCTCCCATTTCATATTCATTCTCCCATTCTCCTATAACATATTTCTATCACAAATCTCAATTTCTCCTTTTCTCCCCATTTTGTCAACATCAAAAAGGGTTATCTAGTTTTATTTATGTGATATGTTAAGGGCAAGATAACATGTTAAGAAAATCATAGTAATGCAGCAAGCATATTAGACATACTCCACTTAAACTATTGTATCATTACTCCCTCTGAACTAATGCTTAGTTGAAAGAACATGTATATAAGAGTAATGACAGATTTAGCACAGACGGGTTAACATTCAGATATATCATTCAACAATGCAATGCATGTTTAGATTATCTCTAATAAATAATAACCTTTCTTCTGCGAGGGGTTTAGTGAAAATATCAGCCCATTGATTTTCAGTTTTAACAAACTTAATATCAAAGATGCCTTTTTGAACATAATCCCTAATGAAATGATGTTTGATTTTAATATGCTTAGCCTTAGAATGCTTAATTGGATTTTTAGTTAACTATATAGCACTCGAATTATCACACCATACAGATATGTTATGTTCATAAATAGAGTAATCCTCAAGTTGATGTTTTACCCATAAGAGTTGAGAGCAGCAACTAGCAGCAGAGATGTATTCAGCCGGTGATGAGACAAGGCAATGGTTGTCTGCCTCTTGCTTGACCATGAGACTAAACTTGCTCCAATGAAGTAACATCCTCCACTGGTGCTTTTTCTTTCTATTCTGTCTCCAGCAAAATCAGCATCACAATATCCCACTAATCTGTATTCTTTTGATCTTAAATATAGCAAACCAAGATTAGTAGTTCCAAGCAAATATCTAAATATTCTTTTAACAGCCTTAAGATGAGATTCTCTAGGATCAGATTGGAATCTAGCACACATATAAACACTAAATTGAATGTCAGGTCTGCTTGAAGTTAAGTACAGTAGAGAGCCAATCATACCTCTGTAGACAGTTTGATCTACCTTTTTACCTTCATCATCTTTGCTCAGTTTTGCATTGGGTTGCATAGGGGTTTTCATGAGCTTTGCATTTTCCATTTTGTATTTCTTGAGTATCTCCTTGGTATATTTTTGTTGATGAATGTAAATTCCATCACTTGTCTGCTTGATTTGTAATCCAAGGAAGAACTTCAATTCTCCCATCATGCTCATCTCAAATTCAGCTTGCATTAGATTTGAAAATTCCTTGCACGGTTTTTCATTAGTTGCTCCAAAAATAATATCATCAACATATATTTGAACTATAATAAAGTTCTCTTTAGAGCATTTTTTGAACAGAGTAGTGTCTACTTGTCCTCTAGTAAAACCATCATGAGAAAAGAACTGAGTCTATCATACCATGCTCTAGGTGCTTGTTTCAAACCATATAATGCCTTTTTAAGTTTGAAAACGTGATCTGGTTTATCAGTATCCGTAAAACCAGTGGGTTGTTTAACATACACTTCTTCTTCAATTATACCATTTAGAAAAGCACTTTTTACATCCATTTGAAATAGGGTAATTTGGTGTTGTGCAGCATATGACATTAAAATGCGTATGGCTTCTATTCTAGCTGTAACACCCGGGTGCCGACGACGGTGGGGAGTGATCGCCGGTGCAAGAAGGCACGGACAAGGAGCGGCTCCTGGCAGGCTTGTAGGCAGAGAGACACATGAATGAACCGATTACACACCCGAATGAGAGGGATCCTGAGACTATGATACCAGCACCTCTCCCAATACGGTGTGGTTCGGGGACGAACCATGCGGAAGCTGGTGGGCATGTAACACCCGGGTGCCGACGAGGGTGGGGAGTGATCGCCGGTGCAAGAAGGCACGGACAAGGAGCGGCTCCTGGCATGCTTCTAGGCGGAGGGACACATGAATGAACCGATTACACACCCGAATGAGAGGGATCCTGAGACTGTGTAGGTATGGGACTATACAGTTGAGGAAGGCTTATATGAATTGATTGATACTACCTATACAAACAAGATGCATCTTCTTTTCGGTAGCCCATCACTTAAGAACTCCGCGGTTAAGCGTGCTTGACTTGGAGCAATTCTGGGATGGGTGACCTCCTGGGAAGTTTTCCCAGGAAGCGTGTGAGTGAGGACAAAGCAAGCTGAAAAGACCCGTGTTGGTTTGTGGGGGCAGTCGTCAATCCATAAAGCAGCCAGGGATGTTACACTAGCTACAGGTGCAAAGGTTTCAGTATAATCAATACCTTCTTGTTGGTTATAGCCTTGAGCTACTAACCTTGCTTTATTTCTGACAACTTTATCATCTTCATCTAATTTGTTTCTGAAGACCCATCTTGTTCCAATAACCATCTTGTTCCAATAACCGACTTATTTTTAGGCTTAGAGACAAGAGTCCAGACATCATTTCTTGTGAACTGGTTAAGTTCTTCTTGCATAGCAAGAATCCAGCTTTCATCCTTAAGAGCTTGTTCAATGCGTTTAGGCTCCAAATCTGAAATAAAGGCCACATTGCTTGATTATCTTAATGTGGATCTGGTTCTTACTCCTTCAGAAGGATTTCCAATAATAAGATCCTTAGGATGATGAGTGTTGAACTTCCAATCCCTTTTGAGATCATCATGAAGATCTTGACTTGTTTGCTGACTCGTTTGTTCCACTTGTCTTTCAGTCTCGTGCCTGAGTTCTGTTTTGGTTAGATTAGGTTGTTGACTTTCTGGCTTGTTTATATCAAGACCTGCAAGATCATCTTCTAGATCTGATAGTTCTTTATCAGTCTTTAATCCATCATTGAATTTAACATGAGCATATTCTTCAATAATACAAGTTCTTGAATTGTATACTCTAAAAGCCTTAGACTTTTCAGAATAACCGATGAAAATACCTTTATCTACCTTAGAATCAAACTTTCCAAGATTATCTTTGGTATTCAGAATAAAACATTCACATCCAACAGCATGAAAATAAGATATGTTGGGGCTTTTTCCTTTCCACAATTCATAAGGAGTCCTTTTTAGAAAAGGCCTAATAAGTATTCTGTTTTGTACATAACAAGCGGTGTTTGTTACGCCGCCCATAAGTACTTAGGGAGATTATTTTCATTGAGCATAGATCTAGCAATCTCTTGCAGAGATCTGTTCTTTCTTTCAACCACTCCATTTTGCTGTGGAGTTCTAGGTGCAGAGAAATTGTGAGAGATTCCATTCTCCTCACAGAACTGTCTAAACTGCTCATTTTCAAATTCTCCCCCATGATCACTTCTAAGGGTAGAAATACAGAAACCCTGCTCATTTTGTACTCTTTTACAGAATACTGAGAAAACCTTAAAAGACTCATCCTTGTGTGTTAGGAAGAGCACCCATCTATATCTAGAATAGTCATCAACTATGACAAATCCATATTTTCTTCCATCCAGGCTGGCAACACTAACTGGTCCAAACAAATCCATGTGTAACAACTGAAGAGGTCTAGAGGTTGATACTTGGTTATTAGATTTGAAACTTGATTTCATCTGTTTACCTCTCTGACATGCATCACACAAGATATCTTTCTTAAAGCTAATATCAGGCAATCCTCTCGCGAGATTATTCCTTTTTAATTCAGAAATTAGTTTCATACTAGCATGTCCTAGTTTCTTATGCCATAACCATCTCTCATCCTCTTTAGACATCAAGCAAGTTACACTTTGATCTGAGAGATCAGACAATTCAATCTTATAAAGATTTTGTTGCCTTTTAGCTGAAAAGAAGGTTTTGCCACAACAGTCTTTAACTATGCATACATCCTTTGTAAATGAAACATCAAAACCACTATCACATAATTGACTTATGCTAAGCAAATTGTGTCTTAATCCTTTAACCATAAGAACATTAGATATAGAGGGAAGAGGAGGTTTACCACCAATAGTACCAATTCCTATAACTTTCCCTTTCTGATTCCCTCCGAAGGCAACGTGTCCTCCTTTCTTAAGTTGGAGGTCTAGGAACATAGACCTTTCTCCTATCATATGACGCGAGCAGTCATTGTCCAGGTACCAGCAGTGGTGTTTTCTTTGTCCTGTTGAGGACATCTGCAACAAAAATTGTTTGATCTTTAGGTACCCATATTTTTAAGGTCCTTTTGCATTAGTTATAAGAGTGCAGTAAAGACTTCCTTCTCTTCTTATGGATACACTTAGACATAACATGCCCAGTTTTTACACAGAAGTTACAAATAGGTGTTGATTTGGTTACAGTTGACTTAATAGATACTGTAGGAGCTTTAGTTGATACTTTATGATGTGTCTGATGGACATATCCAATACATTCTTTGTTAAGAGAGTGCTTCTGACTGCCAAGTAGCTTAGTCAGGTTGTCTCTACCATTAAAAAATTTAGCAAGATCAGAAGTGAGCTCTTCCACTTTCTGTTGAAGTTTTTCAACTTCTTCAGATGGTGATGTTTCACTTGAGATCTTAGCTTCATTAGACTTTTTAGTCTTCAGCTCACTGTTCTCTTTAGCCAGCTTCTCGTACTCTTGAGATTTCTGTTTATGCTCACTGGTGAGCTTTACATACTCTCTCTTGAGGGATTTGAAGGCTTTAGATAAGTAGTTGGATTCCTCCAACAACTCCTCATAGGCATCAAGTAATTCCTCAGAGTCAGGATGTACCTCATCATCAGAGTCTGAGACAATGTTGGACATCAAACAGAGATTGGCTTCTTCCTATGTTTCTTCATCAGAAGATGTTGACTCCATATCCTCCCAAGTAGCCATCATTCCTTTCTTCTTCTTCTTGAAGAATTTCTTAAAGGGGTCCTTCTTTAGTTGAGGACATTCAGCCTTGAAGTGACCGGGCTTCTTGCACTCATAGCAAACAATTGGAATTTTGTCTGTTGAGGTGGATTCTTTGAAGTTCTTGTCCTTGTTGAATCTTCTGAATGGCCTATCCCTCTTGAACTTCTTTTTCTGTAGGAGAAGCTTTATCTTCCTGGTCAGGAGAGATAATTCTTCATCACTCTCAGAATCCTCAAGTTCTGATAGGTCAGCATCACTGGATGACTCATCTGCCTTCAGAGCCTTGGAAACTTTTGCTGACTTTTGATCAGCTTTCAGAGCAATTGACTTGCCCTTCTTTGGTGCAACTTCATCTCCAAGTTCTTGCTCATGAACAGTGAGTGTTCCAAGAAGTTCATCCATAGTCAAGGTAGTGAGATCCTTGGCTTGAGAGATAGCAGTGGCCAAAGGTCTCCATTGTTCAGGTAGACTTCTCAAAATCTTTCCAACCTTCTCAGCATTGGTATAGGCTTTGCCAAGAGATTTTAAACTGTTGATTATAGTTTGAAATCTTCCTATCATTTGAGCAACAGATTCTCCTTCCTCCATGACGAACAGTTCATACTTTCTTACAAGTATGGCAATCTTTGACTCTTTGACTTTGGTTGTTCCTTCATGTGTGACAGTTAAAGTGTCCCATATTTCTTTGGCAGAGCCACAAGCACATACCTTCTCAAACTCCTCCAGACTGAGAGCATAAATGATCTTATATCTAGCTTTGTGGTTCAGCTCCCATTTTGTCTTTTCTGCAGTAGTCCACTGAGCTTTTGGTTTGTCAGTGTTATCATCATTCTTGGGAATGAATGGACCATCTGTAATGATATCCCAAATATCAGAGTTTGTGGATAGAATGAACCATTGAAATCTATCTTTCCAATAGTTGTAGTTTTCTCCATTGAAGTAAGGAGGTCTGGTTAGGGAAGCTCCTTCAGTCTGATGACTTCCACTTGAACTAGCTCCAGCAGTCATGTCTATTCTTCAGGACCTTTTACCTCTACACTGTTAGATGCTCAACCCAGAGGCTGAGCTCTGATACCAACTGAAATAGACAACTATAAACACGAGAAGGGGGGTTGAATTGTGTTTATCAAAATTTAAGCAAAGTTGAAATCTTTTCGCAAACAAAAAGGCTAGATTTGGACGAGTGGAAGAATACAGGATGGACAGGTGACTTTTGCAAACACACCACTTGATAGACGTAAGAAAACTAAAGCAATTAAAGAGTTTAAGGAAAGAGAGATTGACACAGTTATTTATCCTGGTTCAATCTTCAGAGCAAAGAGCTACGTCCAGTCCTTGGCAGCACCAAGATTTATCCACTATAGCTGATAAGGTTACAGACTCAAGTATTATTTGCACACATAGCCCCTTCAGGCTCAAAGACAAGTATTGTTTGCACACCTAGCCTCTTCAGGCTCAAGACAAGTATTGTTTGCAATAAATATAACTTCTCACAGGCAGATCTTTCACTAACACTCAAAGTGGTTTAAATGTAAAGCTTAGGAAAGTCTGCGTAATAACCTCAAATGATTGAAGAATACAGAATAAAAGAATGAAGAAATTAATGCGCAGAGTAATGGCTTTTTAATGCAATGTGTATTCTCTTCTTCTTCATCTTCAATGACTTCTGTATTTATGGTCTTCAAGCATTTAGGATTCGTTAGAGACATTCCCTCAGATGTTGGCTTCAAGCAGAACTTCATTAAATGCAATAGAGTCGTTCTGGGCAGTCATTAATGTAATAGAGTCGTTCTGGGCAGCCATTAATGCAATAGGAACGTTGGTTGTACTCTAACATGAAGGATCATGGCTTTATGCATCATGATACAGCTATATCAAAGTTGTGCAGAAAGTTTTTTGTACTTTGCTGAGTACACTTCCCTTTTCGTGTAAGGACCAGAGGTACTAGGGAATAAAGCATGTTGGAAGCATTCTTTAACTGGTCTTTGGTTCTGATTATCCAAGGTTGCTTGAGAGAGTAACTTCTGACTTTTCTTGATAATCGTGAAACTGAGTAGGAGAGAAGGCTTCAAGTCTCTTTCTGGTTCTTGAAATAAGATTCTGATAATCCTTATAGAATTCGTGTTCATAAGATAAGTGCTTCCATCTTGAAAATAACCGTGTCTATCTAGTCATTTGAGTTTTCATTCGGGCTAGTAGACGAGCTCCATATTAAGGACTCAGCAAGTCCAAAGACTAGTGTGGACGAGCGCTTCTGTCACTTTTAGTGGACGAGCACTTCTGTTACTCTAGTGGACGAGAGCCTCTGTTATTCTAGTGGACAAGAGCCTCTGTTACTTTAGTGGACGAGAGCCTCTGTTACTTTAGTGGACGAGCTCCATTTGCCACCTCATTGGACGGATACTCCTTTAACTGGTTGAACGTAACCTAGTAGACGAGCTCCATATGCCACGTCATTGGACGAGCCATTCTGATACCCTAATGGATGAGCTCCAAATGCCATGTCATTGGACGAGCCATTCTGATACCTTAATGGACGAGCTCCAAATGCCACG
Organism: Sophora flavescens; assembly: GCA_030762895.1. Lineage (NCBI taxonomy): Eukaryota > Viridiplantae > Streptophyta > Magnoliopsida > Fabales > Fabaceae > Sophora > Sophora flavescens. The sequence continues at coordinate 109,826,654 of CM061063.1, forward strand.
TCATTGGACGAGCCATTATGATACCTTAATGGATGAGCTCCAAATGCCACGTCATTGGACGAGCCATTCTGATACCTTAATGGACGAGCTCTTCTATCACTTTAGTGGACGACTACTTGTGTCACTTTAGTGGATGCAAGTTTCTATCTCTTGCGTGCGCTTCAATCACTACAGCGTTGGACGTCTCCTTGTTTCACTTTGTTAGACGTCTGTTTGTTTTACTTTGTTGGACGTCTGCTTGTTTTACTTTGTTGGACGTAAGATTCTATTACTTAATCTGCACACTCGATAGACAGGTTAGCAATCAATATGAAGGTTAATTAAATCATTAACCAATGTTTAGTTTTCATCAAAACTTAGGAAAATGCACATCAGACATTTTAGAGACTTAACAGTCTCTTCCTCCTCCGGCCTCCACCACCATCTCCAAGGGTTATGTTCGCGTAACCACCACCCCACAGTCTCCTCTGATCAGTTCTGTCTCAGGTTAGGGTTTAGGGAAGTTCTGTCATTATGGGTATTAATGCTGTCAAATTAATCATTGATGTTGTTCTATTGAAATCCAGAGTAGAGAAATTCTGACAGTAGGGGTATATTGATTTAAATAACTTATTGGATAGATAATATAAGTTAGCTTCCTCTTGATTCACTATCTTTAAGACTGTAATGTTTGGAAGTAGGACTACTATTAGTTTCATGGCCATCCCTGCATAAAATAAGCAAATATGAAGCCAAGAATGTCATTAGTAAATTACAGGCACATTGTATTAGACATATGGAAGACTATGTTAATATGAGTTTGAAGACCAAGTCAATGACAAATTGATAAGAAATTAGATATCAGAATAGATTATTATAAATATAAGTATTGACTTAGATGCTTGTGAGCTATAACTGCAATAACAAGCATTCAAGGAACAAGCAGACACCCACCAACGACCAAATATTTGTCAGTTTGTTGAAATGTTAGTATTTGACATGTTAGTTGTTGGTAGGTTATCAAGTCACTATTTTTTGTATTAAATAGTTATAATCTGAAGCCTGATTATCAAACGGTCTGGACTTAAATGGTAAACTCTACATTGAACTTGTTTGATATATATTGTATTGTATAAACAAACCAACTTGCAAGGAAGTACGACTGTTTCACCAAGCCTTATGCTCCACACCCAAGTGGTATATACTTCACGACTTAAATATTATAAGTGGTGCATTAAGTCATTTATGATAGATTATTTTTTACATGGTTATCTAATTCATTTCTGTTCTATTCATGTCATGAATGCATAAATAGATTCATTTGCATGAAGTTTCCTAAAGGTTAATATAATCAACTATTTTGCATTCCTTTCTGTACAACTCTCTCTCTGTTCAAATCTGTTATTCATGTGTATATCCTTGAGAAATTCAAAGAGTTCAAGACCCAATATAGCAATGATTTAAAAAACACAGAAAGAGAGGACAAAAGTAAAAAGCCTAATGGCTTTCAACAAACTCTTAAATGTTAGTTTCTTAAATGTTAGTATTTGACAGGATTAATTTTATTTATGCATTATAGGTCATTGCTCTATTTCTCGTGAGTTGAAACCGAGTCCCTTCATCCCCTCTCCATCTCCACAGGTAATCAATTGATCGTAATGGCAATTTATTGAACTTTTATATTACTAACTTGAATACAATTAAGTTGGCTCTAAGGATATTAATTTATTTTCATATTGTCTTATTATATTTATCAGTTCCTGATCTTCTTGTCTGCGGCTCCTCCCCTTATCCTTACTTGTTTTTACATTTTGTCGCATAGGTAAGTTCTCTCAATACTCTCTTTTAAGGTTTTGCTTTGTCTAAAAGGTTCTGAATGTGTGGTACTTGTAATGTGTTATGTGAATTATATATCTTGTTGTTTTTTAGTGGAGAGCTGAGCTCAATAGGAAGGTATCATGCCTGAAAGGCAAGATGCTGATTGTGTGTTGATAATTTAATATTTATGCATGTATTTGCAATTATGTGTTGTTTGTTAGTGGAAAGCAGAGCTTAATAGGATGTGATCCTATCAAAAAGGCGGGATGCTTGTTGTGTGTTGCTAATTTAGAAGTTATGCATGTGTTTGAGCGGAGCTCAATAGGAAGGTATCCTGCCTGAAAGGCAAGATGCTGATTGTGTGCTGATAATTTAATATTTATGCATGTATTTACAATTATGTGTTGTTTGTTAGTGGAGAGCAGAGCTCAATAGGATGTGATCCTGTCAAAAAGGTGGGATGCTTGTTATGTGTTGCTAATTTAGAAGTTATGCATGTGTTTGACAATTATGTGTTACTTGTTAGTGGAAAGCGGAGCTCAATAGGATGTTTGCTACTATATTTTATCTAAGTTTGTATTGAATTATGCTTCAATATATATTTGTTGAAGTATGTTGCAATCCTTATAAGTCAATGGTTTTATTTTCTGCTAGAGTTAATTATTAAGTTACGAAAGCCTTAGTTTCCTATTTGAGATTCAATATTAATGAGCATGCGTACCTTCTCAGGGTACGCATGCTCATTGTATTGAATCTTGAATTGTCCAAGTGGGACAGTTTGGGAAAAAACCTTTTTCACACTCGTACAATAGTCATTTCAATGTTCAAATGCCTTATACACTTGTTGAAATCTCGGTCTAATGCATTTCCTTTTGTTCTCCTGGTGCATACTTGATCGCGGTGATTCTCACCGTGCTCGAGTCGTGTACTTGGAGACCGATGGGAAATGCTGTCGAAATTTTGTTAAGTATAAGGTATTTGAATAATGGAATAACTATTATTAGCCGAGTGTGGTAAATGTTTCTTCTCGAATGGGATAGGTTCATACCTTGTTATAAGAACGAGATTGATGGAGTTATTGGAATGCACCGTAATATATAAGTGTTATTGTAGGGTTGGTCGGGCAATTTAATTGCCAGCAATGGATATTCTGGAGAATCGGAAATGGATGTATCGTAGGTTGGATCGGAATAAACGTCTTAGGGAAGAGTATAGAGTTGGAGTGGGTGAGTTTATAGAGTTTGTTGTTAGCCAGGAGAGATTTATACGGCTGGGCGGTGATCATTTGAGGTGTCCTTGCAAAAGATGCAAGTGTCAATCTTTCAAAAGCGTGGATGGAGTTGTAGTCGATCTTTATGAGAAGGGCTTCATGCCTGATTACTATTGGTGGAGTAACCATGGTGAGACGTTGCCTGATTTAAACCCGATTGTGTTTGAAGGTTCGTACTATGGAAGTGGTGACCGGAGGGAATAATTGAACCCATACGAGCAGATGATAATGGATCATGCAGGACCATCGGTTGGTGTTGTACTAGAATAAGATGGGGGAGAAGATGGTGGAATGGGCTCCCAATACATAGAGAGAATCCGAATCCCGAAGCTCAAAGATTCTATGATATGCTGAGTGCTGCACGATCTCCATTGTGGGAAGGATGTTGGGAGTACACGGAGTTGTCGATGTGCATGGAATTGTTGAGTATCAAATTTGACTACAATATGCAAGAAGGCTGTTTTAATCGCCTCACCAGGTCAGCGTCCAAGGCGTTGCCAGAAGACAATCGGATGCCTACTAGTTTTTATCATGCTAAGAAGTCTGTGGAAAATTTGGGTTTGGGGTGTTTGAAAATTGATAGTGCCCGAATGGATGGATGTTGTACTATAAGGATGATTCAACGGAGAGCATAACATGTTGTCGATTTTGTGGTGCGGATCGTTATAAGACAACCACTAGGATGGGCATTGAGAAGAAGAGGTTGCTAAAAAAGATGTGGTACTTTCTGCTCATGCCAAGACTTACAAGATTGTACTCTTCGATGGCCACTGCAGCTCCCATGAGGTGGCATAGTGAGCATGAGAGGGAGCAAGATGTCTTGTGTCATCCATCTGATGGAGAAGCTTGGAAGCATTTTGATAGGGTTCATATGGCATTTTCGCAAGACCCTCGGAACGTCCGATTGGGGTTATCTACTGATGGATTTAATCCTTTTAGGCAGTCTGGAAAAGCATACTCTTGTTGGCCGGTTATCCTGACTCCGTACAATCTTCCTCCGGGGATGTGCATGAAGCGGGAGTTTATGTTCCTAACAGTCATAATTACGGGTCCGTCTAATCCAAAAGGTAAGATTGATGTGTACTTGCAGCCGCTGATAGATGAGTTGACGATGCTATGGAATGATGGTGTGTTGACATATGACGTATCTTTGAGGCTGAATTTCATAATGAAAGCAGCTTTGATGTGGACGATCAACGACTTTCCCACCTATGGGATGATGTCGGGTTAGATGACCGCGGGGAAGTTTGGTTGCCCAATATGATTGGAGCAATCAAAGGCATTAAATCTTAAAAACAGTCGAAAGATCTCAAATTTTGCCAAAAGATCATCCTTATAGGCGGAAGAAGAATGCATTCAAGAAGCGTTGTACGGAGACAACACCGCCTCCACCACGTTTGTCTGGTCCTAATGCATGGCGGAGAGTACGATACTTACCGCTCGTCCATGAATCCCAAGGAGAACATATTCCTGATTATGGCGTCAACCATAATTGGACAAAACAAAGTATATTTTGGAGGTTGCCGTATTGGAGGACGCAGCTACTCCGTCACAACATTGATGTCATGCATACTGAGAGGAATGTGTTTGACACTGTGATAGACATCAAGGGGAGGACAAAGGATACAAATAAAGTCCGATTGGATCTGACTGAAATTTATAATCGGAAGGAGCTTGAGTTGTAGGACGATGGTCGTGTCAGACTTATCAAACCAAAGGCAAGTTATACACTAAGCAAAACACAGAAAGTGGCCGTCTGTAAGTGGGTTAAAGAACTAAAGTTACCAGATGGGTATGCTTCCGACCTGGGTAGATGTGTTGACATTAAGGAAGCAAAGTTACATGGAATGAAGAGTCATGATTACCACGTGATCATGCAACGGTTACTTCCAATTGCGTTCGGCGCATTACCGAAGCAAATTTGGAATCCACTTGTTGAGCTTAGCCACTTTTTCAGGGAGCTTACATCGACAACACTAAATGTGAATCAATTAAAGGATATGGAAGTCAAGATACCCGTTTTGTTATGTAAGCTGGATCAAATCTTCCCGCCGAGTTTCTTTGATTCTATGGAACACCTGCCAGTTCATCTACCTTACGAAGCAAGAGTTGGTGGCCCAATCCAATACCGCTGGATGTATCCATTTGAGAGGTAAACAACATCAACTATTTTACTTAATACATATGAAATTCACAAACACGAAATCGTAGTTTATATTTCTCTAAAACTAGTAATTATTTGTATGTATCCCTCTTTAATAGGTTCCTGCACTCCCTTAAACACAAAGTCAAGAACAAGGCACGAGTGGAGGGTTCCATTTGTGAAGCATACTTAGTAGAGGAGACTTCCACTTTTGCCTCTTATTACTATCCGGACGAAGTTAACACGAGAAGGACAAGGATGCCTAGAAATGTTGATTCGGGCGAAGGAAGTTCAACTAGTCCTCCTATATCAATATTCAACTATCCGGGCAGATTTAGTGGCAAATCAAAAGGATATTTCTTGGAGCAGCGTGACATTAATGCTGCTCATCTGTATATCCTTCAAAATTGTGAAGAGGTGGTGCCATATTTAGAGTAAGTTTCTACAATGTCTTTTATAAGTTCAATTGACATTTATGATTATTAATAGTCCTGCTGTTAATCTCCCATATGTAGGATGTATGGCAATTTTCTAAGGGATCTCCAACCTGACATTTCAAACAATCAGGTTGATCGAGAAATTACTTCTCACTTTGCTACGTGGTTCAGTAAATATGTAGGTTAAGCATCTTCATTTGTTGCAATACATTTTATCTCCTTAAGTATAGAGCATGTATAAGAATAATATAATATTTGATTTTTTAGGTACTAGATCCAGAAAACAATGTTCAAAATCCATTGTTGACAAATTTGGCATGGGTGCCTAACAGATGGGTTACATCATGGAATACTTACATTGTAAATGGATATAAATTTAACACAAAAACATGGAATGAAGAAATGCAGTCGTGTAACTATGGTGTTTGTGTGCGAGCCACTGATGGCAATGTAGAGGATGATTTCTATGGGGTTCTAACTGACATCCTTGAACTCGATTATACCGGTTTCCCCATAATGAAGTTGGTTATCTTCAAGTGTGATTGGTTTGATCCTACTCTTGACGTAGGGACAAAAATCGATAAAAAAAATAGGGTATTATTCAAGTTAGGCTGTCTCGTAGGTATAATAAGGCGTACGACCCATTCATTTTTTCACAACAGGTAAATCAGGTTTATTACTCGCCATATCCTGAAGGACATCAAGGCTGGTTGGATGTTATTAAGATAAAGGCTCGTAGTATAATTACTGATAATGTAATCAACCAGCCTGAAAAAGATGCTCCGTACCAATATGACGAGTTTTCAAGACCCCACGTACCGTTGCAAATTACGCTGGACATTATAATTAATTCTCTGGCGGACATTTCCGGAAATGGGGAAGAAGTTGAAACAGAGTTAACGGATCAATCCGAGTTGGACGCATCTAGCGAAGGCACATTCCGATCAAGTGAGACCGATGAGAGTGAGGGTGAATTTAGTGACGGAGATTCTACTTTGGTAATTTATTTATTTCATAATTCATTGTGTAAATGTCATTCTACTTAGGTAATTTATTTTTGTATTATTTACACTGTTGTGTAATCATCTTTTCATTTTTTACACAGATGGCAGATTCCTCTAGAGGTAGGGGTCGTCGTGGAGGTCGTGGCAGAGGTTGTGCTGCGAGAGTCCCTCCGCCGCCGACCGACCCACGCCCCTTCAGATCGAGACCACCCTACCAGCACCTCTGTGGATAGGACACCTCAGGGTGATGGAGTTGCACCCCCTACCCAGCCTCATGTGGTCGGGACACAGGCTGCACCGTCATCATCCACACCTATGACATAACCATCATCATCATCGGGACAGGTCAGCCGTGGTCCATCCGACAGGAGGATTCTTCTTATCCCCAAGGGGGATAACGAGTAAGCTAATTTAATTTTTTAATATATATAAAGTATCGTTAATTTCTATTTACTTGTTTTTTAAAAAAAATTTATTTATAACATTTATTAATGCTCTAATTTTGCTGCAGCTTTCTGCCCGCGAAGGGCCCTTCCGATTCGATATCGAAGATCCTGCGACGCAAGTTTGATGGTCCATGGCCTACATGGAAGGCCATCCCAGGGGGCCATAGGGATCGGTTGTTTAAAGAGTTTAAGGTAACAATTTATTAAGTTATTTAAATTAAATTTACATTATATATATATATATACACACACACACACACACGAATTTCCTAACAACTGTAAGTTGCAGAAAGAGTATAGGTGGGACGTAGCTTTAGAGGGTCTCATCAGGGACATATTTGAGCATAAAGGCTCACTCGTCATGAAGAATCTGACGAACAAGCTGAGGAAGGGTAAGAATAAGGGGAAGTGGGTGGATCCTGAGATCAGGAGGCAGCTGGACCAGTACTGGGCTACTGGGAGGTTCCAGGAGATCCAGGCCACAGCTCAACGTAATCGAGCTTCTGATGGTGGAACATGTGCTTGGACCGGCGGGTCTAAATCAGTCGCCGCCCACTACGACGAGCTGGTAATACATTAAACTTTTGACTTAGTATACTATTTAATGAGTCTTCATTTTTAAATATTCTTATGAATTTAAGATTATATTTTTCTGTGCAGAAAGCACAGAAACAGCGGGGCCCCACTGCTATGGAGTTGGTGGAGAGGACGAAGAAGTTGAAGTCGGGGACATGGGTCAACATCAAGGCCCGTAACTATGCTGTAAGCAAAAAAACAATTTACTGTTTACTTGTAATTTATTATAAATGATTTGTTAATATTGATTATAATTTTAACTAAATCTCTTCAACTATACTTTGTAGGTGGGCTTCAACGAGAAGAAGGACGATGTCATATCACGTGCCTCACAGTCACAAGATGATGCCTTGACTGGTGATGGGCACAGCACTCCTATCTCCGTCGATGATAATGCCATTTATTTGGAGGTCGTCGGGGGTAGGAACCAAAGGGGCACGTGTATAGCCTCGGACACCTGGGAGGCGAGTTTATCGCTTCATCATCCCAAGACGCCGCTTCCTTCCTACGTCGAATCTGTCCCTTAGGAGTAGTTCAACCAAATGCGAGGACACCATCACGCACTGAATGCGAGCTTCGGGAGAAGAGTGAGAGAGAAAGCAAATGGCGAACCAGATTGCACAAGATGACTTCGAGGCACACCAAAGGTGATGCGGCGAGCATCGAGCAGGGGCGGTACACTGCAGCTGGTGTTGGAGCAGATGAGGATCCAGACTCGATTGCTCACGGTGATGCTCGACGGCGGTTGTGCGCTGCCGCCGCTCCTCGTTTCGCCGCCCGGCTACATCGATGCTGCTACTGCAGAGGACGATCAGATAGCAGACGTTGGTAGTACGGACGTTGAGGATGATTGGGTTCCTCCACCTCCCCCTCCTCATGACTGATTTTTTTTTCATTTTTTTGACTTTAAACGATTCTTTTACGACACTTTGGATTATTTATATATATATATTCATTATTTCTTATGATTGTATATTTCATTAGTAATTTGGTGTGTTTTATTAGTAATTTTGCTAAACTTTAAAGAAAAACAAAAAAAAATTATTATTTTAAAAATTAAATTAAAAAAAATTAATCAGATCCAGTTTAGCGATCGAATTAGAAACCAATAATTCGGTCGTTAAACTTTAGTTAACATTAAAAGATTGTGGTCTAGCGACCGAAAATCGGTCGCTAATATTGGTTAACAGTAATCAACATTAGCGACCGAACTAGCAACCGATTATCGGTCGCTAAAAATGGTTACCCAAACAGTACGACCAACCCTGTAGGGATCGTTTTTTATTATTTAGAGACCGAAATTACGACCGCCATTTAGCGACGGAATTAATATTTCGGTCTCTAAAATCTTAGCGACCAGGTTATCAGTCACCACCATTAATTGGTCGCTAATTCGGTCACAAAATCAAATAGCGACCGAATTAGAAAGTTTAGCGACCGAATATGTGGGTCGCTAAATAATTGATTTTTTGTAGTGTTATAATAGGCTTGAAACTATTTCAAATTTATGTCATTGATTGGTAAAAATTAGAAAAGCACATGTATATCCAAGGACGGACCTAGGTGGAAGACTTTGGGGGCAGCTGCCCCCACCAAGTATATATATTTTAATTAAATCTTATATAAATTTTTTTGTTGCCCCCACTAAAAAAATTATATTGCCCCATTACTCGACAATCTTACTCTAAATAACACTAAAAATATTGCTCTATAACCATACTTTACATTATACCTTTTATTTTTTTAGTACAACTTGATCACATACATATAGAAATATTTTTTATAGTGTTAAAAATGAAGAAATATACATCAATCTCAAAGTATGAAGACACTTGGAGGAGAGCAATTATAACTTATAGAAATTGGAGTGTCTTCAATTTTACTGGTATATCATGATATAGTTTTTGTAATCTCCAATTTCTAGCTTAATAATAATAATGTCATTATTTTACCATTAAGGCATTTATATAACTTTTTATAAAAAAATTATAATATAATTGCCCCTACTAGTCAAAATTTATGGGTCCATCCATGTGCATATCTTCTTGTGTATTGAGTGATAATTTTTATTCTCACACTTCCCGTTTCTACAATTACTACAAAGCGGTCTTTTTTAGGTATGAATATAGTGAAGACTATGCAAAAAGATGAAAGATGAAATTTTCACTAATTGTCTACTAATATACATCGAAAAGAAAATTGCATAAAAATTTAGTGCAGATTCAATTACAGATGATTTTTGTGACATACAGAAAAGATTGTATCTTAAAATATTAATAATGTATTTAACATTTTGAAACATGATTATAAATAGGTATATTTATTGGATGTACCTAATTTTTATTTTGCCCCCTCTATCATTTTTATTTTGCTCCGTCCCTGCTCTGGGATAGTGTCTTACATGATCTTTGGGGATGAAAAATCAAAGTCTGAAACAGATACATCTTTGCATTCTGGATGATCTTTTAGAAATGCTGCTATCTCGATCATTGCGGATTCTCGGTGTTTTCTCAGAAGTTTTGAATTGTGATGTAGTAATTTATTCACAGTTTTTTCTCAGTGTAGTGCGGTTGAGCAACAGAGAATAGTAATAGAGAAGAAATAAACTAGACAATGACAAAGTAAAAAATGATGGGGCTTTGAGCGACATGAATACAATCCCTACATTCCGAGACATCCCATGGTTCGAGAGTATTCTTGTACATACTCTTCTACTTATCAGACCTAACATACTTTCACTAGGTTAATCTCTTTGGGTTATATATATATAGATTTAATTGGTATATACTGACAGTGTAAAAAAAATTTATACCGTCAACCAATCAGAAATTGATACATCATTAAAAATGTTTGACTCTTATCATAACTATCTTAAAAGTCATCAATTCTATGATTTCTGATTGGTTTTCAGTATAAAAATATTTACGATGATAATTTATACAAATTAAACTATACTTATTTTTCCAATTTAAAAACAAATTGAGTAATGTTCACATGGTTCTATACATGACAACCATTAAACATCCTTTATGACCCTTTAACTCCATCCCTAATTAACTCCGTGGTCCAAAGCAACACCCACTCCCCTGTGTACAAATCCAGAGGAATATTCCTGACCACAATTAGACCAGGTCTTAACTTTCAAAATCAATTCATTATTTTTTAAACTTTCTCAAGGCTACCCACGCCACTCTTGAAGATCCTGTGTCAATGTTGATCGAAGTATTTGTTCGAATTACAATTTAAATTGACAAATGCTAACTAATAAAAAATAGGCAAATGCTAACCCGTACTAACTTTAAGGAAATTGGTTAAACAGACAAAGATAAAAGTTATCTACTTCTCCCGAACTCAATTATAAGTAAAATTAACTAATTTCATACTTATTAAGGAAGTTAGTTAATTTAATTTAATTTAATTATCTTGATTTATGTAAAAAAATAGTTATAATTACTAAACTACCATTCAATTATCTCGGGAGTGTGCAATGCTCTTGGAAAAGTAAAAGGAGAGTTTGTTAGATTTTGCTTATATTCGAGTCCACAAAATATAGGTACATTTTTGCTTATAATTGAGTCCGGAGGGAGTATTAAGTATTGTTATTCATTATTAGATTTTGGGCCAAACTCAATCCTAAAAGTTAGCTCATAAGATGAAGATTGTCCACTAATTATAAGCTCTTATTAGGCATTATTTCTAGTCAATATGAGACTTGGGTTTTTCCTAATACTCCCCCCCCCCCCCAAACCCACACCCACACACACACGCGCGCGCGAAAAGCACTGTTAGGCTTAGTGCGTTGATAATATGGTGGGTGAGCTAACAATGGATATATGATAGCTCTGATATAATATTAAATTTTTGGCTTAACTCAATTCCAAAAGTTAGCTCATAAGATGAGGATTGCCTACTAATTATAAGCTCTTATTAAACATTATTTCTAGTCAATGTGAGACTTGGATTTTTTCCAATAATTACTTATTCAATTTTTTCAATGTTTAAAATATTAATACAAAGTTTCTATTCCTTAACTAATATCCTTATCGTCATGGTTAGGAGCAACCTAAAAATATTTGGAGAACGCTAAGACATTGAAAAAAAATTCTGATAAAGTTTGGCCCATATAATTACCCTCAATTCTGTATTTTTTATTTTTTAAAAAAAATTGCAAATGACCCACATAGAAATTTAATAAGGGATGCTTCTACATGCATCCATTTATTTATATATAGAGAGAGAGAGGTAATTGTTAATAATTAGTATTGGTATGTTATGTTGGTGGGAAGTTGAACCCATAATCTTCTTATTATTTCCATTTTTATGTCTTTCCCCTAAACCACCTTAATCATTTTATAACTTCCTATGAGCACTCATTCTTGATAAGCACCTTTTCTAAAATTTGCTCCTTCCATAAGTGCTTATAAGCACCCGGTTCTCAGCAAGCAAAAACATCCTTATAAGACCTTGCAGATGGTATTAGGATATTTTCAAGGAATAAAAAAAATTATGGATGAATAAATAATGTATTTAATATATAAAATTATGTTATACTTAATTTTTAAATATAATTTTTTTTTATTGATTTCTTAAACAACTGTTACTCCTCAACAATATACATATTTTTAACCGGTTTCTACCGACTAGTGTGATTAGTGGCTTTATTCATTTTCTAGAAATTGGGAGTTAGTCCGAGGCTGCGAGCTGCACACGCAAAAATAATTTAGTCAGTCTTAGCCATTAAACGACAAACTTGTCCAGTGACCACATGATTTCCGTATAGGGAAAGTTTTAAATTAGGAGATCATATTGTATCCCTTATTTTTTATGGTATTTTTAGAATATGTGTATATAAAAAGATCAAAAAATATTTCTTTTAATTTTTATTATAAGTAAATAAGTTTCAAAGTTTTTGGTTTAATATATATGTAAATTTTGTTTTTCAATTACTCATTTAATAATATTATTCACAAAATACCATTCATTTAATATAAATTTCAATAACTCATTTAATAAAGATTGAAATTTTAGATGAAGGATAATTTAAGTAACAAACCTAATTTTTTATAAGAATCAATGATATTAATTAATTACATTAATATATGTGTTTTATTTAATTTTTGCTTATAATAGAAACTGGAGGGAGTAAGTGAAAAATAGAGAATATATATATATATATATATATATATATATATATATATATATATATAATATCATATATGGTATTCAAATTTGATGTTTAAATAACATAACTAATCTGTATATTGATCAAAAAATAAATACAATTCTGTATCACAATCAAGAGAATACTTTTTATACATTAAAATGGGACATCATTTGATATATCCCCTATATATTTTGGATGTATTTTGGAGAAGCATGTAAATGACAGTTAGTCCGAGGCTGCGAGCTGCGAGCTGCACACGCAAAAATAATTCAGTCAGTCTTAGCCATTAAACGACAAACTTGTCCAGTGACCATATGATTCCGTATAGGGAAAGTTTTGAACAACAAAATTAGGAGATCATATTGTATCCCATTATTTTTTATGGTATATTTTTAGAACATGTCTATATAAGAAGATAAAAAAATATTCCCTCTAATATTTATTATAAGTAAAAAAGTTTCAAAATTTTTGGGTTAATATATATGCAAATTTTATTTTTTAATTACTCATTTAATGATATTATTTATAAAATACGCTTCATTGAATATAAATTTCAATAACTCATTTATTAAAGATTGAAGTTTTAGATGAAGGGTAATTTAGGTAACAAATCTAATTTTTTATAAGAATCAATGAGATTAATTAACCACATTAATATATTTATTTTATTTAATTTTGCCTTATAATAGAAATAGGAGGGAGTAAGTGAAAAATAGAGAAATATATATATATACGATATCCAAATTTTGATGTTCAAATAACATAACTTATCTGTATATTGATCAAAAAATAAAAACGATTATGTATCACAATCAAGAGAAATGCTTTTTATACATCAAAATAGGACACCATTTGAAATCCCTTTTATGTTTTGGATGTATTTTTGAGAAGCGTGTATTAAAAAAGATTAAAAATATGTGAGAAACAAAAATTAATATATATAATATCATACATAGTGTTCAAAATTTATGTTCAAATATCATAATTCTACTGCGAACGATCCTGCTGATTAGAGATTGATTAAATAACAAATATATAGACAATTTTCATTGAAAGACGTATCTTTTTTATATATTGAATACATTTTTTCTTATAATTAATAAAAAAGAGCAACACCTACTTCCCTTGCGTAGAAATCAAGAAGAATATTATTGAAATATTCCTAACAAGACCTGACCTCAACGGATCCAAAACCATAAGTTTTACATCCTGATCATTAGAATTCTGAGGGGATGCGTTACATGGACACAAACAAATTCTCAGAGAAATGTCCGAGATTACATGGAAAATTAAGTGCAAAATCCACATTACACTGGGAGATATCTACAATGCACATAAAATGTTCCCTTGAATCCACTCTCACTATCACCATATTTAAATTCTAGCAAAGTTTGCTCCTTCTAACACACTACGTAGAAAGCAATGTGTTCCTGTCGAGATCCGACTTGCCAGAATTTCGCCGTAGAACGTCATACCAAGAGTGAACAATGGGGGTTGTTTTAGACTTTGGCTTGACAGAAACTGATATTCCGGTCCTACGTATCCCAGTGGGAATCAAAGCCAGACGTAGTTCTAAGTTCAACCCTTGGTGGGGCGGTGATCTCGATCCCCTAATTTTGTATCGGACGAGTACTAGGGAGCAAAGACTGTCTGAGAGTCTCTTGGTCGACGCTAGTTCCTCTAATACGCTTCAGGAAGAGTTACCGGGATTCAGTCAAAAGTGAGTTTCTATCATTGGGTACTCCTCCTTTTATAATAGGATTTCCATATCTTTTAGAGATCTGATTTATCTCTTAAATCTCTTTTGAGATGTGATTCCTTAATTTAAGGGATATTACCTCTGATTTATCTCTTAAATATCTTTTAGAGATTTGATTTATCTCTTAAATCTCTTTTGAGATGTGATTCCTTAATTTAAGGGATATTACCTCTTTTAACCAGATAGGATTATTTCAGATAATATCAGGATTTAATATCCTATCCCTTAATTAAGTGATCTTTAACTTCATTATCTTTAACTTTCGGACTGGGCCGGGTATTCGAGCTCGATGGCCGGGTTTCACTCTTCGGCCAGTACACAATCCCCCCAAGCTTTGAGCTGATTAGGCGTAGAAGCTTTCATGATGTTTAGCCGAGCTCTGTATCTCGGCTCATACACAAGCCCCCCAAGCTTCGAGCTGATCACGTGGAAGCTTTTTCGAAGGAGCCGAGGCTAGGAACTTGGTTTCACCTTTTGGTCTTTCGTCTCGGCGAGGTGAGTGACCGAGCTTCATACCTTATATATGTGTACACATCCTCCAGCTCGGTGAGCAGCTCGGGTGACCGAGCTTGACGCTTTCAAGGTACCGAGCCGAGGTGGGGATGGTTTCCCGTTTCCTGTTGAGGTCGTACTTTCTCGGTTCTCGACATGGAAAGGAAACGTTACTCTGTGCGGCGCGTGGTCTTTGTGACATTATCTCCGAGACTTGCGCTGTAGTTGCGTGCTCAAACGATAAGTCGAGAGTCGGAGCTCAACCGAGCAGTTGGAAGCCGGAGCTCAACCCAGTAGGGAGCCCGAGCTCGAACCAGTAGCTCAACCGAGTAGGGAGCCCAAGCTTCTCGTTTCAAGTTGTCGAGCTTCACATTTCGGCCAATTCTTAAGTTCAGCGGGCTCGGTGGGCGAGTCTAGTAATCATTTCCCTTTGACTTGTTTGGGTTTGGAGATCTAGCTTTACTTCTCGTCCAATATTTTAGTTTGGTAGGCTCAGTGGCCGAGTTTAACATCTCGATCAGTATATAAGCTCCCCAAGCTTTGAGCTCAGAATAAGTGAAAAAGCTTTATGAAAGAAGCTGAGGTTAGTGTTGATAACGTACTGGATTTGCGTAGATCCTCTTGGTTCGGCTAATACCTCTCGGGCAGTACTCGAGTTTAGCGGGTGAGGTTCACATCTCAGCCAGTAACATGCTCTGAACATAAGATACTTCAATCTTACCTTTGTTTAAGAAAAGTTTAGAAGCTGGTAGCTAAGATTCAACTTATCAGTGATTCAGGCTTGAACCGATCTTTTGAAAAGTCAAGTTCAAACTCGGTCATTAGGAATTTACCTCGGTGCTTGTATTTCATCCATTAACTTTTGATGCTTTCAAGATGCTTATCTTGAGAGTTTGAATTTGACCTGCCTTTTGCCGAAGGTAGCTCGGTCTTTGAAGTTCTTGAGAGCTCTTAACATTTTCTTCGAGTAGCTCATAATCCTTTCATTTGGTGGATTTTGAAATACCCACTAACCTTGAAACTTGACCTCGAATTATTTTTCCCGATCTTGAAGGTGTGTCTCATAATAAAATTTCCTAATAACTTCTCCAATTTGTATGAGAAAATAGTTTTCATACAAGTTCTTCGAGTTGTAGGCTAAGGGATATCCTTTCTCTATAATTTCCGAGAATGTCCTTCCTTTATCCCTACTAGCCCCCCAAGCTCCGAGCTTGAAATAAGCGAAAGAGCTTAAATGTCAACCCGCATGTCTTAACACGCTTTTTGGTGCCGAGGACTTCGGACTATGATTCGTAGGAGCATTGCTCGGAAATCTGTTTTTTGTAGAACCAAGCCTTTCTTGGGTTATCGTCTTGCTTGGCCGAGCACTGCTCGGACTTTTGTGCGGAGCCCAGTTGTACTAGGGATTCCGGCTTATTTGGTTGAACACTACCAGGATTTCCATCTAATCCTGGGTCTCTAACATGCATGATCTGCTGTGGACTTTATCTTGGTGCGAAGATGTTGTGCTTGGCCTAGGATTTTTATTGCGAGGAAGGAAACATTGCTCGACCCCGACTTTTTTTCGATGCATAGTGCGAGGGAGCATAGCTCGACCTCGGCTTTTTGGTGCGAGGGAGCAATGCTCGGCCTCGGCTTTCTGGGCTTCTGCCCTTTGTTTTTAGCTAGACAATTTTAACTCTGGCCCTTTAGTGGGTTCCCAAGTTATTAAGCCAGCATATGCTCGGCTTTTACTAGAATTGGGCCATGATGCGAGCAGGAAAGTTGCGGTCGCTTATGCTCTTCTAAGTCTCCTCCATTACCTGTTTTTCGAGCCATGAGCTTTCTCATAATGAAATGTATGAAGGCGGAAGCTACCGGAACTTTGCGCACTGGGGATGAGCTTGAAAAGGCCATGGCAAAATGTGAAGGGAAAGCTTGGCTAATTGGGCAATTGAAAGCCCAAAAGGTAGAGCTGAAAAAAAGGTAAATCTACCCTTATGGCCGTGCTGGAAATGGAAAGAACCGATCGGCTCAACCTTCCGAAGGTCGTGGAAGAGCTTCAAGCCGAGAAGGAAGCCAGTCTTGAGTTGCGAAAGTTGCTGGAATCCGAGAAGGGGGAGAATCCGAGGCTCCATTCTGATCTGGCTGAAGCCGAGGCTTCTATCATGAGGGAGCATGTTAATGGATTTTCCCGAGCAGTGAAGCAGCTTCAACATTTCAATCCGAATGCTGACTTCTCCTGTGCTGACGTGGACAAGGATTTTAACCGAGATGGAATCCTAGTTCCATTGTCCGAGCTGGAGGATGAGGAGGCCGTATCTCAAGGGGAAGAGGGCGAGGGGAAAGCGGTCGAGGAGGGACCCGAAGGAGAAGGTGAAGTGGGCCTACCTGGCCATTCTGCTACCCTCCCTCCAAGTGCCGAGGGTGACCTTGACTCATGAATTTGTATTAGTAGGTTAGGAAACACGTTGTTTTTGGGCGATGCCTTTTTGATTTTGAAATCTTATGTATTCTGGTCTTGGCCCATGGTTATTAATGGACCTACATGCGGCCAGCTCTCAAGAACTATTTTTCTAAGTTGGTACTTGTTTAGTTTCAGTGTGTTACGTGATTTGGTCGAAATAGTCTGAACTCGAAATATCTGTAGGTTCTTACCTACCTTCTTAGTTCTTGAAATACCTTTTCAGGCGATAAGGTGTTTTTACCATTGTAGACTTGGCGTTTTGACGGCAGCTCGGTCGATTTTAGCTCGGTCACCTCTTTAGGCACTTGCCTCTTTAGGTTCGGCGTTTCGACGGCGGCTCGGTCGATTTTAACTCGGTCACCTCTTTAGGCACTTGCCTCTTTAGGTCCGGCGTTTCGACGGCGGCTCGGTCGATTTTAACTCGGTCACCTCTTTAGGCACTTGCCTCTTTAGGTCCGGCGTTTCGACGGCGGCTCGGTCGATTTTAGCTCGGTCACCTCTTTAGGCACTTGCCTCTTTAGGTCCGGCGTTTCGACGGCGGCTCGGTCGATTTTAACTCGATCACCACTTTAGGCACTTGCCTCTTTAGGTCCGGCGTTTCGACGGCGGCTCGGTCGATTTTAGCTCGGTCAGTACGGTCACCTTTTTAGGCTTTTGCCTCTTTAGGTCCGATGTTTCGACAACAGCTCGGTCGATTCTAGCTCGGTCAGTACAGTCACCTTTTTAGGCTCTATGCACCTTTATAGGCTCGACACTCCGAACCTGATTGGTCGTAGCTCGGTCAACCTCTTTAGGATTTAAGCACCTTTATAGGCTCGGACGGTCTCTTTAGGATTTAAGCACCTTTATAGGCTCGGACGGCCTCTTTAGGATTTAGTATGGTGTCTGGGTGTTGGAGCTGATGGAATTTTATTTTCCAAGAGAGAGCTCGATCTCTATGATTTTTATAGAAGGAGTATAACTCGGCCTCCATGGTTTTAATTTGAGGAGCTTTGACTCGTCTTCCTCTTTGGTGGAATTTTGAGAGGGAGTTTTGGCTCGACCTTTCGGGAGCCGGGACTGAATGTGAGTTTTCCAAGGGAGCCGGAGCTTCAACCACTTTGTAATCGCAAATTTTGTGACTCTGGGAGTGGTATCAGCCGAGCATCACTTTGCTCAAATAAATAACATAATATGATGCTACATAACACAACATTAAAGGCGTGGAGCAAAACATATCAAATCATATTAGATTTAATCTAGATTTAAAGAACAATATCACCTGAGCATTTCGTGGCCTCTGATCCTGACTCAGTTAAAGCTTTTGGTTTGGTTGGAGGGACACCGACACCTGCTGTACCACAATGCTCGTAGCTACTGTATATCTGGGTATTCGCAGATCTATGTTGCGAGCTCGAGATCGTCGTAGATCCGTCTTCCTGAAGCTGAGATTTGGCTCGCGATCTGGTTCATAAGCAACGGCAACAGCGGGCTTGGCGCGCGGCGGATCTGTGGGCAAAGGTGAAAGAGACCGAAACCCTGATCGCTCGGAATAGAGACCGAAACCGAAACATTCCCAGTGGCAGCAGCAGAAGCAATGACGTTGTTATTTGTATTGTTTATATTCACAGAATCTCTGATCTCAGGATCATTGAGCCAAAGGGAATAGGGGTAGTTCTCACCTTGGTCGACAGTGGTGGTCCTGGCGGTGAAGGGCCACGAACCGATGTCGTTTTGGTGGTTTGTGATTGTTATTGTTGATGCTATCGTTGAAATTGAACAAGGCCTTCACCCTGTTCATGATATCATGGTTCTGGAAAACCAGTTCAGTGGACCCCACCTCGACCACCCCATTCGGTGTGGGTATTCAACCATGGTTTGAAGGCCGAACACGTGTCCCTGCCTGGCCCTCTCGCACGCCGACCCGGCGAGGCGGTCCGAACCGGCGACCCAAACCGGGGATGGGTTGAAGAAGGCTTGACCGGGAAGTCCAGAGCCGTTGACGAAGGACTGCGTCACAGAGACGAGGAAGAACCATTCGGTGTCGGTAACTTCTTCATCGACGGTGTCGTTTTCGGCGGAGGAACCGGAGATAAGTGAATTCAGCTCGCGAAGGACCTTCTTGCGGTGGTCTTGTTCTGCAGCCGACGTCGCTTTGGTGGGGTTGTTGGGTTTGGATTTGTCGTCTTCGCCTCTGTAGTAACCGTCACCCAAGGCGAGGAGAGAGGAGGAAGAGGAGTAATCGTGAGAGGATTGCCAGAAGATGGCGTAGGTCCAGATGGTGGTGAAGGTGGTCATGAAGGCCTCCACGACGGAGGAGTTGTCGTCGGAGATATCAGATACGGATATCTCGCCGGGGTGAACATGTGGGTCCACTCTGAGGGAGACAGTGTAGCCAAGGCCATCGACCGCGCAGCCAAGGAAGTCGAGGCCAGGTCCAAGATTGGCGATGGTGGTGGGAGCAAATGCTTTAACGGAGGTGTAAATGGGTTGGGGTTCCGTTTTGGTAATGTGTGGCCAGGGAATAGTTTTACCCGGCCCCACGGTGGACGCCAAATGTTCCTGCCGAGATCCGACTTGCCGGAATCTCGCCGTAGAACGTCATACCAAGAGTGAACAATGGGGGTTGTTTTAGACTTTGGCTTGACAGAATCTGATATTCCGGTCCTACGTATCCCAGTGGGAATCAAAGCCAGATGTAGTTCTAAGTTCAACCCTTGGTGGGACGGTGATCTCGATCCCCTAATTTTGTATCGGACGAGTACTAGGGAGCAAGCACTGTTTGAGAGTCTCTTGGTCGACGCTAGTTCCTCTAATACGCTTAAGGGAGAGTTACCGGGATTCAGTCAAAAGTGAGTTCCTATCATTGGGTACTCCTCCTTTTATAATAGGATTCCCATATCTTTTAGAGATCTGATTTATCTCTTAAATATCTTTTAGAGATTTGATTTATCTCTTAAATCTCTTTTGAGATGTGATTCCTTAATTTAAGGGATATTACATCTTTTAACCAGATAGGGTTATTTCAGATAATATCAGGATTTAACATCCTATCCCTTAATTAAGTGATCTTTAACTTCTGGACTGGGCCGGGTATTCGAGCTCGGTGGCCAGGTTTAACCCTTCGGCCAGTACACAATGGAATCACAATCACTTGACCCATAAGAAGAAGAAAAAAAAGGAGAGACGAGTGTGATATGGAGACAAGTGACATAACTTAAAATGTTATGCAAAACTAAACTAAACCTCAATAATCTTTCCACAACCAAACCAAATTAGACCCAAAATTTCAAATGGCCCACATAGAAACTTAATAAGCCATGCTTCTACAAGCATCCATTATATATATATATATATATATATATATATATATAGAGAGAGAGAGAGAGAGAGAGAGAGAGAGAGAGAGGGGGGGTAAATGTTAATAATTAGTATTAGTATGTTATATTAGTTGGAGAGTTGAACTCATGATTTCCTTATCACTTCAATTTTTATGTCCATCTCCTAAACCATCTTGATCATTTTATAACTCCGTATGGACACCCATTCTTGATAAGCACTTTTTCTAAAATTTGCTCCAACCATAAGTGTTTATAAGCACCGGTTCTTAGTAAATAAGAACATCATTATAAGCACCGTTGGAGATGGCATTAAGATGTTGTTTAAGAAATTAAAAAAAAAATTCAATGTGGATAAATAATGTATTTAATATATAGAATTACGTTATACTTACTTTTTGAATATAAACTTTCTTTTCTAGAAGTTGGGAGTTAGTCCGAGGCTGCGAGCTGAACACGCAAAAATAATTTAGTCAATCTTAGCCATTAAATGACAAACTTGTCCAGTGACCATATGATTCCGTATAGAGAAAAGTTTTGAACAATAAAATTAGGAGATCATATTGTATCCCTTTATTTTTTATGGTATATTTCTAAAATGTGTGTATATAAGAAGATAAAAAATATTCCCTCTAATTTCTATTATAAGTAAAAAAGTCTCAAAGTTTTTGGTTTAATATATATGAAAATTTTGTTTTTTAATTACTCATTTAATGACATTATTCACAAAATATCATTCATTTAATACAAATTCCAATAATTCATTTAATAAAGATTGAAGTTTTAGATGAAAGGTAATTTAGGTAACAAACCTATTTTTTTTATAAGAATCAATGAGAGTAATTAACCACCTTAATATATGTGTTTTATTTAATTTTTGCTTATAATAGAAACCAGAGGGAGTAAGTGAGAAATAGAGAAAAATATATATAAGATTCACATACGGTATCAAAAAAATTGATGTTCGAATAACACACCTGATATGTATATTGATCAAAAAATAAAAACTATTCTGTATCACAATCAAGAGAAATGCTTTTTATACATCAAAATGGGACATCATTTGATGTCCTTTTGTTTTTTGGATGTATTTTTGATAAGCGTATATATAAAAAAGATAAAAATATGTAAAAAATAAAGATAAACATATACAATATTACATACGATATTCAAAATTTATGTTGAAATATCATAACTTTATGATCGACAATCCTGCTTATTAGAGATTGATTAAAGAACAAATATATAGACAATTTTCATTGAAAGACGTATCTTTTTTATATATTGAATACATCTTTTCTTATAATTAATAAAAAAGAGCAACCCCTACTTCCTTTGGACTTTTTGATCAAATTGGGTTCGTTTTAGAAATTATTTATCAGTTTAGAGTTGTTTCAAAACTATTTATCAATAGGAGGTCCTTTTAAACATGTGGCATATTTTATTTTTTTCACTCTAACGGATCAAAGGCACCAGTCAAACTGACGACTATCACTTTTTTAAAAAAAAAAAAGACAAAAGCTGCCCTGCAGTGCGCCACATGGCACTGCAGGTCCCCCCCCCCACACACACACACACACACAAACACACACATAATAACGAGTAGCAAATAATATCACAGGAGGCATAAAAAAATTAATAGTAATAACAATTTACACCAATAAATATTCATCAATTATTAAAGTAGTAAAAAAAATCCCGTAATAACGAGTAGCAAATAATATCACAGGTGGCATAAAAAAATAGTAGTAATAACAATTTACATCAATAAATATTCATCAATTATTAAAGTAGTAAAAAAAATTACCTTCTAAGAATTAAAATAAAGTCACCTGCAATTTTAAAGGAGCACCACTACAAAAAAAAAATATACTATAATTATATGGAGTAACGATGACATTAATGATAAAGTATCTATTTAAAACAACAAGAGGCAATAAAAAAATCTCGTAATAACGAGTAGCAAATAATATCACAGGAGACATAAAAAAATAATAATAACAATAATAATTTACACCAATAAATATTCATCAATTATTACAGTAGTAAAAAAATATTTACCTTATAAGAATTAAAATAAAGTCACCTGCAATTTTAAAGGAACAACGCTACAAAAAAAAATTACTATAAGTATAGGAAGTAACGATGACATTAATGATAAAGTATCTATTTAAAACAACAAGAGGCAATAAAAAAAATCCCGTAATAAAGTGTAGCAAATAATATCACAGTAGGCATAAAAAAAATAGTAATAACAATTTACACCAATAAATATTCATCAATTATTAAAGTAGTAAAAAAAATTACCTTCTAAGAATTAAAATAAAGTCACCTACAATTTTAAAGGAGCACCGCTACAAAAAAAATACTATAAGTATAGGGAGTAACGATGGCATTAATGGTAAAGTATCTATTTAAAACAACAAGAGGCAATAAAAAAATCCCGTAATAATGAGTAGCAAATAATATCACAGGAGGCATAAAAAAATAATAACAATAACAATTTACACCAATAAATATTCATCAATTATTACACTAGTAAAAAAAATTTACCTTATAAGAATTAAAATAAAGTCACCTGCAATTTTAAAGGAACAACGCTACAAAAAAAATAATTTACTATAAGTATAGGGAGTAATGATGACATTAATGATAAAATATCTATTTAAAACAACAAGAGACAATAAAAAAAATCCCGTAATAACGAGTAGCAAATAATATCACAGGAGGCATAAAAAAAATAATAGCAACAACGATTTACACCAATAAATATTCATCAATAATTACAGTAGTAAAAAAAAATTACCTTTTAAGAATTAAAATAAAGTCACCAGCAATTTTAAAGGAACACCGCTATAAAAGAAAGTATACTATAAGTATAGGGAGTAACTGATATTAGTGATAAAGTATCTATTTAAAACAACAAGAGGCAATAAAAAAAATATCCTAATAACAAGTAACAAGTAATAGATACTTGTTTTGATTGCCCCTTATCTGACTCTAAATATTGATAGGGTCAATTCTTTGAACCCGAATCCATCTCTAGACCCGAATGAATCCGATCATATGCGATCTGGTTTAAGACCCAGCCTAAATGGGACGAGATTGGGTTGACCCGAAGTTAAATATATTCTTTGCAAACTACATTTCTCTGTGTGAGAAAAATGTTTTTTTTATAAGCCAAAATATTTACAAAAGATAATACCTAAAAGGGTCAGACCCGACCGAACTCTATGGATGGGGACGAGTTTTAAGATCGGATCGGGTTTTGCACATCTCTAATTAGTGGGCTGGCCCACGTAAATAAAAATTGAAAAATTGATATAATTAATGAATTTTATAAAACTTTGTAGTAATAAATATCAAAATGTGAAATAAAAATGTTTGTGTCAAACATGTAACTACTAACCAGGGACGTATTGCAATTATAATTAGGGACGTATTGTTTTATTAAAAATGTTGAAATATAAATCAGATCCAACCAAAACGAGCTCTAGGGAGCCAGGTATTGGGGATGTAGCAATGAACTAGCATAGTAGGAGTATTGGAATAGCAGTAGCACGTAGGCTTATTTAACTATTGTAAATTTTAGTGAGTGAAATTGAAAGGTCAATTGAGTGTAGGCTGGAGTGAGCTGCACCTGGAACGTGTATTTCATGGGAAGGTTCTATGTAATCAAATTTTATTGAGACAATAATAGAATCGTCAACTTCAAGTGTTCAACAGTATAAATATTTTTAAAAAATTCAAAAAATAAGCAGGCTAGCGGGTCAGTCCGCGAATCCGCGGATCATAATCCATTTACCCACGAGTTAAATGGGTCAATCCGTTTAGGCCCACATTTAAATGGATTATGTCCGGGTTCTAACCTGCACGGATTGCGGGTTAAACAGACCGATGCATGGTCTTGATTCATTTACCCAGCTCTAGTTCCTATAGGATAAATGCTTGAGTTATATTACAATTTTTTGTTCGGTATATTATTTGATGAACAATAGACGATACAAGAAAAGTTAACTTAAATACATTTTTATAATAATTTATATTATTATATTAAATAAGAAAAATATATAATATACAATATTATGTTATATAATAATATATAATATAATAGTATATACATTACATAAGTAAATAAATACTTTTATGTTGTCTTATCCCTTATTTTTATGCAAATCAAATGCACCTATAAAACGAAAAAGCAAATGTATATTCATTATAATTAAATTGGATATACTTTTAGTTTTACTTTGTCCCTTTACAATTTTGCTCACTTAAAGAAACTTTATAGTTGAATCTCAACTATTTATCATCTACATGTGTGTTGATATTGTATGTCGTGAGAAGCACTGCCATCTTTAGAAGGTAAACACTCATCTTCCCTTTTTGTTTCTATTCCGCTTTCTTTTCCATAATTCCCTATTAGTTTTTTTTTTGTTTTCTCCCTCTCAAGTGAACTCTCTTCCTCTTTCTGTTCTCTTTTCTATTTAACCTCTATACTGTGTTGGTGATAATGTTCTCTATTTTTTCATTTCCATGTTGCTAAATGCTAACCATCTATGTGTGTTTATATTGCATGTCGTGAGAAGCACCGTCATCACAAGCCCAAAGAGGATAAGCCTCTTGGTCCTGCAATTTCGTTGAAGTCAGCAAGAACGGTATTTCCATCTGATATGTATTTTTCAAAGTATTGTTACCTTTCATGAATATTTTTAAAAAAGGGCAATTTCTTATGATTTGTTTCCTATAGTATACTTTCATTTCTTCCTTTTATTGTTTATAAAAATAACTCTTGAGTGTTATTGTTTTTGGTTTTCTTCTCTTTCACTTTTGTTTATTATCATTATTATTTTTATTTGATTTTTTTTTTTGCAAGTGAAGACATGACATGATTCATGTATTAGAATTGGGGTCATATGTTTTTAGAATTGGTTTTCTTATTTGTGTTTTTTAATGTTTCTCTTTTGAATTCTTCATTTTTATCTAGAGGACTAATTTTTCTTATTTTTTTGAATTCTGAATTAATTTCATATCATTTTAAATTAATGCTGATTCGATAAGATTGACTTATCATTTAATGTGTTGGGAATTTGCGTATAAATCAAAAATAACGCAGCGAAAAAATTCCCATCGAAGGATCCTTGCGAATGGTCATGATTCATGGTTAGAAGATTTACCTCTTGAAGCGATGACAGTTGATTAAAATCATCTATAACGAACACCGCATGAACGATGTCTCTAAGGTATCCACACGAGAAGATTCCGTGAACGTCCAACGTCACGAACCCGAAGCGTCTTTGTCTCACGGTGCTAGCTTCGAAAACCGAGACCTACTGCTCACTACCACTCTCTATGTGCGGCTAGGGTAAAATGAAAACCGTGTGGGCACAATAGCTTAAGTGGTCTACTTATAGCAGCACCTCCTTAAGTGAGTTAGTGAGCAGCGTTTGACCTAAGCCCATGTACTATGCGCTAGGCCCAATAGAAAAGTCCAACTCTCCTTTTAATGCTTCTTTTAATCCGCTCTTATGTGTGTGACCCTATAGGTTCCCAAAACGTTAGTAGTAATATTAAATCCCATTTAATATTACAAACAAAGGAATGTGATATCTAGCAATACATCACTGCTACCCAAGTAGTGAGAAAGTCAGTGATTTGACGAAACCTTTCTGTGACAAATATTCATGTGCATTATTATCCCTTTGTCCATATATCTATATTGAACACAAGACATAGAATGTGTCACCCTTGTATGGTTCAATATCATGTTCCCTGATACCCGAGTAGACTTAACAACAAATGAGGTCAATATCTCATATTGACTCATTTCAAAGACTTGGCCATGCATTTTACAGTCTCACTCTATCAGGGGGCCCACAGATATTACTCCTGTTGTGTAGGAGGGACAAATTCCATCTAGGTCACTCACATCCCTCTACATGGCTCGTGGTATGCCCAATGACCGTCTTTATAATCATCCTATTACAGATGACGTTTGACGATATTAAAGCACACGACTCCTCATGTAGGGATCGCAGCGATTTCAGGTCGAAGGATTGCATACACCATTGTCACTATGAGAACTACTTATGACACTCACACAACGCTCCATGTAGTGTTCTCATGGTGGGTTAATCCAGTACATCATTACTCTAATGTGTACCTATGTGGCGACTCGATATCTCATATCCATGACCCGTGAGATATGGTCACCAGTCTGCACACATAATAGTCTCAATGTATTATTATTGCCCTTATTAATAAAATACTTGACTACGGATATTTAAGAATAGGATTTCATTGTTCAATAGTGTCTCACGATCAAGTCATATACTTGATATTCTATTAAACTGAAATTTCTATTCTAAGGACTTTATTATGTCTAAACAAGTAACACAATAAACTGGAATGTCTCATGTCATATATATATAATAGCAAGATACAAATGTAAGTCTAAAGAAATACACTGGCCTCTAGGACTTACACCAACATAATGGTGTTAATATTTGATATTAATTGTGATTATTCCAAATAATTGAGTTAAATATATGGTGATTCCATATCTTTTAAATTTAAACGTAAATAGTACCATTCGAATTCGATTCTGAATTATTTCCATATCAAATTGAGTTTTACCATATCATTAAGATTTGATATATTTGGTTTATCACTTAATGATTTCAATATTCGATATTAATTGTGACTAATTCCATATAAATGAGCTCAATATGTGCTGATTCTACATCTTTTGAATTTAAACCTGAATAGTATCATTCAAAATATTTTTCTGAATTATTTCCATATCATGTTAAATTAATTTCATATCAGTAAACTCAAGCCTTTAATGTAGTCATTAAACGTGGGAGAAAATTTATGATTTGATAAAACTGATTTATCACTTAATGAAGTCAATATTCGATATTAATTGTGTTTGATTTCCTATAATTGAGTTCCATATTTTTTGAATTTAAACTTGAATAGTACTAATCAAAATATATTCAATCAAGTTGCGACCTTTTTTTTTTTTAATACAGAGGCGGCCAAATTTATGTCATTAGAAAAATAATTTATTTGATTAACGTCGTTGATTACAAAAATGAATAGCATTAAAATTTTTTTAAAACAATGAAAAGCATTTTTTAAAGGAAAAGAATGAAAAGCATTAACTTAATGGATATTAAAATTTGACATTTAATTTTAACAAAAAAAACGTATAGCAAATATCTTGAATGATAGTACATATCACATATCTAAAATTTATAGCATTAATATTCATGAAACAAATTTTGTACGTTGACAAATTTAAAATATTGTATAGCAAATGAATAAATTTGCTCATTCACGTTTTGATAAATGAATTTATGCATATCAACATGTATATTCAAAAATGGAGGGAGCAATTATTTTTAGAAAGAATGAAGTATAAATCACATATTAAATTTTTCAACATTAACACATATTATCAATTTGATTTGGTATTCTTTTTAATGTAATTAATATTCAAAACTGTGCAACACAATACATGATTTGATCTTTTAAATGCAATTAATATTCAAAAACTTGGAGAAAACTTTTTAAAGCAATTTTAAAATGAAAATATGTATCTTTGATAAAATTGATACTATATCAGTAATGATTAAATATATTCAAACTGGATATAAACAGTTATTTTGAAGTAAAAATTGATACGAGATTAAATCATATCAGGAATGCTGACAGGGGATATTAATAAATTTATTGGAAAACTAAGCATTTCAGTTTTGAAAGTATAAAATACACAAGATCCTATGTAAACTTATTCTTCTAAGATCATTAACTTGTGCAAAATCGCACATGTTTGAAAAACCTTATTTCTAAAGGGGCACCTTTTTTAAATCCAAAAGTGTATTCAAATAAAAAATTTTAAAGGATGATATGAAAAATAACTTAATATATATTTAATAGTCATATTTCCCCTTCTAATGGGCGTAATCACGACAATTTGATTGTCATGTTCTCTTCAACTTCAATTACCTGCTCCTCAGAATGGGTTAAAGTAATTTATCCATAAATCATACTATCTAATTTAATTAAAAACAATTTTAACAAATAAATAAATTAAAATAATTATTATGAATAAATAAAATCATACATAATAAATATGAATTTGTAGTTGAATAAAGAAGTAAAAAAATATATCATATCATTTTATATTCATTTATATAATAATTAATTTTAAATACAAAATTTAATAACTTTTTTTATATATAATCAACTGATTATATACATGCTTAAACTTTTTAATTGTCTGTAGAAACATACTCCAAATTAATTATCTTTGATCTTATGTAAATTAATTTCTCCTATCATTTACCTTTAAATTTAACTTTAAAAATTAATTATTTAAATAAACATCCTTCAATTAATTATCTTCAATAGTGTAAATTAATTTATAATATTAATTTTCTTTAAACCCAAAAATTATGGATTCCTTATTTTTTTTGTTTATGTTTAAAAGCTTTGTTATGAATATGGGGGTCTTTATTATCTACCAAACCAAACTTGAAGAATATTATAGTGAGGTGATAAATATGATTAATTATTGAATAACACAGTAAAAAGGAAATTAAAAATCGATGGCACATACTAAGGGATGACCAAGCAAATATTTAATTGGATCTCAAAAGAAAATATTCTTTTGCATTAAAAATGGAATTAAAATATGGAAATAGTCAACAATCAATACTAACATTCAATAAATATTAAGACTTAATATTTTTTGAATTTTGAAAGCAATAAAAAGGCATTACTATGTGATAATAAAATCACAAAGCTAAATTTTTACCTCCAGTTTTCAGGATTTTAACATATCATTCTCTCTAATTCAATATGAATCCAAGCACAATATGCATGATATGAATTATTATTCGATAGCACATCCATTATTTAACATTAAGAATCAATAAATAATATGACTTATCAAATATTATATGAAACTTGATTTCGAAATAGTTTGAATTCGAAAATCCTATATTAATCGTACATTGGTTGACACAACCCAAATGACAAGCATAAAAGTAATTAATGGTGATAACAATTTTGATTTCAAATACTATTAGTATTTGAAGAATATTTTAAAATATTACATATAGAAGATACAAAATATTTAGTAGTGATTTCCCATTGATAATGGGTAGGTTGAGATACAAATAAATAAAGGTATTATTGAAAAAAGTAACTAATACTCGATTCGATGTTATAAAGTGACAATTAATTTTGAGACAAACCAATATTCCAAATATGAAATATAAAATGAGATAGAGGGAATAATATTTAAATTTTCTTATTTATTATTTATTACTTCATCTTATAATATTTTATTTAAAATATATATTTTTTAACAATTTACCTTTCTTTTTTATGTTTTATGGTATTTTAAAGTATTTAATTTCTATGCACTGTTGATGTAAAATTTTTTACACGGACAATGCATAGAATTAATGATATGGGTGACTTTTAAGGTAGTTAATTAGGATAAGAGTCAAATATTTTAACTTATATTGTAACTTCTGATTGGTTGACTATGTAAAAATTATTTACACTAACAGTGCATACCAATCAAATCCTATTTTAAATAGCAAGTCTCATGTTATATGGTATGTTTGTATTTATTTATTTATTTATTCTAAAATTAGATTCAATTATAAGCTTAATTTATTTTTTTCAATTTATTATTTATATACTTATTTATGTAGAATCAATATAATTATTTTAATTTAAAAAATTAACAATGAGATAAACTAAATGTTATATTTATTTGGATGGAATTGATTTAGTAATTAATTTTATAATCTTCAACTAATAATTTTGTCAAATAATATAATACAATAGCAGGATCGGCCCAAAAGCGAGTGAGGCCTAAAGCAAATTTTTAGTGAGGTATTTTAATTTTAAGTGAGATGATCTTCTAGATCAGGTTGGGCCTTTTTGTTAGTATATGTGACCCTTTTATTTTATAAAAAGTCAGAGGAAAAAATTTATTTTGTTGGTGTGCCTAAAGTTAGGGCTTTAGTAGTTTCACCCTTGGACCGACCCTGTACAGTAGTAATAAAATTAATAATTTTATTAAAAATAATGTTAGGCCATTCAAAAAAAATTAATTATGTCTACATTCTAATTCTAATGTAATTAGATTTCAAACATTAAAATTAAATATTTCTTCTTTTAATTTATTGATTAGTTAATTGAACTTAATAATATTTGATATGTCGTATAAGAAATTTATTATACCTAAAAATATATAAATACAAAATATATATAGATTTAAAGATATTAAAATCTATACTATTAAACTAATATGTATATATGTCCTATACAATGAGTTTTTATTCTCAATTTCTCCTGAGAAATAAATCAATTTTATTATAATTGTTCGTAGATGATTCCTAATACAAATTATTACAAATTCTTATGCACTTAAAACCTCAAATATTTTAAATAAATGTTCGGAAACAATATATACCCCGTGAATGGCACGGGTCGTTTTGTTGGGGCTGAACTGTTTATATGAGAACAATTGTAGGGATATATTTTTGGATTTCCCCTTGAATAGAAAGTGATATACACAGAAAAAAAATAAATAAAGAAAGGATCAAATTACGTTTTTTCAGGTGATTATAGAATTAGACCTATGGTAATTATACAAACAAGGTCATGACAAATACAAACATTTCATTGTAATTTGTAGATTTTCAAACTGCTTCAATTTTGGGTTTACTGTTTTTTTTAATTATAATGATATGTTCTTTAAATTAAAGTTGTATATGATGTTTTCTCTGATAATCAAGATAGACTTGCTTTTGGTTTATGTATTCTCAATGGAAAACTTCGCCATATATATAGTAAACAAAGAATCTTGGCTTGCAAACTCTTTATCAAGGACACACTAATATTTTATGACTTGCTTCAACATATGTTATTATTTTACTTCCCTGTGGATCATTCCCTTTAAAATTAATGCATTTTTAATCTTTTAAGTTTCTCCAGTTTTTATTGGGTAAATTATCAAATGACTTAAGAGGTTGCGTTTATATGTTATTCAACGACGCATATCTTAGGTATGCTGTAAATTTTGTTAACCAAAATAAAGAACAAAGGCATATCAAAATATTTGAAAAGTGAAAATGAGTTCTATAATATCTTGCATTGCTTGATGTGCATGAACAAAAGATTGTAGGAACATAGAAGATAAAGTGATGAAAAATTGAATTCTTTTTAAGAATAAAAAATAGTATACACAATTAACTCGAGAGATATATTGTATACAAGTCATTTTTATATATAAAAAAATATAAATAACATAAATTTGTATATAATATTCTAAATCAAATATAAATAATTATGTATATAAAATAATATTTTAATTTTAAATTATATAAATATTATATTAAAATTATTTAAACCCGTATATTACCGGATAAAAACACCAGTAATATATCAAAATTAAATTCACCAAGGAAATCATTGTAACAGTGCTCCACCCATCTTAGTTCTATCACTTCTTTAATTTCCGTGAAGATTGAAGTTTGATTGATTCCTGTACTTTTCGTATGTGTCTTTGTCGTACCAAGTAGCATCTATCATTCCCAAAATATAATATAATTAATTTAACGAACCAATTGAATTTGGGAAAAGCCTATTCGCCCTAGGAATAAATCCAGAAACTAAAACTTTCCTTATTAATAATTTCTTGGATTTGAGTAATGGTGTCATCAAATCATGGCCACGATCTTTAAAATCTTGATTAATCCCTAGAC
This sequence comes from Sophora flavescens, assembly GCA_030762895.1. NCBI lineage: Eukaryota > Viridiplantae > Streptophyta > Magnoliopsida > Fabales > Fabaceae > Sophora > Sophora flavescens. Next base: position 109,859,300 of record CM061063.1, read on the forward strand.
TTTAATGCAATATATCTGCTGTATATGATTTATTATTGGAACATGCTAACGAGTGTATTTAGGACATTGTTTAAGGAATCAAGATAAATAAGTTTTTATTTAAAAGCTAAACATTTCACTTTTTTTTTAATATTAAATACGACCATTCCCTATGTAAACTCTCTTTTAGTGATTCATTAACGAGTGTTATAAGGATACTCGTTAGTATTTTTCTTTATTTACTCATGAGCAATATTATTTGTATAAATGAATTTTGACAAATGAGGTGACAATTGCTATATCTGGTTAATGCAGTTCAAATATGTGTTTAATTACGTTCAGTAATTGGTTAATGAGTTGTGACACCTTGTTACATCCATTAACCATCCACTGAACGTAATTAACCACATATTTGAACTGCATTGACAATGATTTTCAGGTGTTCAAATATAGTGTTCAAATATATATGGGGTCATGTATATTTGAAAACCTGAAAATCGTGGTCAATGCAGTTCAAATATGTGATTAATCACGTTTAGTGGATGATTAATGGATGTAACAAGGTGTCATAACTCATTAACCAATTACTGAAGGTAATTAACCACATATTTGAATTGCATTAAACAGATACCACAATTGTCGCGTGAAAATCAAGTTGTACAAATAACATTACTGTTTACTCATTAACGAAGGAGTTTAATTACTATATACTGACAGTGTAAAATTTTTTACACTGTCAACCAATCACTAATCATGAAATGAAATGAATGACTTTTAAGATACTTGGGTTAAGATTCAAAAAAAACTTGCTAACATGACAATTTATGATTGGATGTCTGTGTAAAAAACTTTACACTACCAATTAAAGTATGTTTTAATTATATTTTACTTCTCACAAATAAATAAAAAATTCAGAATCTTCTTCACGGAATTCTGACCTTGGAATTGGAATGAAAGCGCAGATGTAGACACGCTGACACATCTGTGGATGAAAATCGTTTTTACGTTGAACCCTTGATAAGAGGGTAATATATATATATATTTTTTTGGGAGATTGTAGATACCCAACATAAGATATTAGAATGTGCAGAAGTTGAGGCGTTGATGCAGGGAATCAATTAGGCTAAGTTGGACTTCTGAGAGTTGGGCTGGACCCCAAATCGCTATAAAAAAAATTCGAGCCTTTTAACGAGCTGGGCCTTTGTACAGAGCAGGAGCGCATGAGTGGTGGCAAAAGAAGATGGCAAGACATGGCGGAACAACAGCTCGGGCGTTCGTACAAGTCCAAACACAATAATTATTTGACAAAACAGCTGAATCATCTAAAAAAAGCTGAATCAGAAAAAACTAATCTTTCCCAAATAAGCTCTAAACTTCACGGGTTACAATGATTGTTTTATCATTCCATGCAATGTTGTTGCATTCACCTCTCTACTAGCCACAACTAGAGGTGGGTAAACGGACTAGTCCAGTCCGTTTAAGTCCGGTCCGCATAAGTCCGCATTTAAACGGACCGGACTTTATAGTCCGCATTTAAAATGGATTTTGAAAAATAGAGTCCAAATCCAGTCCGCATAGTCCGCGGACTAAACGGACTGTCCGCGGACTTTACACTTTTTTTTAATAAGGCAAAATAACCATAATTGTAACCAATAGTCATAAAATCAAGTTCCTCCAAGAAAGAAAATTGTACATGATAAGAAAGAAAATTGTACCAACGAAATTAAAATGCAAAATAAGGAACAAAAACAACAATATTACAAGTTTGAAATTAAAGCTACATGTTGACATCAAGCATCAATAATAACTTTAGTCTTTCCCTTTGATTTAGCAAGCTCCTCCTTTGCGTCAATCAAATCATCTTCATCTTCTTCTTTTCCTACAATTCACAAGTCATAATTCATAAGATTATGTTTAAAAAGCAAAACATAATTAAATGGAAGACATTCTATTTCTATACATAAATTCATTGTATATTTACCTTCCACTTCAAACCCTAACAACCAATTTATAGTGCATATCAAGGCTTGCACATTTTTGGGAAGGAGAGAACTTCGAAATTTGTTGAGAACACGAGAACCAATACTGAATGCTGATTCCGATGCCACAGTTGTTATTTGAATGCTTAAGATATCACTAGCCATCAAAGCAAGATTCGGAAACCTATACATGTTGTCCTTCCAATATTGCAAAATATCAAGATTTGGATGGTATGTTGAGGAAAGGTTTTGCTCGTCCAAATAAGTATCCAATTCAGACTTACCTACATCCTTCTTATTTTGATTCTCAAACGAGATATACTTCTACATTATTTTCATGTAACAACAAATAAAGAATGAGAAATTAAACATAAAAAATAATGAATAATGAATAAATAAAAGAAAGAAATATACTTACATTCAAAATAGCCAATTGTGATGAGTCCATATTAGCAAATCCACTACTACTAGTTGGAAGACATTGCTTATCTTGTAGTGAACTTTCATCGGGAGGTGTCTCTTTGAAGGACCTTTTGACATACTCATAAAACAGAGTATACAATTTATGCTTGACAACTTTCAACTTTGCTTGACAAGAAATTGAATCAACACCAAGTTGAGAATAGCAAAACTCCAAAAATGAGAACTTATAGCGAGGATCAAGAACGGTTCCATATGCAAGCACAACACTATAATCACTCCAATATTTGTCAAACTTCCCTTGCATCGAAGTTGTCATATCCCTAATCACCTCATCTTCACTTGTCTTATTTTCAAGCAACAAACATTCAATCCTCCATACATGAAAGAAATACAAGTTAGATGTCGGATAAGAGGAACCGGACATCAAATTTGTGATCACATAGAATGGACGTAAAAATTCACAAAGTTTATCTCCTCTAGACCATTCTTCATTAGTAGGGTAATACTTATAGTTCCTATCCTCAAAAGCAAGATCTTCAAAAGCACGACGATATGCAAGAGCACTTTCAAGCATCATAAAGGTGGAGTTCCACCTAGTAGAGACATCCAAACGAAGACCCATCTTGGTATCAATCTTACCAAGTCTATTAACATAACTTTTAAATGCAATCATTCTTCTCTCCGACCCCTTTACATACTTGATGCTCTCTCTAATCTTATGTATAGCCTCACTAGCAACTTTCAACCCATCTTGAACTATAATGTTTAGGATATGAGCACAACATCGAATATGAAAAAAATCACCACCACATAACAAGCCATCACTTTGCATAAGAAGTCTATCTTTCAACAACCCTTGCATGCTACCACAAGAAGATGCATTATCCAAAGTCAATGAAAATATTTTCTTCTCAATCCCCCACTCTTCCAAGAAACCATAAACAGTTTTGGCCAATTCACGGCCGGAATGTGGAGGGGGGAAATGAGAAAAATTTAGAATTTTGCTGTTAAGCTTCCAATTTTCATCCACAAAATGGGAAGTCAATGAAATGTAGCCCTATGTGGTACAAGAAGTCCATATATCAGATGTCAAGTTTATTCTACTTGGAACTTTGGATAGTACATCTTTCATTTTTTCCTTTTCAGCCTCATACATATTAATGACATCATTTGTGGCAGCACGTCTAGAGGGAACCTTAGCTTCAGGATTCAAATATTTAAATAGTTCTCTAACCCTCCTATATTCCACAAAAGAGAATGGAAGGTCATGTTCTATGATAGCCATGGAAATCATGTCACGTACAACTTTAAAATCAACTTTTCTACCTTTTAATTTTCCGTTATGATCAAGCATAAGTTTACCAACCTCGGTGTTAGCAAATCCTTTTGGAATCTTCTCACAAGTGAGTCTATGACGCTGTAAAGTTGAAGTTCTGTATTTATTACCACCACTAACCAAGGCTTTCTTACATGCCTTGCATTCACTCCTTTCCTTCCCATCACTTCCCAAAGGCAGTTTGTCAAAAATATCCCAGACATCAGATCTTTGCTTTCTAGCCCTCTTTTTTGGTATTTTAGGTTCATTTAATCCATCTCCATCTCCATCATCATCCTGATCACTAATTAGGTCTACTCTTTCAGGTTCAATTTCAGCCACATTATCAATTTCAGTTTCAATTATGGCAGAGGCAGAGAAATCCATTTCAATTACAATAACTTCAGCAAAAAAGTATCACTGAAAATGGCAAATTGAAACAAAATAAAGATTTAAAATCAAAGAACTGAGATAGACAGAACAGCAACTATCAGAACAGCAACTACTGAGATAGACAGAACAGCAACTACTCTTTATCAGCATATATCAGCATCATCTTGGTCATTAGCATAACTGAGATAGACAGAACAGCAACTACTCTTTATGGTTCCTAGATTTGAATCGCTTGGTGATTGCCAAAACAAACATCACGGTGGAAAACAAACATCAAAAACAGCAAGACATAGAAAAAACATGGTCAAGCAATCTACTCTTTATGGTTCCTAGATTTGAATCGCTTGGTGATTACCAAAACAAACATCACGGTGGAAAACAAACATCAAAAACAGCAAGACATAGAAAAAACATGGTCAGATCTAATATAATTACCGAAGGAAATAATGGCTAGAACAATCAGAGACCCGCGATGTTTCAGGGACTCTCGTTCACGATCACGGTGGAATAATGTTGAAGTTTCAGGGTAGAAGTGGTCATGAACTCACGATCACGATCACGGTGGAATAATGGTGAAGTTTCAGGGTAGAAGTGGTCACGAACTCACGATCACGATCACGGTGACTATCTCGCTCTTTCTCTTCCCTCGTTCACCGAATCACCGGACAGCAGAAGTGGTTTTGGAGAGGAACGGCGCAGAGTACTCAGTGAGTGTATTATTATTATTTGGAGAGGAACGGCGCAGAGTGTATTTTAGGGTTAGAGATGGGTGACAGGGTGAGTGACTGAGTGTATATGTGAGATGGGCTAGTTTTTTTGGCCCAGCAGCCAGCAGGCCTTTTTTTTATTTTTTAAAACAAACCGGGTCCGCGGACGGGTCCGCGAATCTGCTGACCGAGTCCATTAAGCCCGCGGGCTAAACGGACCGGGCTCAAAAAGCCCGCATTTTTTTGGACTCGCATTTTAGGGTGTCCAAGTCCGCGCGGACTGCGGGTTTAACGGACTGTCCGCGGACCCGAGTCCAAATACCCACCTCTAGCCACAACTACAAGTCCATAAACGAGGAGAGAAAAGGGAATGTAATGGAATTTGACCTCGTTCAAGGGATTGTCTGATTAAATTTTTTAATATGGTTGTAAACCGGTTAAATTGCAAAACCGTTATTGTTTATAAAGAAGTTAGAAGTTTAAAACTCTTTTAACGCGCTGTTAGATTATTTTGAAATCAATAACATTATTCCCAATTCATGCAAAAATTACTACAAATAAATTATTAAATCATACAAATAACTTCATTTTTAATTTACTATATGAACGTAATTTTTTATCAAATCTAAATGAAAAACATTATCTTAAAATTATTTTTCAAAATGCACATCCAAACATAAAACAAATTTTATGATCGATTCTAACAATAATTATGCATATAATCATTTTTTCCACGGCTAATCCAAACACACACTAGAGATTACTAGTACTAGGGATAAGTGATAAAATAACGATATCGATGGAGTGGATTCATAACATAACAAAAAAAAAGATATTTTTTAGTGGGAACTTCATATATTAAGCATGTAAATCATCATATAAGATGCAGGCTAGGCAGGTTCTTTGTCAATATCAGATGACTGGAGTTCTTTGACAAATTCTATCTTGTCGAAGATGTGTATGAAGAATACATTCATCTCTGATAAAAATATTTTGATATGAATTACTCTTGATTTAATTATCATTGAATCTTGCATCTTTAATGTTTCTTAGAAAGAATCCCATCTTTTAATTCAGTTTACTGCTTTCTATACATTTTGGTGTGCAGGTAGGGGGTTCTTGACCTTGGATCAAGGGTGATTTGGAGTGCTCTGGAAGATAGCCAGCCAGCTTGGAGCTAAACCAGAGCCTAAAATATAGAAAGTATATAATTTAAAGACACATGTAGTCATATATATACTTCTAGAAAGTATATAATTTAAAGAGATATTCTAATACACAGTTGTCATATTTTTCTACCAGTTTATTGTTAATTTTCCGGAACAATCATTTTTTATCGCTAAAACATAATTATATATTTTTTATTTTAATATTATATATATTAATTAAATTTTGTACACTATCTGACGCCCCTCAAAATGGGGCTCAGTATGATCACCCAACCAAACTTGATCAAGTTCATCGTTATGTTTACACGTGTGCGTGTGAAAATAATATGCTAAGAAAGTGAAAATGCTAATTACTTATGTATAGAATGAGAAAATCATCGTTAAAAATTATTTTTTGAGGTATTCCTACATGTAATTGTGTAAATTAATCTCTCAAGTTGGATAGGATCATAAGATGATAAAGCTTTTATTAAAAAGTTTTAACGTTACTGTACTTTTAGGATTTACATTCAAACTTGATATCACCGATTAAGCTAGAAAAAAAACTGTACATCTCAATAGAGGGTCGTTGGGTGATCCTTGAAAAATGATTTAATGAATAATTATAAAGTAAAGATTAAAAGAAAGGATAATACAAAACAGCGTTAAAATATGATAACTGATTGTCAAATAATCATGTGCCACTCCCATGTATCCTTTAAGCGGTGGCATGTGCTGGACACCCCAGACCATTAATCGTATACGAGCTTCTTAGCTCTTAGCCAATACATAAATGACGGTCTAGTGAACATATGGCATCATATTATAGGAGGAAGATTATTTCTTTCAAAATGGAGTGTCATTTTTCGTCTTACTCAATTATATTGTGTTATTTAAGAAAATTAATCGTATTATTTATTATAAATATATTATTTTTAATTAAATAGAATAACTAATTAGGTGAGATAGAAAATGACATATCATTTTGAGACATCTGATCTACATCCCATATTAAATCATTGATAAGACCCATCATTTGACTTTTAACACTACCGTTGTTGGAAAAAGTATTTAAAAAAGTAAGTTGAGAAAATAAAGATATATTTATTATTAATTTGAAAAGTATATTAAGTTTTTAACATACCGTGAACTAAAAATAAATATAAATGATGAAGATTGATCCAATTAATAAGAATATGATTCATATTTCATAATGACCCGAGTCCGGATTCTAGATCATTGATAGATAATTTATAAATATCTCTCTAAATATTCTGACTCATGAAACCTGCTTGAGACCCACTTCAACTAACTTTTTTTTTCAAAAAAACAAATAAATAACACATCCATATTTTTTTACTTTAAAATTAAATGATTTCACTTTTGAAAATGCATGTTCACGTGTTTTTATGACAACCATTAAACTTCCTTTTATGACCCATAATTGCATCCCTGATTAACTCCCAGATCCAGGGCAACACCTACTTCCCTGACCCTAAATGTCAACTATCAGTTTCAACACAATTAGACCACCCGTCACTTAACTTTCAAAAGCAATTCACTGTAACTTCTAAACACTGCTGCTTTATGATTAGATTGGGTTCCTTTTAGAAACTATTTACTAGTTTAGAATTATTCTGAAACTATTTATTAATGGGAGGTTGTTTTAGACACGTAACATATTTTATTTTTTTTCAATCTGACGGGTCAAAAGCGTCACTACAGATGATACCTTTGAAGGCACCTACCACTTAATAAATAAAAAAAAGACAAAAGGGAGGCGCCACTCCAAATGGCGCCTTCCCCTGCGGTGGCGCCTCCCCTGCAGTGTATCACGTGGCACTGCAGGGCCCCTCCCAGCCCCAATAAAAAATTGGATGCCTGTAATTTTAAATGAACAACACTATAATTTTAAAGGAACAACGCTATAAAAAAAATTATACTATAAGTATATGGAATAACGATGACATTAATGATAAAGTATCTATTTAAAACAATAAAAAGCAATAAAAAAATCTCATAATGATGAGTATCAAATAATATCACAGGAGGTATAAAAAATAATAGCAATAACAATTTACACCAATAAATATTCATCAATTATTACAGTAGTAAAAAAAAATTAACCTTATAAGAATTAAAATAAAGTCACCTGCAATTTTAAAGGAACAACGCGACAAAAAAAATTATACTATAAATATAGGGAATAACGATGACATTAGTGATAAAATATCTATTTAAAACAACACTATATAAGAGGGACCAAAATGCAAATTATTATCACATTTAGGGACCAAATTGAAAATAATTGTCACATAGAGGGACCAGTTTCAATTTTTTTTTGTTGAATTGGTCCCTACATGTGACAATAATTTACAATTTGGTCCTCTTATATAGGTACCAATGAGCGGTGAAGACCAAATTGAAAATCGGTGTCACGTAAAAGGACCAAATTGATAACTTTTTACGTATAGGGACCAAATTAAAAGTCAGTATCACGTATAAGGACCAAAACGTTATTTTAAACTGTATTTTTAATTTTGTCTAGTTTCAAGAAACATTTCAACTTGAGTGGGGAGATCTTAATTCTTGATAGCAACACTCCACACCAAGCAAGAATGGTTAGAAAAGTTACACCAAATAATTTAAATGTTCACTCACAATAATATCAATATTTCCTTACCTTATAATGAAAACATACTATTTTAGCATACAATACAATGTTGACGTTATTAAATTTGGAATGTGTAATGCAAAATATATAACATGTAATTTTAATTATATATAACTTACAAAGATAATTTATAATCTTCAATAATCCATCAATTCCTTGAAATGTGCTTCCGGTACATCTTTAAAATGATTTTTGAACTGTTGACACAAGATTTTATACATGTTAAAATGTTTTTTCTTAATCAAAGAGACACACTTGAAGCTAGTACCCATATAGAGTGTAACAGTACATATATAATCAAAATTGTATTTTTTATTAATTAAATTTTTATCAAATAATACTCCCCTTAATGTTTATTTATTGACTAACACATTAATTCAACTAATCTAATTAAGTAATTTACAATCATATTTATATTAAATAATACTCCACTTAATATATCAAATAATACTCCCCTTAATATATTTTATTAACTTACACGTTAAATTAACAAATTTAATTAATATCTTACAATCATTTTATTATTTTTCATTCTAATTAACTATGTGCAATCCCAGTAAAAAAAAAAACTATATGCAATCCTTTCATTAAATAATTTTAAATTCATTCACTACAAGCACCGCTTTTTTAAAAAATTGACTACCATCACCCATCACAGTGTTTGGTCAAGGATACTATCATGTGATCTTCGAAAGTTTTTGAACATGACAAGCAAAGATTGCTTGGTCACCAACAATGTAGTTAAGTATTTTGAATGAGGAATTATAAATGAATATATTTTTGGGATATTAATTATATATATTATATGATGGTGGATAATTTTTAAGTATTAAATATATGTGATGAGAGAAAAAAAATAATAAATAAATATAAATATAAATATATATATATATATATATATATATATATATATATTATAATATTGTACATAAAAAATATGTTTATTTATCATTACTCATTTTGAACGTAGAATTATAATTCAGATCAGAAAAGCTAGTCTTCAAGGTTATAAAAGTCATAAAACGTCATATCAACTCCACACATGTAGCAGCACCGTACAACCTGCACGCTATACATGATCCATCATAAAAGCCTTTGAATTTTGTTAAACATGAGTGGTTGAGTTTGTCTTTATTTACTGTCATTATGTGAGATTTTTCAGAACACACCCACATGCAAGCACATGCATGGTGCAGAGTCGGTTTCACATTTCTTGTTTGCAGAGTCTGTTGCACCTGAATTATTTACTGTCATTACCGTTTTTAAGCTTACTTTAGTTATAATTTTCCACACAAAGTTGATTCTAATATCATTTTGATCTGATATTAGAGATATGCTGGGTTTTAAAAAAGTCCATCTTTCAATTAATGCCTGGTAGCTCCAAATCAGGCGCCACTGCACCCAGTTTATAGTATAATTTTTTTTGTCGCGTTGTTCCTTTAAAATTGTAGGTGACTTTATTTTAATTCTTATAAGGTAAATTTTTTTTTTACTACTGTAATAATTGATGAATATTTATTGGTGTAAATTGTTATTACTATTATTTTTTTATGCCTCCTGTGATATTATTTGCTACTCATTATTACGGGATTTTTTTATTGCCTCTTGTTGTTTTAAATAGATACTTTATCATTAATGTCATCGTTACTCCCTATACTTATAGTATAATTTTTTTGTAGCGTTGTTCCTTTAAAATTGCAGACGTCCAATTTTTGGTTGGGGCTGGGGGCCCCTGCAGTGCCACGTGGTACACTGCAGGGGAGGCGCCACTACAGGGGAAGGCGCCATTTGCAGTGGCGCCTCCCTTTTGTCTTTTTTTTTTTTGTTAAGTGGTAGGCGTCATCTGCAGTGACGCCTTTGACCCGTCAGATTGAAAAAAATAAAATATGCCACGTGTCCAAAACGACCCCCATTGGTAAATAGTTTCAGAATAACCCTAAACTGATAAGGGTCCGTTTGGTTTAGATTTTGATAGAATTGATTTTGGGGGAATTGATTTTGAAAGAATTGATTTTGAAAAATGGAGTTTGAAAAATTTGATTTGTGTTTGGGAATGATATTTTAAAAGTGGGTTTAGAAGAATTGTTTTTGTTTGGATGATAAAGTAAAATCACTTTTGAAGTGTAAATATGTAGAATTTTGTGGGGCCTACATCTGGAATCAATTATTTTAAACGGGAAAGCTAGAAATTTTTGCTTCCACAAAACTCAGTTTTGACCCACCAGGAATCAATTATTTCTAATGAAGTTTCGTAAACAAACGCATGAATAGTACCAGATATATGAATAGTTGCCTCGGGACGGAGAAAATTGGCACTGTTTGACACTGTAGCATTAAAAAAAATCTCTACCAAACAGACACTAAATAGTTTTTAAAACAAATCCGAGTTGGTCAAAAAAAAATCCAACACTACATAACGCCATGTGAGATATTATTATGAGATTAGTTTTTATGTAAGTAGGCTCATGTTCCAACCTGGATTAGTTCAAATTGATGATGACTCACATGGCAAAAAAGGTGGTGTACTTGCCAAAGATACTCCAACACTCAAGTTAGTAAGTGCTACTCAATATGCGTAGTGTAAGAGGAGGATGATCACATTTGAGGGCCATGATTAGTATAGCACAAGGGTAGCCAATATCATAGGAGTGATGAACTATTATAAGTGATTATAAATATCATTCATCAAAGCGGTTACAAAATCGCGATGCCATAATAATTAATTGTTCAAGCGGTTCCAAAATCGTAAAAAAATCGTTATGCCATAATAATTATTATTGGGGTTGGATAGTTCTAAGCGGTTTGAGCTAAGGGTATAAGAAGTTGGAGGAAGAAGAGAGATCCAAGATTCAAACCTCCTCAAAGAAAAAAAAAATTAATATAACAATTAACTACTAACAGAGATCGAAGACCGGTTCAGATCATGACAATAATAACATATATTAATGTATATTATATATAAAATTAGGATAAATATATAAATATAAATATATATTTTATATACAAGCTAGAGTATTATATTAAGGATAATACTAAAAGAATATCGGAAAACTTGCTACAAGTTAAGGAATCATAAAAAACAAGTTTGTATTGGAAAACTACCCTTCCCTAACATTCTCCTTATTTTAATAATAATTTTATGTGTTAATAAAAAAAATCTAATGCGTCACAAAAAAATAAAATAAAAATCACATCAATGAGTATGTAGGGAAACTCATACCAAGTTACATCATGATTTTAAAAAGGTTAAAATATAATTTTGGTCCCTTAATTTAATTTTTTAATTCAGTTTGGTTCATTAATTTTTAAAATATTTAATTTGGTTCCTTAACTTATTTTTTAGATTCAGTTTGGTCCATTAATTTTTAAAAAACTCAATTTAGTCCCTTAATTTGTGTCTGTTGACCTAAATTAGTCCCCTCCGCCAATGAGTCAGTAACAATGTTAACTTTTTGAAAACCGGGTTGAAACTTGCTAATAATTTTAAGGACCAATTTGAATCTCGTTAACAATTGATCAATTTGAAATAAGTTAACAATTTAAAGGACCAATTTAAAACTCATTTAAAACATAAGGGACCAAATTAAAACTCATTTAACACTGTTAATGACTTTATTGATGGAGATGACTAACTTGGATCAATAAAAATAAATTAAAGGATCAAATTGAACCTTTTAAAAATTAATGAATCAAACTGATTATAAAAAATAAGTTAAGAGACCAAAATAATATTTTAACCTTTTAAAAATGATGGACCTGCCTTAGAATATCTGCAATAGATAATGCCAAAGCGCAAAGAAGAATACTAGCATTAGCGACAATGGCTACTTGTCGACATGCAATAGCAAATATATTTATGCAATGTTTTCATGAACTGTTGAGCCGATAAACCAGGACAAGCGACATAATAGTCGCTTTATTCATTTTCCACAAGTGGGGGAGCCTGGAGTTGGTGCTAGCTGCACACGTATATTATAGTTTAGTAAAATAAACTATTAGCCATTAAATGACAAACTTGTCTATTTTTTTTTTTTTTTATAAGTAAATGTTAATATATTAATTTTAATATTTTTGTTAGTGGATAGGGTATTACAAGAATTTTCGTTGTTTCCCAAGGCTAAAATCCAGAAAATCCGTGGGAAAGTACACATTTCCCAGGGATGACCCACGGATTCAGATCCCTCGGTTTTCAGGGGGTCGGAAACTTTTCCCACGGGTAAGCCCTGGGAAATACCCAATGGTCATGCCCTTGAGAAATGTTTCCCACGGATAATCCCTGGGAAATGTTTCCCACGGATCATCCCTGGGAAATATTTCCCAGGGTCTTAACCCTGGGAAATATAATTTTTTTTTTTAATTATAAAACTTAATTTTTAGTTTAACATTATTGTTAAGCTAGATAAATAAATAATTATTATTTTTATATGAATGCATCAACAAAGAAATTAACATCATAATTCAAGCCAATTAAGTAATTCAAACAATTTGTTCTAAAAAAATGTTTTTCAAGTCATATTTGTTCAACGAAAAAAGTAATTCAAACTATAATTAACATTATAAGTAAAATAAACATATAAATTCATACAAAAGTCTAAGAATCCTCATTATAAGGGTCCTCAACAAAATGGTCAAAAGAGTCGTCGTCCTCCTGGGCACGCTGGGTCGTCTGACTAGCCTAGCATTGCTGTCGTTGCTATGGGGGCTGCTGCGGTTGCAACTGTTGCACTATCTCCATCAGTTGTCGCATCCTATCCATCATCCGACGATGCTCCTCGTCCTTCTGCCGCTCCCCCTCCTGGGAAGCGACCAACATCTGCCTCAACTGAGCAATCTCCGCAGACTCCTGAGGGTGACGACTGCAAGTAGTGGACGCTCCAACCCTAATCTCTAACTTGCGCGAGGTCCCTTTCCGATAGTTGGCGGCAAGGTCTCCAGCCCTGTACAAACGACCCTTATACTTGCCGCCGCCGACTTCTGCCCAAACATTCAGCGCAAGCTGCTCGTCCTTTTGTGGGTTAGCTGGGGTGGATGGTGAAGAGGCTGATACTTGAGACCTATGTTGACTCATCCTCTCATGAAACTCCTCCCGTTACAATACATCAGACTCGGTAATCAAAATTTGAACAATATATTACAAGATAAATTATGCGGAAAATTGGACAGAGTTTCCCCTAAAACTATAACATCCTAATGTTTACAAACAGAACACCACAATTTAAATCCATAAATCATCATCAAAAGCTCAATAGGATTCACACAAATTATCATGTCCAAACTAGTTATAACATTTCCAATATCAGGCAGTATCAATAGGTCCAAATATAAAGTGACTCTACAGACTCGGTAATTAAAACATGAATAATATGTTACACGATTAATTATTCAGAAAATTGGACAGAGTTTCCCCTAAAACTATAACACCCCAAACTTTACAAACTGAACACCACAATTTAAAATCGTAAGTCATCAAAAGCTCAATAAGATTCACACAAAGCAATATATTCAAACTGGCTTGAGAGCCAAAGTAACAACCACATACTGACATCATTTGTCTTTGTCCAATGAAATTGATTAACAACACTAAAATTAGAATTTGAAAGTTGTAAAAGATACCCACTTCAGTAAAGAATATGTGAAATACAATGATTGCGTATGAAATTTGTTCACTTTCACGTAGTTAGTGTGCCATTCTTTGACTTCTGTATTAGGACCATCAGCTAAGTTCCTTAAGTGTTTGTTGATGGGAGTTGGTTTCTCACGGTAAACCTACATATGTTAGTTCTAAAAAATCATGTCTAGATTTTACTCACAATGGATAATTCAAAGATTTTTAAGATACTAACTTGTTGCTTAAACCAGATTGGAAATTCAGCATGTATCTGAGCAGATTGTTCTTGCTTCATTGTTTTGAGATATCAAGAAGGCGAGAAAGTTGGACAATATATATTATTAGCAGAAAAATATATACTATTAGGTAATTGAAAGAAAATGATACGAAATGCATACTCAAGGTATGGTTTAACTTTGGTACAATTGATCAACACATGAACATGAGCCAACTTCCTCTCTTTGTCCGATAACCAGTGAGAGGTCTCCTTCCCGAAAGCACGACCAGGCTGGCAAAAGACCGACAAAGTTAACGGATGTCTTTCACTTTCACTTTCCATTTCATTCCTACTATTTGTCGGTGACAACATGAAGTTCTTGAAATAATGGGAACAAAAATGGGTTGTCTCGCGGTGTAAGTATGATACACAGATTGATCCTTCAACCTTAGCCTTATTTTTCACCGATCGTTTTGAATCACCCATGAATCTATAAAACAACAAGAAGTTCATAGTCATATCCTTTCACTTCGAATGGAAAAAAGTCTAATTAAAATTCTAGGATGGTCATATTACCTTTCAAATGGATACATCCACCTATATTGAACCGGTCCACCAAGCCTCGTTTCATACATGAGATGTACTGGGAGATGCTCCATAGAATCAAAGAAACCAGGGGGGAATATTTTCTCCAACTTGCATAGAATGATGGGAATATTTTGCTCCATCCTAATCAGGTCATTCTCCCTCAACGTTGCAGAGCACAAATCCTTGAAGAATTGACTCAATTCAGTAAGCGGATTCAAGACATGCACAGGCAACGAACTAAAAGCAATAGGAAGTAAACATTCCATGAATACATGATGTAACACCCTGTCTTTCACTGTTTTAAATAACAATAATACATATAAATATGTTTATAGGTTTGTTAGAGTTTTATAAAATTATTTTAAATAAACGGAGTTTACCACTCAACTCCACTTGAGTGTAGGAAGCTACGATTAAAATTTAGGTTGGCAAGTCAGGCGAAACCCGGCCCGCGAATTCCATTGACAGTATAATTATACTGCTCAAAAGACCTAATTTTAATTCGTGAACGAAAGACTTAAGATTTTTATTTTATTTTCTACAATTGTGTATTTTTAGAATTTTTTCATAAAAAATGAAATAATATACGTTTTACGGGCGAAATACGTAATCGGGCGAACGACATAGTGGATTTCGGAGTTTCCAAGGTTTTATAAAGAGGTTATCTTAGAATTTTGAGATGATTCATGAGGATGAGTCACGCTTTTGAGTCTAGAAGATTCTACAAGTCAAAGTGACAATTTATGGATTTTGCACTTAAGTCCTTGAACTTTCTCTTAATTGCACTTTGGGCCCTAAGTTAGTTTGTGTTTTTCCAAGTGAATTGGGCCAGAATCTTTGCTCCAAACCCATTAGAGGACCATGGCCTTGAGGCCTAAATTCTTTGTCCATGGATTAAATTTCATGAAGCCCAATTGAAATCATATAAGTTTCCTAGATTATGTTTATGCCTTAAGCATTTTGGTGGGCCAAAACAATTAAATCCAAGCCCAAAACCCCATGACCCATGCACAAGCCCAAGGAGGAGTAGTGGCTGCGCTTAACTTGGATGAGGCAAGCTCATTCTTGTTCATTCCATAACATTCTCCAATCTTCCCAAAAGTTCTAAAGTGTTCTCCATTATTCCAAAGCATTCTACCTTTTTCCTAAGAACATAGTAGCAAGTTGATGAAGAAGCTTCAAGATAACTCCCATGATGAGTCACAATGTGAACACAATAAGTGTTGCACATGGTCATCATTATAAACTATTTGGAATTTGCAAAATAGTCCTTATACTTTTGGAATTTTACAAAATGGTCCCTAGGAGTTATTTGCACCTAAATCCTTGAAGAAGCCACCTCCTTTCCACTTAATCCCTCAAAAGTGGCGCAGCTCACATCTTTAAAAACATGCTTTCACTTCATTATTTGCCATTTTGTACTTTACACAAAAAACACCTAAAAGCTCTAAGTTCATACCATCATTTTGTGAAGCAAGTCTTTGGATCTTCACTTGTCTTTGATCTTCAAGAGGTGAATCCTATTCTCCTTCCCTAATCATGCCTATGTTCTTCAATAAGTTTCATGATTCAAAGTCTATTTCATCTATGTTCATCATTTTTAAGTTTCTAAGTCTAGAACTTTGAAAATTCATAACAAATTCTAGAAAAATCTCATGATGTTGAAACCACTTCCTATGTTCTTGATATCATGCATACTATCTAAATCCAAGAGCATGTAGTAATCAAAAATTTCCTTCCTAATAAACTAGCGATGGCCGAACCTAGGAGGATGGGCTTCGTAAGAGTTTTGTTCATGTGTTGTCATGTATGATCATGTATTTCATATGACATGTATGTCTACACACTCTAATCCATGTTAGTTTATTAAAATGAAAATCCTTACTCAAAATCTCTATGATGGCCGAACCCTAAGTGGGTGAGATTTGATGAGTTTTGTTCAAAGTTTTCATTAATGATCTTGGTTGATTAAGGACCATAAATCCATGACTTAATCATGATTAGAAATTTTAGTCACCCAAAACCCCTTGAAGCCGTGACCATGTAGAAGGATTTTGGATATTTTCAGTTTCTTGATTTGTAATTATTTGATTGTAATGGTAGAAGGTTGAGTGAGTGCGACGTATACGTGGCATCTGGACTTCCGAAAAAATTCATTAATTCACAAGAGAGTCTACGAGAGGTAAGAGGGGAATACCTGATGGATATATTCGATGGCTATATGCTATCCTGTGTTGTTTGTAATTATTTGTCTGTTAGTATTTATTTAAGTTATTTAAGTTATGGTATTTGTATCTGTGTTGGTTTAATTGTGTTTAATTGTTTGTTTGTAATTATATTATGCTGCTGTGATGCATGATCTGCCTGGAAATATCTGTGATATTATTGTTGGTTGTTGTTTGAGAAGTCTAATAGTGGTCAGTGCCCAATTAAATTAATTGGATAAAAGCTTTAAGTCGCTTCGTAAATTATATTCAATGTTTTAAAGGTAAAATATTGGTATATAATATTAATGAAAATTTTTATTTGGGAAAATAAGGAATTTTGGAAAATATTATTATTTTAATGATTTATTACTTTAAGAGTGAATTATGAGTCACAATGAGAGCGAAACCGTAAAAATATTTTTGCACTGCTAATTTTTACGTAAGAAATTCCGCAATATTATAAAAAGTTATTTTATAAAATTAATTGTTGAAAATAAGTTAATTATGATTTTAGAAAATTGTTTAGGTGGAAAAAGCTAAGTTTTGGCTTAAAAAGCTTTAAAAGTGATAATTGTCGGCAAATTTGGAAAAGTGTAGACGGCAGGTATTTTGAAACGGCAGTATATATTTTAAGTAAGTTTAAAACCTCCAGTGACTCACCTTTGTGAAAACTAAGCTTTATTATTTAAAGATTTTATTGAAGAATTTCCAATTTGAAAAGATTTTCTGTAAGCAAAATTAATTCAACCGTGTTAAAAGCGGTGTTGAACTTAGTAACCGAGACGTCGGGGTACCAAGATTATTTGTTGTTATGGACTTGGGGTCCTTTGGACTTTGGGGTCCTGTACTGTATACGTAGTGTATACCGTGTTTAAATATTTAAGATGTTTTCTATTACCACGAACCTATGACTGATGCATCGGTCGAGAGGTGTCGTGATTGAGCACTCGGACTGTGAGGTCCTGTGTTGTAATGAAAGTTTTAAAGATGTTAAAAATATGTGATTCGTAAGCCATTTTGAGCTTCGGCAAAGAAAGATTGAACACAAAGAAAAGGGTTATGAGCAAAAGTGTTTTGCATGCATTTGGCAAACGTGCCCACGGTTCTATGTGTGATTACCTTGCGGCGTCAGGTATTTCATACTATGATTTTTTCATTGTGCCCGGGTTGGACAATGAAACCCCATTTACGGTGTTATCACTGATGCCCTGAGTGTGGACAGTGTGCAATGGGTTATGGCTGTGTGCCTTTATGCCATGGGATGGCTATTGAGCCTGATCAACTCACCACGTGTTGGGATATCTCATGAGATTAGGCGCAAAGTTAGACGACGAATATGAAGTGTTCATGCATAATTTTCAAAGGATGACGTTTGGGGTGTTAAACACATTGATAAACGATTTCTTTATGAATGCTTGTGTGATAAATGAGTATGTGTTATGTGGTGTCTAGCATGTAGTTGTCGAGTAAAATCCATATATTGGTTTCTCACTCTTGCATGTTTTATTTGTGGTTTCTCTACTTGTGCATATATCTTTACGTTTGAGATTAGATGGAACTGGATATGCCTCTGGCACATTCGAGGATCCGATCGATCACGTTTGATCGAGCTCAGTTTGGTGGTGCCTGGGAGATAAACCCTAGGGCACTCAGCGCCACCTATCATGGTCCCAGTAGAGAAGTAATTAGCACGGTGGAGGAAGTACCGCAGCAAAGGACACACGTTGTGGAGACTGTTGAGGTATCTCTACCTCCGGTATGGCTATACTTGTAGTACTTGGTTGAGCACGGGTTACTTGATTTGCCACCTCAGCCGAATCCGCTTCCGATAGCAGGGCCAGCAATGCCTCCTGTTGATGTAGTTTTGGATGAGGTCGAGGAGGACCCAGTTGAGTACGTTGAGGACGATCTTGAGTTCCACCCTCCTACTGTTGATGATGAGGATTCTTCCGACGAGGGAGAGGGAGCAGAGGTATCTTCATCAGATACATCTGTTGTAGGTGGGGTTGATCATCATGATCTCCCCAATGGTTTTCATTAGCTTGACCAGCTATAGGTATAGTTCTAGGGTAGCGAGTCTTGTCAGTTTTTGATCTGGCTATTGAGAGCCATGAGTTTTTGGTATGGTTCTGGACCACTCGTTACTTATATGCATATGTCTTTCTTTTCTTTACTTAGTTTGACAGAGAATAGCCTATACTTATGAGGGCTCTTTTGTTATCTCCTATTAGAGGTAGAGTGTATTTAAAAGATGATGCATATATATAGATATACATATACGTTTGTTTACGTTCACGATGGTTCGGTGTTTTAAAAAAAAAATCAGCACTATTTTCGTAAAGAGACATTTACTTTAAAGTATATTTTCCGAAAGTAACGAGCAATCAATAATTTAATTTTCCGCTTTTGGGTAACTATGTGATGACCCTGGAAGGGGTTTCGCATTTGTGGTATCAGAGCTGGTCGAGTCTTTCGGGAATGTTGGGAAATAGGTCTGTTGTGTCTATGTTGTGTGATCTCTGACTTAGACTTGTTTTAATTACTTCTTAGAAGTAATGTGTGGGAATGAGTAAGTTTGCGTTTCAGTTTCTGGTTTTGGTTTAACTGAGTGTGAATTGTAGGTCAGTTATGGAACCAGTTGTTGAACCAGAAGCTGGACATGGATGTGGACACGGTCATGGAAGAGGCCGTAGAGGTGGTCGTGTTGGCGGTCGTGGTAACATGAATGAGGAGTATGAAGAAGGAGTGGATTATGCGGCTCAAGCTATGGAAAATGTGGCAGTGGCGATTGCAAATCAAACTACAGCTATGAATGCCCATAATCTGCAAGCTGCGGAAGGCAAGGATTTGATTGCGTTTCTAAGTCAAAATCCTTCACAGTTTGGTCTGAATGCTGATCATGAGAAGGCTGATTTGTGGATCCAGGAGCTGGAGAAAATCTTTGAGTTGGTGGTCACGCCGGCAGAAGTTAGGGTTACTTATCTTTGCTTTCCCTCCGGTGTGGGAGATGCGAGTCTTGGTGGAGAGGTGCTAGGCTACTGTTAGAGGCTGATCATCAAGACATTACTTGGAACGTTTTTTGAACTGCATTCATGGACAAATATTTTCCGGAGAGCATAAGGATCGAGAAAGAACAACAATTTATGGGGTTACAACAACGAGAGTTATCTGTAGGGGGGTATGTGGCGAAGTTTGAATTGCTTGCCAAATACTTCTGTTTCTTTCAAGCTCAACTGAATGAAAGTTGGAAGTGTGAAAGATTTGAAGCAGGACTGCGATTTGAGATTAAGGAGTCCGTTTTACCTTTGCAACTTCGTAATTTCCAAGCTCTAGTGGAAATGAGTTGTAAGATCGAGCAAATGAGGAAAGGAAAGGATAATAGAGGGAGTGTTGGTGGACCCTCTCATTTCAAGAACCAGACTCAGAACTGGAAAGGAAAACAGAATCAGAGGAAACCTTATTTCCGTCCACAAGGAAATAATCAGAATCGACAACAATACCGTTCGAATTTTACTGCATCATGGAATGGAGGCCAAAGGAATCAGAATCAAGGACAGATTAGGAGATGCTTTAATTGTGGAGATACAGGACACTTGTTAAATACTTGCCCTACGAGGGGAGTAAAATGTTTTAATTGTAATCAAGTGGGACACATGGCGAAGGACTGCAATGCACCAAAGCGTGAACCGACTGTCACTCACACCAAAGCAAACAAACCGACAGCCAAGGGGAGAGTTTATACGATGAGTGGAGCTGAGGCTTCAAACTCTGACGATCTCATACAGGGTAAGTGCGACATAAACGGTAATCTTTTAACTGTACTTTTTGTTTCAGGTGCGATGCATTCTTTTATCTCTATGGATTGTGTGAACTTGCTGAAATTACCTGTTTCTTCCTTGTTGTGCGGTCTTATTGTTTCAACTCCTACTGCTAAGCCAGTTTTAGTCACTTCTGTTTGCTGGAATTGTCCTATCATTATTCAGGATAAATACTTTCTTGTTAACCTGATATGCTTGCCTTTAATACAGTTAGATGTAATTTTAGGCATGGATTGGTTATCTTCTAACCATATCTTGATTGACTATGCTCGTAAAACTCTAGTTTTTCCTACGGATGAGATTTTTGGACTTTTAACTGCTAATCAAGTAAACACTTCTATAAATGAGGGAGGGATTGCAAGGATACATGCTATTATTTTCCTTAGACGTTAAGAGTGAGTTAGACTTGCAGTGTATACCCATTGTCAACGAGTTTCCGGAAGTTTTTCCTGAAGATGTACCTGGATTACCACCTGTCTGGGAGATTGAGTTCGCGATTGATCTGGTTCCAGGCACTGGACCAATATCCATAGCACCATATCGAATGCTGCCATCATAACTTGAGGAATTGAAAGGACAACTAGTGGAACTGATGCAAAAAGAATTCATTAGACCCATGTATCGCCTTGGGGAGCTCCAGTTTTATTAGTGAAAAAGAAAGACGGAACTTCTCGTTTATGCGTAGATTTTCGTCAGTTGAATAAAGTGACGATTAAGAATAAGTATCCACTTCCAAGGATAAATGACTTAACGGATCAGTTACGTGGAGCAGCCGTTTTCTCAAAGATAGATTTACGTTCGGGCTATCATCAGATTCGCGTGAAGGCGGAGGATGTTCTTAAAACAGCGTTTAGAACACGTTACGGGCATTACGAATACCTTTGATGCCATTCGGAGTTACGAATGCTTCAGCTATATTCATGGATTACATGAATAGGATTTTTAATCCTTACTTAGATCAGATTGTCGTTGTTTTTATAGACGATATTCTAATCTATTCTCCCAGTAAAGAAAAACATGTTGAACATCTCAGTGTGGTTCTCCAAATTTTAAAGGAGAAACAGCTTTATGCGAAACTTGAAAAGTGTGAATTTTGGTTAGACCAAGTTCAATTTTTAGGACACATAATCTCAAGTGAAGGAATTGCTGTCGATCCGTCGAAAGTTGAAACTGTTTTACAATGGGAAAGGCCTAAGACGGTAACCGAGATTCGTAGTTTTGTGGGTTTAGCGGGATACTATAGAAGATTCATTGAGGGATTTTTCAAAATAGTAGGACCCCTTACCCAATTAACTCGAAAGGATCAAGCGTTTATATGGACTGAAGCATGTGAAGAAAGTTTTCAAGAGTTGAAACGAAGGTTGACTACTTCACCTGTGTTGATACTACCTGATCCTCATGAACCTTTTGAGGTTTATTGTGATGCTTCACATCAAGGGTTAGGATGTGTATTGATGCAAGACCGAAAAGTTGTGGCTTATGCATCAAGACAATTGAAGATTCATGAAAGGAATTATCCTACACATGACTTGGAGCTAGCAGCAGTGGTATTCGCTTTAAAAATCTGGAGACATTATTTGTATGGATCGACTTTCAATGTTTTCAGCGACCATAAAAGTTTAACATACTTGTTTGATCAAAAGAAGCTTAACATGAGGCACAGGCATTGGTTGGAATTTCTAAAGGATTACGATTTCCCATTACAGTATCACCCTGGAAAAGCAGACGTAGTAGCAGATGCTTTGAGTGGGAAATCAATGCACATATCGGCAATGATGGTTAAAGGGCAACAATTATTAGAACAATTCCGAGATATGCGATTGACAATTCAGACATTACCAGGAAAATTGTGTTTAGGTATGATTACTTTTTCAAATGGACTGATGGAGCAAATTAAAGAAAAACAAGAAAGTGATCAATACCTACAAGGAGAAAGAGAATTAGTGCGACAGGGAGCTATCTCGGAATTTAAAGAAGGAAATGATGGAATCTTAAGGTTTGGTCAAAGGATTTGCGTACCGAATGATGTCAAGCTGAGAAAGTTAATTCTTGAAGAAGCTCATAGGAGTAAGTTAAGTTTGCATTCGGGAGCTACTAAGATGTATCAGGATCTCAAGAAATTGTATTGGTGGTATGGCATGAAGAAAGATGTAATGGAGTTTGTAGCTACGTGTTTAACTTGCCAGAAGGTTAAAGTGGAACATCAAAGGCCGGCCAGAATGCTACAATCTTTAGACATTCCAGAATTGAAATGGGATGGTATTGCGATGGATTTCGTGTCAGGTTTGCCAAAGACTCGGAAAGGGTATGACTCTATATGGGTAATAGTTGATCGACTGACTAAGTCAGCTCACTTTTTACCAGTTAATATGAAATACCCACTGGAAAGACTAACCCAGTTATACATCGATGAAATTGTTAGATTACATGGAGCACCTTCGAGTATTATCTCAAATCGTGATCCGGGATTTACGTCAAGATTTTGGCAAAGTCTGCAAGATTCATTGGGAACGAAACTCAGATTAAGTTCTGCGTATCATCCTCAAACGGATGGACAATCGGAGAGGACTATTCAATCTCTTGAAGATTTATTGAGAGCCTATGTGCTAGAAAATGCTGGAAGTTGGGATGAATATCTATCATTGATAGAATTCACTTACAATAACAACTTTCATTCGAGCATAGGAATGGCACTCTATGAAGCGTTGTATGGTCGACGGTGCAGAACGCCTTTATGTTGGTACCAGGATGGTGCAAATTTAATGGTAGGACCAGATATCGTGCAACAAACGACGGAAAAGGTGAAAATGATTCAAGAGAAAATGCGGACAACTCAGAGTCGACAGAAAAGTTATGCTGACAAGAGACGACGACCTCTTGAGTTTGAGGAAGGTGAGCATGTGTTTTTGAGAGTCACACCAACGACTGGGGTTGGCAGGGTAATTAAATCCAGGAAACTCACTCCTAAATTCATTGGACCTTACAAAATTATTCGTCGAGTAGGTCCAGTAGCCTATAAAATTTCTTTACCGCCTTTTCTATCCAATCTTCATGATGTTTTTCATGTTTCATAATTAAGGAAGTATATTCCTGATCTATCTCACGTAATTGAACCTAATTTAGTACAATTAAAAGAAAACTTGTCTTTTGAGACTTTACCTGTACGAATCGCGGATAAGATGACGAAGCAGCTTAGAGGTAAACAAATCTCATTGGTCAAGGTTATTTGGGATGACGTGACTGGAGAAGCAACGTGGGAAGTAGAAGACAAAATGAAGTTACAGTATCCTGATATATTTACAAGTACGTAATTTCGAGGACGAAATTTTTTTTTAGTAGGGTAGTAATGTAACACCCTATCTTTCACTATTTTAAATAATAGTAATTCATATAAATATGTTTATAGGTTTATTAGAGTTTTAGAAAATTATTTTAAATAAACGGAGTTTACCACTCAACTTCACTTGAATGTAGGAAGCTACGATTAAAATTTAGGTTGGGAAGTCAGGCGAAACCCGGCCCGCAAATTCCATTGACAGTATAATTATACTGCTCAAAAGACCTAATTTTAGTTCGCGAACGAAAGACTTAAGATTTTTATTTTATTTTCTACAATTGTGTATTTTTAGAATTTTTTCATAAAAAATGAAATAATATACGTTTTACGGGCGAAATACGTAATCAGGCGAACGACATAGTGGATTTCGGAGTTTCCAAGGGTCTATAAAGAGGTTATCTTAGAATTTGAGGTGATTCATGGGGATGAGTCACACTTTTGAGTCTAGAAGATTCTACAAGTCAAGGTGGCAATTTATGGATTTTGCACTTAAGTCCTTGAACTTTCTCTTAATTGCACTTTGGGCCCTAAGTTAGTTTCTGTGTTTTTCCAAGTGAATTGGGCCAGAATCTTTGCTCCAAACCCATTAGAGGACCGTGGCCTTGAGGCCCAAATTCTTTGTCCATGTATTTGAAATAGACAACTATAAACACGAGAAGGGGGGTTGAATTGTGTTTATCAGAATTTAAGCAAAGCTGAAATCTTGTCGCAAACAGAAAGCTAGCTTTGGACGAGTGGAAGAATACAGGATGGACGAGTGATTACTGCACACACACCACTTGACAGATGCAAGAAAAACTAAAGCAATTAAAGAGTTTAAGGGAAGAGAGATTGACACGGTGATTTATCATGGTTCACTCTTCAAATCAAAGAGCTACGTCCAGTCTTTGACAGCACCAAGATTTATCCACTATAACTGATAAGGTTACAGACTCGAGTATTATTTGCACACCTAGCCTTTTTAGGCTCAAGACAAGTATTATTTGCACACCTAGCCTTTTTAGGCTCAAGACAAGTATTATTTGCACACCTAGCCTCTTCAGGCTCAAGACAAGTATTATTTGCACACCTAGCCTCTTCAGGCTCACTCTGGTTTGTTTGAGAGTCTGGGTTTGTAATAAATACAATTTCTCACAGGCAGATCTTTCACTAACACTCAGAGAGTGGTTTAAATGTAAGGCTCAGGAAAGTATGCGTAATAACTTCAAAATGATTGAAGAATAAAGAATAAAAGAATGAAGAAATAAATGCTCGGAGTAATGGCGTTTTAATGCAATGTGTATTCTCTCTTTTTTCTTCATCTTCAATGGCTTATGTATTTATGGTCTTCAAGCATTTAGGATCCGTTAGGGACATCCCCTCAGATGTTGGCTTTAAGCAGAACTTCATTAATTGCAATAGAGTCGTTCTAAGTAGTCATTAATGCAATAGAGTTGTTCTGGGCAGCCATTAATGCAATAGAGTCGTTGGTTGTACTCTAACATGAAGGATCATGGATTTATTCATCGTTCTATAGCCATATCAAAGTTGTGCAGAGAGCTTTTTGTACTTTACTGAGTACACTTCCCTTTTTGTGTAAGTACCAGAGGTACTAGGGAATAAAGCACGTTGGAAGCATTCTTTAACTGGTCTTTGGTTCTGATTATCCAAGGTTGCTTGAGAGAGTAGCTTCTGACTTTTCTTGATAATCGTGAAACTGAGTAGGAGAGAAGGCTTCAAGTCTCTTTCTGATTCTTGAACTAAGATTCTGATAATCCTTAGAGAATTTGCGTTCATAAAATAAGTGCTTCCATCTTAAAAATAATCACCTCTATCTAGTCATTTGAGTTTTCATTCGGGCTAGTAGACGAGCTCCATATTAAGGACTAAGCAAGTCCAAAGACTAGTAGACGAGCGCTTCTGTCACATTTAGTGGACAAGCACTTCTGTTACTCTAGTGGATGAGAGCTTCTGTCACCTTTAGTGGACGAAAGCCTCTGTTACTTTACTGGACGAGAGCCTCAGTTAGTCTGGTGGACGAGAGTCTCAGTTACTCTAGTGGACGAGAGTCTCAGTTACTCTGGAGGACGAGAGTCTCAGTTACTCTGGAGGACGAGAGTTTCTTGCCACGTCATTGGACGGATACAATTTGACCTTAATGGACGCGCTGTTCTGATACTTTAATGGACGAGCTATTCTGATACTTTAATGGACGAGCTCCAAGTGCCACGTCATTGGACGGATAATTTTGATACCTCACTGGACGGGATTTTCTGATACTTTGATGGACGCACTATTCTGATACTTTAAGTAGACGCGGCCTTCTGTTGTTTTTAGTAGACGCGGCCTTCTGATACTTTTAGTGGACGCGGCCTTCTGATACTTTTAGTGGACGCAGCCTTCTGATATTTTTATTGGACGCGGGTTTCTTTCTCTTGTGTTTTAGATGTGTGCTTCAAACTTTTGCGATGGACGAGAGCTTCAATCTTCAAACAGTGTTGGACGGATGATTCTATTTCTTAATCTGCACACTCAATAGATAGGTTGGCAACCAATATGAAGGTTAATTAAATCATTAACCAATATTTAGTTTTCATCAAAACTTAGGGAAATGCATATCAAACATTTTAGAGACTTAACAATCTCCCCCTTTTTGATGATGACAAACATTGAGATGATTTAATGAACCTCAGAAAATATCAACAAAGAAAATAGCATATATAGACAGGTTGAAATTTTCTTAAGTGAACATGTCATATCATATTCATTCTCCCATTGTATTTCTCCCATCATTATCCCTATTCATTTCTCCCTTTCTCCCCCTTTTGTTAACATCAAAAAGGGTTATCAAGTTTTATTTATGTGATATGTTAAGGGCAAGATAACATGTTAAGAAAATCATAGTAATGCAGCAAGCATATTAGACATACTCCATTACTCCCCCTGAACTAATGCTTAGTTGAAAGAACATGTATATAGGAGTAATGACAGATTTAGCATAGACTGGTTAACATTCATACATGTCATTCAATAATGCAATGCATGTTTAGATTATCTCTAATAAATAAAAACCTTTCTTCTGCGAGGGGTTTAGTGAAAATATCAGCCCATTGATTTTCAGTTTTAACAAACTTAATATCAAAGATGCCTTTTTGAACATAATCCCTAATGAAATGATGTTTGATTTCAATATGCTTAGCCTTAGAATGCTGAATTGGATTTTTAGTTAAGCATATAGCACTGGAATTATCACACCATACAGATATGTTATGTTCATAAATAGAGTAATCCTCGAGTTGATGTTTTACCCATAAGAGTTGAGAGCAGCAACTAGCAGCAGAGATGTATTCCCGCGGCCCAGCAGTAGACAGGGCAATGGTTGTCTGCCTCTTGCTTGATCATGAGACTAAACTTGCTCCAATGAAGTGACATCCTCCACTGGTGCTTTTTCTTTCTATTATGTTTCTAGCAAAGTCAGCATCACAATATCCCACTAATCTGTATTCTTTTGATCTTAAATACATCAAACCAAGATTAGTAGTTCCAAGCAAATATCTAAATATTCTTTTTACAGCCTTAAGATGAGATTCTCTAGGACCATATTGGAATCTAGCACACATACAGACACTAAATTGAATGTCAGGTCTGCTTGAAGTTAAGTACAGTAGAGAGCCAAGCATACCTCTATAGACAGTTTGATCTACCTTTTTACCTTCATCATCTTTGCTTAGTTTTGCATTGGGTTGCATAGGGGTTTCATGAGCTTTGCATTTTCCATTTTGTATTTCTTGAGTATCTCCTTGGTATATTTTTGTTGATGAATGTAAATTCCATCATTTGTTTGCTTGATTTGTAATCCAAGGAAGAACTTCAATTCTCCCATCATGCTCATCTCAAATTCAGCTTGCATTAGACTTGAATATTCCTTGCACAGCTTTTCATTAGTTGCTCCAAAAATAATATCATCAACATATATTTGAACTATAATAAAGTTCTCTTTAGAGCATTTTTTGAACAGAGTAGTGTCTACTTGTCCTCTAATAAAACCATTATGCATGAAAAAAGAACTGAGTCTATCATACCATGCTCTAGGTGCTTGTTGCAAACCATATAATGCCTTTTTAAGTTTGAAAACGTGATCTGGTTTATCAATATCCTCAAAACCAGGGGGTTGTTTAACATACACTTCTTCTTCAATTATACATTTAGAAAAGCACTTTTTACATCCATTTGAAAGAGGGTAATTTGGTGTTGTGCAGCATATGACATTAAAATGTGTTTGGCTTCTATTCTAGCTACAGGTACAAAGGTTTCAGTATAATCAATACCTTCTTGTTGGTTATAGACTTGATCTACTAACCTTGCCTTATTTCTGACAACTTTACCATCTTCATCCAATTTGTTTCTGAAGACCCATCTTGTTCCAATAACTGACTTGTTTTTAGGCTTAGAGACAAGAGTCCAGACATCATTTCTGGTGAACTGGTTAAGTTCTTCTTGCATAGCAAGAATCCATCTTTCATCCTCAAGAGCTTCTTGATGAGTGTGATTTCACCTCATTTTCCATGTACATTTCTGCATGCATTTGCATTTAGTTAGGCCATTTTAGTTGGATTTTGTTTAGTTTTTCCTTTGGAACGGATAAGGTGGTATTGTGTGTTGTTTTGCAGGGATTTTTGATTAAATGCCCAAGTTTTAGCCATGAGGAAGCTGAGATGAAGAGAAGGCCTGAAAATTGAAGAAGAAGGGGGCCAAAAGTCAGAATCTGTCACGGCCTGGCCGTGATGGCTATCACGGCCGTGACCCAAAACCACCAAAAGTCAGAGACGATCACGGCTTGGCCGTGATAGAGATCAAGGGCGTGAAAAATTGGTTCGCGACGCGAATGATAGCTCGCCTCGCGAGAGAGTGATTGTGCCAAAACCACCAAAAGTCAGAGACGATCACGGCCTAGCCGTGATGTACATCACGGCCGTGACCCAGAAACCTCCACAAGTCAGAATCCATCACGGCTTGGTCGTGATGGCGACCACGGGTATGAAAAAGCTGGCTCGCGTCGAAGAAAGGGCTGCCTCGCCTCGCGAGAGAGTAAGTTTGCAGAACCGAAAGAGACAGAACCCGTCACGGCCTGGCCGTGATGGCTATCACGGCCGTGACCGCCACGAGTTATAAAAAGAACCGAAAGGTAACGGAAGAAAAAGATTCGGAGAAAACCCTAGAATCGGATCCTCTGCTTCTTGTGGCTCTTTGTGCATCATTCCATGGAGCTCTCTCCTTTGTTCATCTCTGTAATTCTCTCTTTTGTTTTGTCTTCAATTATGTGTAGCTAAACTCCCCTTTGTTGGGGTTAGACTATTGCTATCTGAACTTGGTTGTAAAAATGACTTGATTATAATGCAGTTTCCTTGTTCTTTATGAGTGTTTGATTCCATGCTTAATGCTTTCTTAGGCTTGATCACCCTAGGAATGATTAGTTGCTTTAATAGATAACTGGAAGTTTGGTGTTAGAGCTTGCTCATGAATCAAATGCCAAGTAGTTCATGAGCCTAGGGATAGGTCTTGAGGTGCTTGCAATCGTATAAGTCTTTACTTAATGCAAAATCTCAGGTTAATCCACCTAAGGAATTAGGGTTTAACTTGGGGTTTTAGGCTCAATGCACCTAAGGAATTAGGCTTGAGTATTTCAGAAAAGACTTGATTGTCATAATTGAATTAGGAACTGTGTTACTTATCATTTCATAACAATCAAGGGAGGATTAGCTTAGTCTAACCCTAACAATTCTATCTAATTGTTATTCATCTTTCTGTTTGCACATTAACTGTTTAAAAAAAATTCCAAAAAAGAACAAAAACATTTTCTTCTTGTTTGCTTGTTAGATGATAGAGCAACCTTCACTCCAAAATTCGATCGCCTAGATAGTAGTCTAATTTGCGAAGTGGTAATTGTCCACGATCCCTGAGAACGATATCCGGTCTTACCGTTTTTTTACTTGCAACGAACCGGTACACTTGCCGAGTCCGTGTCAAGTTTTTGGCGCCGTTGCCGGGGATCGGTGTGCCAATATCACGAGTACCAAAGGGGACTCCTAATTTAGGCATTTTTACTGTTTTCCTACTGTGTTTTTTTCGTTCTTATTTTCTGTTTCTCTGCTGTAAATTTCTGCAAGTGCTGTTTTTCTGTTTGTTCTGTGCTACTCTGTTTGTTCAGTGTATGCGAGGTACAATCGACCCAGGTGAACTCCAATTCGAACCTGAGATCGAGAGACTCTGCAGAAGGAATAGAAAGAGAACCAAGGCAAGACAGAACAGAGAAAGAGCATCTTCTAGTAGACAAGAGCAACAAGTTGAGTTACCCAGTGTGCAAGAACCACAAATTGAAGTAGCAGCTGTCACCATGGCAGAAGAGAATGCACCAAGGAGAACAATGGGGGACTACACTTCCCCTAGAGTTGATAGATGTGGAACTCTGATTGTGAGACCCGCAGTGGCTTGCAATAATTTCGAAATCAAGGCATCACTTCTCCACCTTGTGCAGCAAAACCAGTTTGGAGGGTTGGAGAGTGAAGATCCTCATGCTCACATTGGTACTTTCATTGAGCTGTGTGACACCATCAAGCTAAATGGAGCTTCCGATGAGGCCATACGGTTAAGGCTTTTCCCTTTCTCTTTGAGGGATAGAGCTAAGGCATGGCTTCAATCTCATCCTCATGGAAGCATCATCACCTGGAACGACTTGGTCAGCAAGTTTTTATCTCGCTTCTTCCCTCCGTCAAGAATGATTAAGCTGAGATCAGAGATCAATGCCTTTGCACAGAGGGATGGTGAGTCACTATATGAAGCCCGGGAGAGGTTCAAGTCCTTACTCACAAAGATGTCCAAATCATGAACTAGAGACATGGCAGCAAAGGTTGCAACATTTGTTAATGGGCTCAACGAGAATTCAAGAAGTATGATTAGGCGGCTGCAGGAGGGACATTGAGTCGAAGACACGGAAGAAGCAAAGGACTTGATTGAGAACATGGCTAACAATGACTATCAAATGCCTAGTTCTCGGTCAATGGTCAATAGAGGTGTTCTAGAGCTGGATGAAATTGGCGCTCTCAAGGCACAAATGGCTATTCTTACCAAGCAATTGGGGTCGGTTCAACTGCAGAATTCTCAACTGCAAGCTGTCCAAGTTCAAGGTGCCTCAGTGTGTAATTTCTGTGGAGGCAACCATGCAAATGGAAACTGTGAGATCAATGTGGTTGGGAGTTCGGGACAAGAAGAGGTAAATTATATGGGCAACCAAGGGCCTAGAAATGATCCTTACTCCAACACCTACAATCCGGGGTGGCGCAACCATCCTAACTTTAGTTGGAGACAAGGGCAAAGTTCAAGTACTCAAGCAAAGCCTCCTCAAGAGAGTTCAAGCAAATTGGAGAACCTTCTAGGCCAGTTCATACAAGCTACTCAAGAGACTATGAAGAATCAGAATGCCTCAATCAAAAACTTGGAGCATCAAATAGGCCAACTAGCAAGGCAGATGGCAGAGAGACCTCAAGGACAATTGCCTGGGGATACTGAGAAGAACCCAAAGGAAGATTGTAAGGCCATTATTACAAGAAGTGGGAGAGTGTTAAACCCACAAGAAAAAGAGAAGGAAGAAAAGACAAGTGATGCTGGAATTGATAAGGTGCAGTTTGAAGAGGTAAACAATGAAGAACCCGGAAATTCCCAAGATACTACCTCTATCCCTATTGATGTAGAAGCTGAAGAACCGCAGAGGGAGAAATTGGTTGATGAAGAATTTGCGAAGAAGAAGACTAGAAGACAGATTCTGGAAGAGGTTGATAATCCCAAAGAGCTGCCCCCATATTTCAGAATCCCGTACCCCCAACGGTTGAAGAAGGAGGCAAAAGATCAGCAGTTTTCTAAGTTCCTGGATGTATTCAAAAAGCTACAAATCAACATCCCGTTTGCTGAAGCTCTACAAAGAGATGCCTTCCTACGCAAAATTCATGAAAGAGATCCTTACAAACAAAAGAAGGTGGAAGGAGGAGACAGTTATGCTTACTGAAGAGTGCAGCGCTATACTTCAAAAGAAGTTACCAGTAAAGATGAAGGACCCGGGCAGTTTCACTATCCCACGCACGATTGGTCATCTGAACATAGGGAGAGCATTGTGCGATTTTGGGGCAAGTATTAATCTGATGCCGCTCTCCTTTTTCAATAAGCTGGGGTTTGGTGAGGTAAAGCCAACAGGATTTCCCTTCAACGGCGGCACCGCTCAATTACATATCCCTATGGTGTTGTGGAGGATTTGTTGGTGAAGGTAGATAAGTTCATTTTTCCAGCAGATTTTGTGGTGTTAGATATGGCTGAAGATGGTGACACTCATCTGATTCTTGGGAGACCATTCCTAGCAACAGGTAGAGCCTTGATCGATGTCAATCAAGGGGAATTGGTGCTTCGGGTACAAGACGAAAAGGTCACCTTTAATGTGTTTGAAGCGTTGAAACACCCAAGCGACAAGGACACATGCATGATAGTGGACCTCATTGAGTCATTATCTGACAAGAGTTTGCACCAGAAGTTTGAAGATTCGTTAGAAGCCGCTCTAATGGTAGAGGATGTAGAAGAAGAAGTATGTGCAGAAGAAGTTGATCTCATGATTAAATCTCTCCGGAGGCTTGTCCGGTTGTGAATATCGATGAAGACAAAGTGGTGGAAGATGTGAGAATTGAAGACAAGGGTGACCGCAGGTGCTAGAGTTGAAAGAATTGCCATCCCATCTCCGTTATGCTTTCCTTGGGATGAACTCTTCATTCCCAGTTATCATCGATAGTGGGTTGAATTCCTTGGAAGAAGAGAAGCTGTTGAGGGTGCTTAGGGAGCACAAATCTGCAATCGGATGGTCTATGTCCGATTTGAAAGGGATAAGCCCCTCCTTTTGCATGCACAAAATCCGTGTGGAGGAAAATTTCAAGCCGGTTAGGCAACCGCAAAGAAGACTCAACCCGAATATGAAAGAAGTTGTGAGGAAGGAGATTGTGAAGTTGTTGGATGCGGGCATTATCTATCCCATCTCCGATAGTCCATGGGTGAGTCCGGTCCAAGTTATGCCGAAGAAAGGGGGGATGACAGTGGTAGCAAATGAAAAGAATGAACTTATTCCCTCTAGGACTGTGTGTCCGGATGGAGGGTATGCATTGATTACAGAAGACTGAATGAGGCCACCAGAAAAGACCACTTTCCATTGCCCTTCATTGATCAGATGCTAGAGAGGTTGGCGGGCCATGCTTTCTATTGTTTCCTTGATGGATACTCTGGGTATAACCAGATTGTGGTTGACCCAGAGGACCAAGAGAAGACCGCTTTCACCTGTCCTTATGGAGTCTATGCATACAGGAGAATGCCTTTCGGGTTGTGCAATGCACCCGCCACTTTTCAAAGGTGCATGCTATCCATATTTTCTGATATGAATGAGAAATTTATTGAGGTATTTATGGACGACTTTTCTCGTGTTTGGTGATTCTTTTGATAAACTGTTTGAATAATCTTGCTCTGTGTTAAAAAAGATGCCAAGAAACTAACCTCGTTTTAAATTGGGAAAAATGCCATTTCATGGTTAGGGAGGGTATAGTTCTTGGGCATAAAATTTCATCACGGGGATGGAGGTTGATAGAGCCAAAATTGAAGTGATTGAAAAACTTCCTCCTCCTTTAAATGTGAAAGGTGTTAGAAGCTTCCTAGGGCATGCGGGTTTTTATAGAAGGTTCATAAAAGATTTTTCAAAAATTGTGAAGCCCTTATGCAAGCTTTTGGTGGCTGATACTCCTTTTGTATTTGATGATGATTGCATGCATGCCTTCAAAATTTTGAAAGAAAAACTCACCACCGCACCGGTCATTGCACCTCCAGATTGGAGTTTACCTTTTGAGCTAATGTGTGATGCAAGTGACTATGCGGTGGGAGCCATTTTGGGCCAAAGAAAAAACAAAGTGTTGCATGTCATTTACTATGCCAGTCGTGTGCTTAATGATGCCCAATTGAATTACACTACGACTGAAAAAGAATTGCTTGCTGTGGTATTTGCTTTTGATAAATTTAGATCCTACTTGATTGGTTGTAAAACTACTGTCTACACTGATCATTCTGCTTTGAGATATCTTATGACCAAACAGGATGCTAAGCCAAGGCTTATTAGGTGGATACTACTACTCCAAGAGTTCGATTTGGAAATAAAGGACAAGAAAGGAGTGGAGAATGTGGTAGCCGACCATTTGTCTAGGCTTCCACAAGCGGATGTCCAAGCAGAAGCAAAGTTGCCAATTCAAGAGGAATTCCCAGATGAACAGTTGTTTGTGGTGCAAGTGGCACCTTGGTTCGCGGATATTGCAAATTACAAGGCAGCCAATAAGATTCCTAAGGACTTCAATGCGCAACAGAGGAAGAAGCTCATTCATGATGCCAAGTTCTATATTTGGGATGAGCCGTATCTTTTCAAAAGAGGTTCAGATGGAATTCTGAGGAGGTGCATACCGGAAGAAGAAATTAATGGGGTGTTGACCCACTGCCACAACTCACCCTATGGAGGACACTTTGGTGGTGAGAGGACCGCCATGAAGATTTTGCAAAGCGGGCTATTTTGGCCCACTATTTTCAAGGACTCCCGAGCTTGGGTGATGAACTGTGATAAATGTCAGAGGACCGGTAGTATTTCCAAGAGAAATGAGATGCCCTTGAAGGGTATACTTGAGGTGGAGCTCTTCGATGTGTGGGGGATCGACTTCATGGGTCCTTTCCCATCATCTTACAACAACAAGTACATTCTGGTGGCAGTTGATTATGTGAGCAAGTGGGTGGAAGCCGTGCCAACTCTAATAGATGATGCAAGAACTGTGATCAGTTTTGTGAGGAAGAATATTTTTACCCGGTTTGGGACCCCTAGGGCTATCATTAGCGATGGGGGTACCCACTTTTGCAATAATGAGTTCAATGCAGTGCTTGCCAAGTTTGGGGTGAACCACAAAGTTACCACACCATACCATCCCCAAACCAGTGGGCAAGTGGAATTGTCCAACCGGGAGTTGAAGAGAATTTTGGAAAAAACTGTGAACAATGCAAGGAAGGATTGGGCGAAGAAATTGGATGATGCACTTTGGGCCTATCGGACTGCTTATAAGACACCTATTGGTATGTCACCTTACCAATTAGTGTTCGGGAAATCTTGCCACCTTCCGGTAGAGCTACAACACCGTGCTTTTTGGACAGTGAAGGCCCTAAACTTTGATACAAGACTGGCCATGGATAAGAGGATGCTTCAGTTGAATGAGTTGGATGAGTTCCGACTCTTGGCTTATGAGAGTTCCAGGATATACAAGGAAAGAACCAAGTTCTGGCATGATAAGTACATTCTTCCCAAGCAATTTGAAGAAGGCCAGTCAGTTTTGCTGTTCAACTCAAGACTCAAGTTTTTCCCGGGCAAATTGAGATCAAGATGGTCAGGCCCATTCTATGTCAAGTCAGTTTCTCCATTTGGTTCAGTTGAATTGGAAAATCCATCATCCGGATATACTTTCACTGTCAATGGGCACAGGCTCAAGCACTACCTTGGAGGAGATTTTAATCGTCAGGCAGTCTCCATCCCTTTTGAGTCACCATCTTAGAAATCATCCGTCAAGCTAGTGACGTTAAAGAAGCGCTTATTGGGAGGCAATCCAATTTTTATTTTTTATTTTCATCTTCTCTTTTGTTTTTGATTTCCCCTCTTGAATAATTTGAGAAGCTCAAGAGGTTTGTTAATAGTTTGTTGAGTGCTTTCAGATTTTGAAGGAAGGAGGAGAAGAAGGGCAGGAGGAAACAACACCAGAAAGCATGTGATTCAGCACCACTACCACCTTGGTGAGTTGTTCCAGTTTTCTCCCCTCTCTAAACTTAATTATTTACATTGAGGACAATGTAAGTCTTTAAGCTTGGGGTAGGGGTAATCTTTTTGCTTGCATAGGGGTAATCTTTTTGCTTGCATTGTAAATATTGCATTCATATAGGCTTAAGTTTGCATGATCGCATGATTCGGTTACCCCTGCTTAGATTGAGCTTATGATTGTGAGAGCTGAGTGCCAATTTTTCTGTGATAGTGAATTTTTGGACCCTGATTTTCTATTCTTGTGATTGGCTTCATTAAATATGCTTGAGATGGTCTTGGATGGTTGATGATTAGCATGTGTTTCTTTGGATTTGTATTTCTCACTGGTTCTTGAACTGATAAATGTGAGCTTTTGAGCCATTAGGGGGTACTCACTAAATCTGTCCCCCGTTCTTTGTGTAGAGTGTGTTCCTCTTGGATTGTTTTTCTCTAGAACTTGACTTGAAACCATTTCGAAACTTGAAAATTTTTTGAGAACATTTTTGAAAAGGATTGAGGCAATAGGTATTTTTTCCGGCCTTCTGAGCTTTGAATGAATAATGCTACCCGTAGTTGCCCATTTTGAGCCTTAATGAATAACATGTTTTTCTTGGTACCCTGAAATGTTTTGTTAAATATGCTTATGAGGGACCTTCTAAAGTACTGTGCAAAAAGGGTTGGAAAATGTAGTTGAAAGTTTGGGATGATGAAAAGAAAAAAAAATGAATCTGAAAATTTTTTTTTTCTCTTGAATTGAAAAATCTCCCCTTCTACAAAAAAAAAAAAAAAAGAAAAAGAAAAAAAAATATAGAGAAAAAGAAATAAAAATGGAGAAGGGGATGACAAGAGAAGTGAGAAATAGCAAAAAGAATAAAAGGAAAGAATGGTGGAAAAGTAAACTGAAACCCGAAAAAAGGTATTTTAGAAGGTCGTGCCTTGCAATGCTTGATTGTTTGTATAGCCTTTTGAAATTTTCTGTTCTTGAAATTCCCACCTGAAAATTGATCCCATGGCCCCATTACAACCAAAGAATAAGACCTCTTGATTCTTAGATGTTTTCATTAATAAAGTGAAGATTTGGTTGATAGTCAAGCTTATGGTAGGAATCATTCTTTGAGGAAAATGGAGTGAAATGTCATATTCCCTTAACACTTGAGTGAGTGAGGCAAGAATGAGAGCCAAGCAAATGAACAAGCTTGGGGTGAGCTTCAAGTGAGATAGAGTGCCCGAATCAGTGAGATTGTGAGTCTAGGAAAACTAAGCCCCTAATTGGACTTGAATTGATTGTCTCTTCTGAAATAATTGAATGCCTGTTACTTGGATCATTTTACTCGGGTTCTTAGTTCACTATCCATGCTTGTTTATTTCGGTCTTATGGCCTTGTTTTTGCTTGAGGACAAGCAAAGTCTTAAGCTTGGGGTGATTTGATGAGTGTGATTTCACCTCATTTTCCATGTACATTTCTGCATGCATTTGCATTTAGTTAGGCCATTTTAGTTGGATTTTGTTTAGTTTTTCC
Organism: Sophora flavescens; assembly: GCA_030762895.1. Lineage (NCBI taxonomy): Eukaryota > Viridiplantae > Streptophyta > Magnoliopsida > Fabales > Fabaceae > Sophora > Sophora flavescens. Next base: position 109,897,081 of record CM061063.1, read on the forward strand.
TTTGGAACGGATAAGGTGGTATTGTGTGTTGTTTTGCAGGGATTTTTGATTAAATGCCCAAGTTTTAGCCATGAGGAAGCTGAGATGAAGAGAAGGCCTGAAAACTGAAGAAGAAGGGGGCCAAAAGTCAGAATCTGTCACGGCCTGGCCGTGATGGCTATCACGGCCGTGACTCAAAACCACCAAAAGTCAGAGACGATCACGGCTTGGCCGTGATAGAGATCAAGGGCGTGAAAAATTGGTTCGCGACGCGAATGATAGCTCGCCTCGCGAGAGAGTGATTGTGCCAAAACCACCAAAAGTCAGAGACGATCACGGCCTAGCCGTGATGTACATCACGGCCGTGACCCAGAAACCTCCACAAGTCAGAATCCATCACGGCTTGGCCGTGATGGCGATCACGGGTATGAAAAAGCTGGCTCGCGTCGCGAAGAAGGGCTCGCCTCGCGAGAGAGTAAGTTTGCCAGAACTGAAAGAGACAGAACCCGTCACGAGTTATAAAAGAACTGAGCAGAACAGAAGAAAAAGATTCAGAGAAAACCCTAGAATCAGATCCTCTGCTGCTGTGGCTGCTGTGCATCATTCCATGGAGCTCTCTCCTTTGTTCATCTCTGTAATTCTCTCTTTTGTTTTGTCTTCAATTATGTGTAGCTAAACTCCCCTTTGTTGGGGTTAGACTATTGCTATCTGAACTTGGTTGTAAAAATGACTTGATTATAATGCAGTTTCCTTGTTCTTTATGAGTGTTTGATTCCATGCTTAATGCTTTCTTAGGCTTGATCACCCTAGGAATGATTAGTTGCTTTAATAGATAACTGGAAGTTTGGTGTTAGAGCTTGCTCATGAATCAAATGCCAAGTAGTTCATGAGCCTAGGGATAGGTCTTGAGGTGCTTGCAATCGTATAAGTCTTTACTTAATGCAAAATCTCAGGTTAATCCACCTAAGGAATTAGGGTTTAACTTGGGGTTTTAGGCTCAATGCACCTAAGGAATTAGGCTTGAGTATTTCAGAAAAGACTTGATTGTCATAATTGAATTAGGAACTGTGTTACTTATCATTTCATAACAATCAAGGGAGGATTAGCTTAGTCTAACCCTAACAATTCTATCTAATTGTTATTCATCTTTCTGTTTGCACATTAACTGTTTAAAAAAAATTCCAAAAAAGAACAAAAACATTTTCTTCTTGTTTGCTTGTTAGATGATAGAGCAACCTTCACTCCAAAATTCGATCGCCTAGATAGTAGTCTAATTTGCGAAGTGGTAATTGTCCACGATCCCTGAGAACGATATCCGGTCTTACCGTTTTATTACTTGCAACGAACCGGTGCACTTGCCGAGTCCGTGTCACTTCTTCAATGCATTTAGGCTCCAAATCTGAAATAAAGGCCACATTACTTGATTCTCTTAATGTGGATCTGGTTCTTACTCCTTCAGAAGGATTTCCAATAATAAGATCTTTAGGATGATGAGTGTTGAACTTCCAATCCCTTTTGAGATCATCATGAAGATCTTGACTTGTCTACTGGCTGGTCTGTTCCACTTGTGTTTCAGCCTCAGGCACAGGTTCTGTTTTGGTTAGATCTGGTTGTTGACTTTCTGGCTTGTTTATATCAAGACCTGCAAGATCATCTTCTAGATCTGATATTTCTTTATCAGTCTTTAAACCATCATTGAATTTAACATGAACAGATTCTTCAATAATACAAGTTCTTGAATTGTAAACTCTAAATCCTTGGACTTTTCAGAATAGCCTACGAAAATACCTTTATCTACGTTAGAATCAAACTTTCCAAGATTATCTTTGGTATTCAGAATAAAACATTCACATCCAAAATCATGAAAATAAGATATGTTGGGGCATTTTCCTTTCCACAATTCATAAGGAGTCCTTTTGAGAAAAGGCCTAATAAGTATTCTATTTTGTACATAACAAGCAGTGTTTCTGACTTACGCCTTGAAGTACTTAGGGAGATTATTTTCATTGAGCATAGATCTAGCCATCTCTTGCAGAGATCTGTTCTTTCTCTCAACCACTCCATTTTGCTGTGGAGTTCTAGGTGCGGAGAAATTGTCAAAGATTCCATTCTCCTCACAGAACTATCTAAACTGCTCATTTTCAAATTCTCCCCCACGATCACTTCTAAGGGTAGAAATACAGAAATCCTGCTCATTTTGTACTCTTTTGCAGAATACTGAGAAAGCCTTAAAAGACTCATCCTTGTGTGTTAGGAAGAGTACCCATGTGTATCTAGAATAGTCAGCAACTATGACAAATCCATATTTTCTTCCAGCCAGGCTGGCAACACTAACTGGTCCAAATAGATCCACGTGTAACAACTAAATAGGTCTAGAGGTTGATACTTGGTTTTTAGATTTTAAACTTGATTTTATCTGTTTACCTCTCTGACATGCATCACACAAGACATCTTTGTTAAAGCTAATATTAGGCAATCCTCTCACGAGATTATTCCTTTTTAATCCAGAAATTAGTTTCATACTAGCATGTCCTAGTTTATTATGCCATAACCACCTCTCATCCTCTTTAGACATCAGAAAGGCTACACTTTGATCTGAGAGATCAGACAATTCAATCTTATAAAGATTTTGTTGCCTTTTAGCTGAAAAGAAGGTTTTACTACTACAATCTTTAACTATGCATACATCCTTGGTAAAGGAAACATCAAAGCCACTATCACATAATTGACTTATGCTAAGCAAATTGTGTCTTAATCCTTTAACCATAAGAACATTAGATATAGATGGAAGAGGGGGTTTACCACCAATAGTACCAATACCTATAACTTTCCCATTCTGATTTCCTCCGAAGGCAACGTGTCCTCCTTTCTTAAGTTGAAGGTCTAGGAACATAGACCTTTCTCCTGTCATATGACGCGAGCAGCCACTGTCCAGGTACCAGCAGTGGTGTTTTCTTTGTCCTATTGAGGACATCTGCAACAAAAATTATTTGATCTTTAGGTACCCATATTTTTCTGGGTCCTTTTCTGTTAGTTCTAGGAGTCTGTAAAGACTTCCTTATCTTATTATGGATACACTTAGACATAACATGCCCAATTTTTCCGCAGAAGTTACAAATAGGTGTTGATTTAGTTACAGTTGACTTAACAGATACTGTAGGAACTTTAGTTGATACTTTATGATGTGTCTGATGGACATATCCAATACCTTCTTTGTTAAGAGAGTGCTTCTGAATGCCAAGTAGCTTAGTCAGATTATCTCTACCAATAACAAATTTGGCAAGATCAGAAGTGAGCTCTTCCACTTTCTGTTGAAGTTTTTCAACTTCTACAGATGGTGATGTTTCACTTGAGATCTTAGCTTCATTAGACTTTTCAGTCTTCAGCTCACTGTTCTCTTTAGCCAGCTTCTCGCACTCTTGAGATTTCTGTTTATGCTCACTAGTGAGCTTTACATACTCTCTCTTGAGGGATTTGAAGGCTTTAGATAAGCAGTTGGATTCCTCCAACAACTCCTCATAAGCATCAGGTAATTCCTCATAGTCAGGATGTACCTCATCATCAGAGTCTGATTCAATGTTGGCCATCAAACAGAGATTGGCTTCTTCCTCAGTTTCTTCATCAGAAGATGTTGACTCCAGATCCTCCCAAGTAGCCATCATTCATTTCTTCTTCTTCTTGAAGAATTTCTTAAAAGGGGCCTTCTTGAGTTGAGGACATTCAGCCTTGAAGTGACCGGGCTTTTTGCACTCATAGCAAACAATTGGACTTTTGTCTGTTGAGGTGGATTCTTTGAAGTTCTTGTCCTTGTTGGACCTTCTGAATGACCTATCCCTCCTGAACTTCTTTTTCTGTAGGAGAAGCTTTATCTTCCTGGTCAGGAGAGACAACTCTTCATCACTCTCAGAATCCTCGAGTTCTGATAGGTCAACATCATTGGATGACTCATCTGCCTTCAGAGCCTTGGAACCTTTTTGCTGACTTTTAATCAGCTTTCAGAGCAATTGACTAGCCCTTCTTTGGTGCAACTTCATCTCCAAGTTCTTGTTCATGAACAGTGAGTGTTCCAAGAAGTTCATCCATAGTCAAGGTAGTGACATCCTTGGCTTGGGAGATAGCTGTGACCAAAGGTCTCCACTGTTTAGGTAGACTTCTCAGAATCTTACCAACCTTCTCAGCATTTGTATAGACTTTGCCAAGAGATTTTAAACTGTTGATGATAGTTTGAAATCTTCCTATCTTCTGAGCAACAGATTCTCCTTCCTCCATGATAAACAATTCATACTTTCTAACAAGTATGGCGATCTTTGACTCTTTCACTTTGTTGTTCCTTTATGTGTGACAGCTAAGGTGTCCCATATTTCTTTTGCAGATTCACAGGCACATACCTCCTCAAACTCCTCTGGACTGAGAGCATAGATGATGTTATATCTGGCTTTGTGTTTAAGCTCCCATTTTGTCTTTTCAGCACCAGTCCACTGAGCTTTTGGTTTGTCAGTGTTATCATCATTTTTGGGAATGAATAGACCATCTGTGATGACATCCCAAAGATCAGAGTTTGTGGATAGAATAAACCACTGAAATCTATCTTTCCAGTAGTTGTAATTTTCTCCATTGAAGTAAAGAGGTCTGGTTAGGGAAGCTCCTTCAGTCTGATGACTTCCACTTGAACTAGCTCCAGTCGTCATGTCTATTCTTCAGGACCTTTTACCTATACACTGTTAGATGATCAACCCAGAGGCTGAGCTCTGATACCAACTGAAATAGACAACTATAAACACGAGAAGGGGGGTTGAATTGTGTTTATCAGAATTTAAGCAAAGCTGAAATCTTTTCGCAAACAGAAAGCTAGCTTTGGACGAGTGGAAGAATATAGGATGGACGGGTGACTATTGCACACACACCACTTGACAGATGCAAAAAAAACTAAAGCAATTAAAGAGTGTAAGGGAAGATAGATTGACACGGTGATTTATCCTGGTTCACTCTTCAAATCAAAGAGCTACGTCCAGTCCTTGGCAGCACCAAGATATATCCACTATAACTGATAAGGTTATAGACTCAAGTATTATTTGCACACCTAGCCTCTTCAGGCTCAAGACAAGTGTTATTTGCACACCTAGCCTCTTCAGGCTCAAGACAAGTATTATTTGCACACCTAGCTAGCCTCTTCAGGCTCACTCTGGTTTGTTTGAGAGATTGGGTTTGTAATAAATACAATTTCTCACAGGCAGATCTTTCACTAACACTCAGAGAGTGGTTTAAATGTAAGGCTCGGGAAAGTCTGCGTAATAACTTCAAAATGATTGAAGAATAAAAGAATGAAGAAATAAATGCTCAAAGTAATGGCGTTTTAATGCAATGTGTATTCTCTCTTTTTTCTTCATCTTCAATGGCTTATGTATTTCTGGTCTTCAAGCATTTAGGATCCGTTAGAGCCATCCCCTCAGATGTTGGCTTCAAGTAGAACTTCATTAATTGCAATAGAGTCGTTCTGAGTAGTCACTAATGCAATAGAGTCATTCTGGGCAGCCATTAATGCAATAGATTCGTTGGTTGTACTCTAACATGAAGGATCATGGCTTTATACATCGTGCTACATCCATATCAAAGTTGTGCAAAGAGCTTTTTGTACTTTACTGAGTACACTTCCCTTTTTGTGTAAGGACCAGAGGTACTATGGAATAAAGCACATTGGAAGCATTCTTTAACTGGTCTTTGGTTCTGATTATCCAAGGTTGCTTGAGAGAGTAGCTTCTGACTTTTCTTGATAATCGTGAAACTGAGTAGGAGAGAAGGTTTCAAGTCTCTTTCTGATTCTTGAACTAAGATTATGATAATCCTTAGAAAATTTACGTTCATAAGATAAGTGCTTCCATCTTGAAAATAATCACGTCTATCTAGTCATTTGAGTTTTCATTCGGGCTAGTAGACGAGCTCCATAAGGACTCAGCAAGTCCAAAGACTAGTGGACGAGCGCTTCTGTCACCTTTAGTGGACGAGCACTTCTGTTACTCTAGTGGACGAGAGCTTCTGTCACCTTTAGTGGACGAGAGCCTCTGTTACTTTACTGGACGAGAGCCTCAGTTAGTCTGGTGGACGAGAGTCTCAGTTACTCTAGTGGACGAGAGTCTCAGTTACTCTAGTGGACGAGAGTCTCAGTTACTCTGGTGGATGAGAGTCTCAGTTACTCTAGTGGACGAGAGTCTCTTGCCACGTCATTGGACGGATAAAATTTGACCTTAATGGATGCGTTGTTCTGATACTTTAATGGACAAGCTCCAAGTACCACATCATTGGGCGGATAATTTTGATACCTCACTGGACGGGCTTTTCTGATACTTTGATGGACGCGTAATTCTGATACCTTAAGTAGACGCGACCTTCTGTTGTTTTTAATAGATGCGGCCTTCTGATACTTTTAGTGGACGCGGCCTTCTGATATTTTTATTGGATGCGGCCTTCTGATATTTTTAGTGGACGTGGCCTTCTGATATTTTTATTGGACGCGGGTTTCTTTCTCTTGTGTTTTGGACGTGCGCTTCAAACATTTGCGATGGACGAGAGCTTCAATCTTCAAACAGTGTTGGACGGATGATTCTATTTCTTAATCCGCACACTCAATAGATAGGTTAGCAACCAATATGAAGGTTAATTAAATCATTAACCAATATTTAGTTTTCATCAAAACTTAGGGAAATGCATATCAAACATTTTAGAGACTTAACAGGATTAAATTTCATGAAGCCCAATTGAAATCATATAAGTTTCCTAGATTATGTGTATACCTTAAGCATTTTGGTGGGCCAAAACAATTAAATCCAAGCCCAAAACCCCATGACCCGTGCGCAAGCCCAAGGAGGAGTAATGGCTGCCCTTAACTTGGATGAGCCAAGCTCATTCTTGTTCATTCCACAACATTCTCCAATCTTCCCAAAAGTTCTAAAGTGTTCTCCATTATTTCAAAGCATTCTAGCTTTTTCCTAAGACCATAGTAGCAAGTTGATGAAGAAGCTTCAAGATAACTCCCATGATGAGTCACAATGTGAACACAATAAGTGTTGCACATGGTCATCATTATAAACTATTTGGAATTTGCAAAATAGTCCTTATACTTTTGGAATTTTTCAAAATGGTCCCTAGGAGTTATTTGCACCTAAATCCTTGAAGAAGCCACCTCCTTTCCACTTAATCCCTCAAAAGTGGCGCATCCCACATCTTTAAAAATATGCTTTCACTTCATTATTTACCATTTTGCACTTTACACAAAAAACACCTGAAAGCTCTAAGTTCATACCATCATTTTGTGAAGCAAGTCTTTGGATCTTCACTTGTCTTTGATCTTCAAGAGGTGAATCCTATTCTCCTTCCCTAATCATGCCTATGTTCTTCAATAAGTTTCATGATTCAAAGTCTATTTCATCTATGTTCATCATTTTTAAGTTTCTAAGTCTAGAACTTTGAAAATTCATAACAAATTCTAGACAAATCTCATGATGTTGAAACCACTTCCTATGTTCTTGATATCATGCATACTATCTAAATCCAAGAGCATGTAGTAATCAAAAATTTCCTTCCTAATAAACTAGCTATGGCCGAACATAGGAGGATGGGTTTGGTAAGAGTTTTGTTCATGTGTTGTCATGTATGATCATGTATTTCATATGACATGTATGTCTACACACTCTAGTCCATGTTAGTTTATTAAAATGAAAATCCTTATTCAAAATCTCTATGATGGTCGAACCCTAAGTGGGTGAGATTTGATGAGTTTTGTTCAAAGTTTTCATTAATGATCTTGGTTGATTAAGGACCATAAATCCATGACTTTATCATGATTAGAAATTTTAGTCACCCAAAACCCCTTGAAGTCGTGACCATGTAGAAGGGTTTTGGATATTTTTAGTTTCTTGATTTGTAATTATTTGATTGTAATGGTTGAAGGTTGAGTGAGTGCGACGTATACGTGGCATCTGGACTTCCGACAAAATTCATTAATTCACGAGAGAGTCTACGAGAGGTAAAAGGGGAATACCTGAGGGATATATTCGATGGCTATATGCTATCCTGTGTTGTTTGTAATTATTTGTCTGTTGGTATTTATTTAAGCTATTTAAGTTATGGTATTTGTATCTGTGTTGGTTTAATTGCGTTTAATTGTTTATTTGTAATTATATTATGCTGTTGTGATGCATGATCTGCCTGGAAATATCTATGTGATATTATTGTTGGGTGTTGTTTGAGAAGCCTAACAGTGGTCAGTGCCCAATTAAATTAATTGGATAAAAGCTTTAAGAAGCTTCGTAAATTATATTCAATGTTTTAAAGGTAAAATATTGGTATATAATATTAATGGACATTTTTATTTTGGAAAAATAAGGAATTTTGGAAAATATTATTATTTTAATGATTTATTACTGTAATAGTGAATTATGAGTCACAATAAGAGTGAAACCGTGAAAATATTTTTGCATTGCTAATTTTTACGTAAGAAATTCCGCAATATTATAAAAAGTTATTTTATAAAATTAATTGTTGAAAATAAGTTAATTATGATTTTAGAAAATTGTTTAAGTGGAAAAAGCAAAGTTTTGGCTTAAAAAGCTTTAAAAGTGATAATTGACGGCAAATTTGGAAAAGTGTAGACGGCAGGTATTTTGAAACGGCGGTACATATTTTAAGTAAGTTTAAAACCTCAAGTGACTCACCTTTGTGAAAACTAAGCTTTATTATTTAAAGATTTTATTGAAGAATTTCCAATTTGAAAAGATTTTCTGTAAGCAAAATTAATTCAACAGTGTTAAAAGTGGTGTTGCACTTAGTAATGTAGACGCGTCGGGGTACTAAGATTCTTTGTTGTTATGGACTTGGGGTCCTTTGGACTTTGGGGTCCTGTACTGTATACATAGTGTATACTGTGTTTAAACATTTAAGATGTTTTCTATTACCACGAACCTATGACTGGTGCATCCACTAGTGCAGAAAAGGGATTCCACATCGGTTATTTTGGCTTTACACATCGGTTTTCAAACTGATGTTGAAACGACCGATGTGGTTTATTGCCACTTTACACATCGGTTTTAAAACCGATGTTTATAATATTTTATACAGCGGTTTCCTCTTAAACGATGTGGAAAATTAATTTGTCAATTGGTATCCTATTGGGAAATTTCACTTTCCACATCGGTTTTCAATAAAACCGATGTAGAAATTGAAATTTCACATCGGTTTTTCTGAAAACCGATGTGGAAAGTGAAATTTCCACATCGGTTTTAAAAAAACCGATGTGTAAAGTCTCATTTTTTTTCCCTGTTATTTACATTTCTATCATTCCTTTCCCCCTGTTTCAGTAATGCAGATCAATATATACCAGAATAACATACTGTAAATATTCTCAACACAACTAATATATATTGAATTTATTACGAATAATACATATATATGTACGTTCAATTACATTCAGACAACAAAAATAATTAGAAACCAAAAAGCTACATGATATATTATAGATTTCATATCAAAATACATATGATCAGTCAAAAATACACTATAGCTAGTACATGATAAGTTTTTAAACTAACTACGTATATACAAACTATGGTTGGTACACTTCAAGAAAGAAAGTTGCCCAACGCCTCTTTATGTTGTTGATGTCGGAATCAGATAATGGAGTTGGATTGTTGAATATCTGAAGTTTAATTGGACAAAAGATTATATCTTTTAAGTAATAAACTAACATAAAACATATAACGAATCTATACTATTACTTCTAATTGTGTCAATTAACATTTACCTCGTGCCACCTTTCAGTGATCCTGGAGGAGATAATTTCCAACATCCACTGCATCACATAGTAGCCACATTCCCATGATCCACGTTATATACGTGACTACGTACAAATGAAACCCAATTAGAATATTAGGAATTAAATAAAATAGAAATCAATTATTGTACCCACTGCATTTGATGCATTTGAACTAATAAATACCTTACGTTAGGAATAATCCATCTGATAGCCCGAGTACGCCTTTCACCACGCAACATGTGGGTTGCATTAATAGACCTATCGTGACAAAAACATTAATTAAAGTATATCTAATAGATTTGAGATAATTAAAACAACTGCATTACTGATTATAAAGTATTTTAATGCTTACATTTCGATGATCGTCTTCAGTTGATTCGCCGGCTTATTTCCCAATGAGCAGAAGAAGACCACGACGTTCATCCTAGGGTACAAGAGCAACAGTTGCCAATGCTGGCTGTATTTGCGGAACAGTTAGTGACTAAGTCATATATAGTTATACTTAAATAACCGGTACTTACTTATTGAGATAAGGCGCAAGATAGAATTGATGATCGTCTCGGGCAAGTATATCACGTATGGTAGTGACCGGGTCTTCTGATGCTAGCAGAACATCACCCTGAATGAACATGGGGTCAATGAACCCATAAAGGGCGAGGTTACCCTGATCGACTAACATACGATGCAGATACCTAATATATTGGAAAAACATGTTAATTATCATAGTATTTAAAAATTAATTACTTAACTTATAAATAAAATGTACTTACGTGCATCATAACGATATGTGTGCAGAACTAGCCATTTCTTTATTGAGTACCATCTCCATAAGTTCCTTCTTTGGGATATACGATTCATCACCGGGTGGCATCATGTTCCAACCTTACCAAGGCTGCGTCATTCTCCATGGTGACAACCTCGTATAGCTTAACTTTAAAAACATCACCATGGCCAGGTGCCCCTTTGTCGATCCCCTAAACAACATAGATATATATTAGTAATCACGGATAATTAAGTTATTTAATTCGTTATTAACTAAATGGTCAAATGAATACCTTGGCAGGAGCGGACATCTCCCGGTCTTCCTAGATCCGACCTTTTAGGCACAATATCATTTCCAACATCCTATAACGAATAAAAATAAAGCATTATCTTTAAACAATAATAAATTATTTCAACTATGAATATAGAAAAACACAACTAACCGAATACCTCAGATGCAACAAGAAAGCTGACCAGTCTTCTTGGTCGAGGAGGATGAGTTATCGGGGCGCCTGACCCACTGTTTGAACCTCCTCAGTGGGCACAGGGACTCGAGCATCAGCATCTCGAATAATCTCAACAACGACCCTCAGCTGATCATCCGGTAATAAACGATGGTGTATGGTATTACCTAAGTTATTATGTGCCCTACCCAATGCCACTAAGCGGCAATCATGATGATCATCAACATACAGCTCACACCTATCAGGGTCGTCATCATCATCATCATCAACATCATCATCATCATCATCATCATCATCATCATTTTCAGGATGATGAGGAGGATCACATGAGCCCTTAGTGCTCACATGGACAGAGGGTTGGACACCGGCTGTCATCTGCTGGGACATAGAAGTCAATATTGCCATCTGCTGGGCAAACTGCTCGGCCATCTCTTGTCGAAGCTCAGCTGCAATCTCCTGTTTTAGCCATGCTCTATCTGCATCAACATCCATGTGGCATTGGTGTGAAGATGAACCATGGTATTGGCGAATGCCGACTCCCCATCCAACACCAATGACACGACCCGGGTGGTCTGGTTTACCGATGGCAGCAACTAAGATATCATCGCGTCCTCTAGGAACAAAGGTTCCTTGGGTTAGCTGATCATCCAAGGCATCCTATCACATAAAATATCAGGTCACATTACAATTCGGTAACAATCTTAAAATGACAATTACAATTCAAACTATACTTACAATCTTCTCAGCTACTTGGCGGGCCTCCTCAGATGTATATTGTCCCGTTTTTATTTGTCGGGCCCTCTTCCATTTACGATGGCGTGAGGGTGGAGGTGGATCAACAACCTCTGGACGATTTTCAGCATTAGGATCCCGCCGAGATGCCGCTTCCCGACGTGCTTTCTTTTCCTCTTCAACCATTTTCCCGAACAAGCTTTTTATATCCCCCACGAGACATGACATGGGGGTAGACATTCTTGCTTTGGTTTTTCTCGCCCCTTTTTCCTCTTCTCTCCGTTATAAATAGAAGACAATTAAATTACATAAGTAAATAAAATTAATTCAATTACATAAATTTAGAGATAAATCAAATAAGTTAACCTAAAAGCTGGGATCATGTCGGCTCAGAACAAAGCGATCCCACGTCGCCTTGTCAAGAAACGGATACACATTAAGTGGGTTCTTTTTACTTTTGGATTGAATACATAGTATCCGCCCTGTGTCGGCCTTAAAAGCCCTCCAACGCTCTCCAGCATACTTTAGCAAACGCTTCTTCATAACGTACGTATCCGGTATGTCAAAGGTCAACTACATTAAGACCAAAGGTCAGAGGACGTAGAAGTATAGATACCAGAATACTCTCCCATATCTGATCCTTCACGTCCGTCGGTACATCTTTCCACATATCAATGAGTATACTAGGCCTGTTCCTAGCAAGGGTCGCTACAAAACTATTAAACTGATCTGCCATTGGCCCAATAGGATTGAGGTTATTATCAAAGTCTACTCTTATCCTTTGATTTGAACCACGGTTGGCAGTCAAATTCCTCATTCATGTGGCACGTCTACCCTTTCTACCAGTAGACGGGGTCTCCGACCCGTTGCATGAAGGAGGGATATCCTCACGATCAGCCATGTATACCTGTTTAAACAAAAAAAAAACTTGTTAGTATGTCAGGATAAATATCAAACATAACTTATAAATATCGATCAACGTACATAAACATAACTTATAAATATCAACATAAACATATAATATGGCAAACTTGATGGTAATATCAAACTAAACTTACTTTGTGGTCAATTAGTAAAGTTCTCCCATAACCCTTCTTGGTGATCATTACGAGTAGCATGTACATCATCCACTTCATTTTCCTCATTGAAATTAGGCACTCGTGTTGAGAAAGAAGGAGTATCAGAAATATCAAGAGTTGAATCGTGATTTCCCTCACTACCATTATACATGTTTTTTCCCTGGAGAACCACTGACCACCTTTTGTTAGAAGGATCACGGATATAAAACACTTGTTTTGCTTGGGATGCCATGATGAAAGGCTCCTCTTTATTACCTACCTTATTAAGGTCCACCAATTTGAATCCTAACTCATCGGTTTGCACACCATTGTTACTGTCGACCAACTGACATTTAAAAACAGGCACTCTAAACTTCGTGTAATCAACCTCCCATATCTCTTCAATGATTCCAAAGTATGAAACGGATTCCATAACAGGGTTTTTATCTTTCGAACTAGGGAAATGCATGGACTCAGTGACGACCATAACCCCACTGTTTTGCATAGTACTTTTGTCATCCTGGGACTTTGTATAGAAGGAAAACTTATTGATATCGTACCCACTCCAGCATATGACATCAAAGTTAGGCCCCTGTGCTATTCAATATATATAAATGTGCTTGAAGCACTTCCTCCCGATCTATGCTCTTAACAGTGATACCTCGTGTACCCTTACCATCATATCTTCCTTCGTGACGAGACTTCGGAAGCCCTACAGGTTCCGCTTCTGACATGTAGTCTGTATAAAACTCAATAGCTTCTTCTGCAACATACCTTTCAACAATAGATGCTTCAGGACGGTGTGGATTTTTCATATATCCTTTCAAGATCTTCATGTATCGCTTCAACCGGTACATCCACCTTAAATAAACGGGCCGCACAATCTAATCTCCCTCACTAGATGAACAATCAAATGAACCATGATGTCAAAAAATGAAGGTGGAAAATACATCTCCAATTGGCACAAGACAATGGCTGCCTCATTTTCCAAGTCATCCAAATTTTTAGTGTCAATGACCTTGCTACATATAGCATTGAAGAATAAGCATAACCTAGTAATGGCATGTCTGACTTTTTTAGGTAATATGTCACGAATGGCCACCGGTAGTAGTTGTTGCATCAAGACATGACAATCATGAGACTTTAAGCCAACTAATTTGAGATCTTTCATTGAGACAAGTCTTCTGATATTTGAAGAGTAACCCTGTGGCACTTTGACTCCCGTAGACATTAACGTAAACTTCTTTTCTCTTTTTTTGATAAAGTATGACATGTCAGGGCAAATAAGTCTTCTTATCCCCCACTTTAAGTGGAGCTAACTGCTCTCGTATACCCATCGCAACTAGATCCAGACGAGCATTCACACCATCCTTTGTCTTGCCTTGAATGTTGAGAAGCGCCCGATTAAACTGTCACACACATTTTTCTCCACATGCATCACATCAATACAATGTCTTACATCAAGCTTGCACCAGTATGGAAGATCAAAGAAGATCGACCTCTTCTTCCATATTTTCTTCTCGGTAGCCTTCTTCTGGGTCTTCCCATAGATAACATTAGTGTTGTTCACCCTTTCATAAACTTGCTCTCCAGTCAAGGCCACCGGAGCAATTTCATTCTCCGGAAGTCCATTGAAAGCTTTTCTCAATCTACAATAAGGATGATTACGTCGGAGAAATCTCCGATGCCCAAGGTAAACCGTCTTCCTTCCATATTGTAGTTGATGGTAACATGTGCCTTCTTCACATATTGGACATGCTTTATGCCCCTTAACACTATACCCACACAGGTTCCCGTATGTTGGAAAGTCATTGATGGTGCAAAATAACATGGCACGCAATCTGAATATCTCACGGCAATACCCGTCGATCACATCAACGCCTTCATCCCACAACATTGTCAAGTCTTCAATCAAGGGACTCAGATAAACATCAATATCATTTCCTAGCTGTTTAGGACCCGAAATCATCATACTTAACATAATGTATTTGCCCTTCATGCACAACCAAGGAGACAGGTTGTAAATTACAAGGAGAACGGGCCATGAACTATGAATACTACTTAAGTTTCCATATGGATTCATTCCATCGGTAGCAAGTCAAAGCCTGAGGTTTCTGGGCTCATTGCCGAAATCTGGAAACAAACTATCAATTCTCTTCCATTGCAAAGAATCGGCCGGATGGCGAAGCTGTCCATCACACTTCCTCTCATCTGCATGCCATCTAATGTTCTTTGCATCATTTACATTAGAAAACAATCGCTTGAACCGCGGAATCACGGGAAGATACCATAACACCTTCGTAGGAGGACCTTTGGTGACCACATCACAACTAGAATCACCATCCTTCACTTTGTAGCGTGATACCCCACACCTGGGGCACTCGTGCATCTCTTCAAACTCTTTCCTGTAATATGCAATCATTGGGGCAAGCGTGTATTTTCTTATACTCCATACCCATCAGACACAATATCTTCTTCGCCTCATAGTTTCGAGATGGCAATGTGTTGCCTTCTGGAAGCATTTCTTTCAACAACTCAAGCAATTCAGTAAAGCTTTTATCGCTCCACCCATTTCTCGCCTTCACATTGAAAAATCTTAACACCGCTGACAACCGTGTGAAATTAGTGCACCCCGGATACAAAGCCACTTGCGCATCACTGCACAAAGTATCATACACATGTGCACGCCGAAAAGACTCTTGCCCAACATCACGGATCATGTCCACTAGTCCATCGTCCATTTCCACGTCATCAACTTCCTCTTTATCCCACACCCTACTGTCTAACGATTCACCATGACATATCCATGTTGTATAACTCTTGCAAATCCCCTCACAAATAAGAGGATCACGTATCTCCTCAGTTTCTAGTCGTCTCTCATTCAAACAGTTAACACAAGGACAATAAAACCTTCCGTTACCACTATCAGGAGCATTTGTTTTTGCAAACTGTAGAAAATCTTGCACTCCATTCTCATACTCATCACTTGTCCGTCTAGCATTCATCCAACCGCGATCCATGACTAAACCAATACCTTCGTACTTAGTCCAACATATTCATCAACCACTTCTTATGACAGGGTATGGCCCTATCCTATTCGAGAAGAAACTTTTTCAACATTCGGTTAACAGTTAGTCCTTGACTCTCATGCTCATACTCGACAAAATTTCGGCAGCATTTCCCTGCGGTCTCCGACGTACACTACTTGAACGCGATGACATCCACCACGATAAAGTATGCACCCGGAGAACGAAAGGAAATGTATCAATCCGAACTTTCATCAAGTATATAACATTAGAATCAATGAATAACTATTTTAACTGAATTAAGAAAAAGTTTTTTCCCAAACTGTCCAACTTTGGACAATTCAAGATCCAACACAATGAGCGGTACATTAAGCACATACACGTACGCTCATTAGTATTGCATCTCAAACGGGAAACTAAGACTTTACTAATTATTGTGGGCATATTCTCGAATCAAATAAATTTTCAAGAAAATACATTAAAACGCCAATGAAAGCTTTTCAGCCAAAACGTACCTTCTGAGAGACATGTCTAGTTGTTATTGTGCAAAGACAGCAGAGAAATGAACAAAGCAGAGGCAGTAGCACTATGCAACGGAGTCAAAGACACTTGTACACCTGCCAACTAAAAACTATTCCTTGAGTTGAGCATTCTAGAGTTGAGAGAATTTTGTAAATAGTCATTGAAACTTCAATAGGCAAAATACAAGACAGCAAAGCTTAAGAGATCTACACAACTTAATGGTATGGTTGATTAATGGTGACACACTTGTAAGTTGTAACTAAATTTCTGAGTAATTGAATGAAACTCACCAGGAACCCTATGACTACTCCTCAAATCAGATCCACAATCCAGGAAAATAACACCTGTCAATTTCTTGTTCTGCAAATAGAGTAAGAAAGTTGCTCAAACATTTATGTTGCTCGAGATTATTTAAAACAAGATTGAGTAACTAAAAAAGCTAAAATTGAAATAGCTAAACATGCAATAAAAATCATTTTAAAAAGTATTACAGCTACTGTAATGGCGAACATACCTCATCCTCATCCCCTTGTCACTGACTTTTGTGCTTTGATAGCTGCTTTGGTTGTAACTTTTGCAGCTAAGCAGCTAAGTTCTTCCTTTCCAAGGTCTGCATCCAGTAGTAACACAATGGAGCACAATTGCATCACATATAAAATAAGAAATAGACTGTTAAATAGAAGTTAGTCATATAGACCCATTGAATAATAGAAACCACTTCTTATTTCAAGAAAAAAACAGTGCTTGATTCTGAGTTGGATAGCCAAAGTTATAAATTAAAGAATATGACAGAAGATGAAAACATGCAGATAAGACACGGAATTGAACACAAAAACTGCACTAAAATTGTTAAGAGATTAAATCCAAGACTTGTTGTTTTGACCAAGTTATGACTCAGATTTTTAACAGGATTAACAGAGCAAAAATCCAAATTTTATAGTGCAAATTATGAATAAAACTGCAGGGGTTGCTAGACTTAACCACATTGCAAATAAATCAAGGTTTCAAGAGGGGATACATGTGTTCAGTAAAGGACATAACCATCATCCAGAATACAACACTAGATCTCAAAAAAACAGTATCAAGCATTTTGTCAGTCATTTAGTCAACAACACAGTAAACATTACAATGTTCAGCAAGGCAAATCCCATAGAAGCAAAATAGCAAATAAATGTAGAATGCAGAATAGGAGAATACAAGGATACACATTAGTACAGTACCCATTTTAAAACTGAATGAAGAATACACAGAACCACATCATGCTAAACTCATTCTACTAGAATAACTACATTCTATAAATAGAGACAAATTAAAGAACAAAAACTCTTAGACAGAATAGAAACAAACTGAGTTAATTAAACAACTACTTGATGCATTCATCGATGCTTAAAGGAGCAGGGACAACAAAATGCTTTCAACACATATTCATTGATGCTTATAAAACAGAGGAAGACACTCACCAGCAACAACAAACAGTAGCGGAGGAAGCACAAGAGGGTTGGCGCGAGATGCAGCAGCGAGCCAGAGACGGCGGCGAGCAGAGGAGATGAACTTCGAGGAGGAGATGAGGGAGGGATTGCGTGAAGGAAGAAAGAGAGTCGCGCGTTAGCAGAGGGAGGGATTGCTTCGATGTGAGAAAGAGAGGAGTGTTTTGTGTTTTAGGTTTTCATAAACTAGACTGGGAGAGGGCGCGGAACAGAAAGAGGGAATGACAAAAATTAGGAATATTACACATCGGTTATTAGGAAAACCGATGTGGTTAACCATATTAAACACATCAGTTATATAAAAATCGACGTGGTTAACCATATTATAAATTCGATTTTTTTTTATAATGTTATACATCGGTTACTAAAAACCGATGTGGAAAAAGTAAAATTTTAAATTCTAATTTTTTTTTATAATTTTATACATTGGTTAGATTGAAACCGATGTGGTTAATCACTATTTTACACATCGGTTCAATCTGAACCGATGTTAAATGATAAAAATTCTGACTTTAAAATTTTTTTTGTTTTAATTTTAAACATCGGTTAGAAATAACTGATGTGGAAATGTTTTACACATCGGTTAAACACTAAACCGATGTGTAATACTTTGATTTTAATTTCAAAAATGCCATTGCCTCGTTTTACACATCGGTTTAAAAAAAACCGATGTGTAAACTCCGATGTAAAAAGCATATTTTACACTAGTGATCGGTCGATAGGTGTCGAGATTGAGCACTCGGACTGTGAGGTCCTGTGTTGTAATGAAAGTTTTAAAGATGTTAAAACTATGTGAGTCGTAAGCCATTTTGAGCTTCGGCAAAGAAAGATTGAACACAAATAAAAGGGTTATGAGCAAAAGTGTTTTGCATGCATTTGGCAGACGGGCCCACGGTTCTATGTGTGATTACCTTGCGGCGTCAGGTATTTCATACTATGATTTTTTCATTGTGCCCGGGTTGGACAATGAAACCCCATTTACGGTGTTATCACAGATGCCCTGAGTGTGGACAGTGTGCAATGGGTTATGGCTGTGTGCCTTTATGCCATGGGATGGCTATTGAGCCTGATCAACTCACCACGTGTTGGGATATCTCATGAGATTAGGCGCAAAGTTAGACGACGAATATGAAGTGTTCATACATAATTTTCAAAGGATGACGTTTGGGGTGTTAAACCCATTGATAAACGATTTCCTTATGAATGCTTGTGTGATAAATGAGTATGTGTTATGTGGTGTCTAGCATGTAGTTGTCGAGTAAAATCCATATATTGGTTTCTCACTCTTGCATGTTTTATTTGTGGTTTCTCTACTTGTGCATATATCTTTATGTTTGAGATTAGATGGAACCGGATATGCCTCTGGCACATTTGAGGATCCGATCGATCACGTTTGATCGAGCTCAGTTTGGTGGTGCCTGGGAGATAAACCCTGGGGCACTCAGCGCCCCCTATCATGGTCCCAGTAGAGAAGTAATTAGCATGGTAGAGGAAGGACCGCAGCAAAGGACACATGTTGTGGAGACTGTTGAGGTATCTCTACCTCCGGTATGGCTATACTTGCAATACTTGGTTGAGCACGGGTTACTTGATTTGCCACCTCAGCCGAATCCGCTTCCGATAGCAGGACCAGCAATGCCTCCTGTTGAGGTAGTTTTGGATGAGGTCGAGGAGGACCCAGATGAGTACGTTGAGGACGATCTTGAGTTCCACCCTCCTGCTGTTGATGATGAGGATTCTTCCGACGAGGGAGCGGGAGCAGAGGTATCTTCATCAGATACATCTGTTGTAGGTGGGGTTGATCATCATGATCTCCCCAATGGTTTTCATTAGCTTGACCAGCTATAGGTATAGTTCTGGAGTAGTGAGTCTTGTCAGTTTTTGATTTGGCTACTGAGAGCCATGAGTTTTTGGTATGGTTCTGGACCACTGTTATATATATATATATATATATATATATATATATATATATATATATATATATATATATATATATATATATATGTGTGTGTGTGTGTGTTTGTGTGTGTGTGTGTGTGTGTGTGTGTGTGTGTCTTTCTTTACTTTACTTAGTTTAACGAAGAATAGCCTATACTTATGAGGGCTCTTTTGTTATCTCCTATTAGAGGTAGGGTGTATTTAAAAGATGATGCATATATATAGATATACATATACGTTTGTTTATGTTCACGATGGTTCGATGTTTTAAAAAAAAAATCAGCACTCTTTTCGTAAAGAGACATTTACTTTAAAGTATATTTTCCGAAAGTAACCAGCAATCAATAATTTAATTTTCCGCTTTTGGGTAACTATGTGATGACCCTGGAAGGGGTGTCGCACATGACAATCATGGCTTTTCATCCCATGCATCCTTCCTTTGTTAACATCGACACATCTTGCTAAGTTGGAAGAATAACCGTCTGGCATCCTAAGTTCTGTTATCCAGTGACAAATGGTCCTTGCTTCATCGACGGTTAAAGTGTAACTAGCTTTCAGTTTTAACATCTTCCCATTAGCCTGCGACTGTAGCTCCAACTCTGGTCGCCTACAGTACAAAGCTAAGTCCATTCTTGCCTTCTCATCGTCCTTGGTTTTCCCGCTCACATTCATGACAGTGTTTAATATGTTATCAAAAAAGTTCTTCTCTATGTGCATAACATCGAGATTGTGTCTCAACAAATTATCTTTCCAATATGGGAGGTCCCAAAAAGTACTTCTTTTTGTCCAGTTATGGCCCTCCCCATATATCCTTGTAATTTGGACACACGACCATTGCCAGTGACTTTTGGTAGTTCTCTTACTCTACTCCAAATCTCTTCCGGTTTGAACCTAGGCGGCGGTGCATCTTTTTCAACTTCCCCCTTTTTGAAGACATTCTTATTCCGTCTAAATGAATGATCCATTTCCAAGAACATACGATGCGAGCCAAACCAAGAACTTTTCCCCCCGTGTTTCAAGGTAAAGGCCTTTGTATACTCCATGCAATGTGGACATGCCAATTTACCATGACTCCCCCAACCCGCATAACATACCATAAGCAAGGAAGTCATTAATGGTCCATATCAAAGCTGCCTCCATTATAAAATTTTCCTTCCTTGCGATATCGTATATCAACACGTCGCTCCACAACCTCTTCAAATCATCAATCAAAGGTTGTAAATAAACATCAATACCAGCCTTCTGGACTCGATGGTCCTCAGATGAGACACGCCAAAAACATATAAGGTTTTGACATGCACATATTAGGAGGAAGATTGTATGGAGTAACAATTACGGGTCAACAAGAATATGGTGAAGCCGACGCTTGGATATACGGGGTAAAACCATCGGAGCTTAAACCAAGTCGTACATTACGTGGATCCAAGCAAAATCAGTATGTACTCGGCCAAAGTGCTTCCATAGTTCGCCATCGGATGGATGCCGTAAGACGCCTAAGTTCTTTTGTTCTCAAAGTGCCATGTCATTTTTTCCTGCAGTTTGCATTGATGCGAACATTCTCTGTAGCCTTGGAACTATTGACAAATAGAACATTGCCTTTACGGGAATTGGTTTGTTATTACTTGTCCCAAACTTGGGAGGGCAATACCCTGAGCTTAAAAAAATTTGCATTTGACCAAAGTTCCATCATTTATGCCGAATTCATTGTCGTAATACAACATGCGTCCATTAATGCAACAATCAATCCTCTTGACTTCCAATCCCAGCTTCGACACTAACCTCTTTGCACCATAATAATTCTTTGGTACAACTCCTTTTATAGGTGTCACGTCCTCAAGCATTTTAAAAAAAAAATCCAAACACTTTTCGAGAATATTCCAATTGGACTTGCAAGCTAAAAGCCTCACACAAAGCGATAATTTAGAGTCCGAGGCCCCTTCAAACAATGGCTTTTTGCGCTCTTAGTTAAAAAAGATTATAAAATCTTTGTGCTTCCTCATTCGTAAGATCTTTGATGTTATCGTAATCGTGCGCCTCGCTTACCCCGAGAGCATCACACACCATCACCCGCATTGACACAAACTGCTCCCCACCTCCCATATATGCATGATCGCTTGAGGCACCCGTGCAATTCTCGCCAACCCCTAAATCAACATGTGGCACGTCTTCACCATGGAGAGTCCAAATCCAGTAATTTTCCGGGAACCCATTCATATACAAGTCAGTCTTCACAAGGTCTTCACTCTTAATCTTTCGACATCGGCATTTAGCACACTGGACATCTAATTTGGTTTCCATCATCGATGAAACACTTTTGTCGATTTGCTTGGGTAACAAACTCTTCAACCCCATCTACGAAAGTTCGTTTCAAAACCCCTTCTTTTCGAATATAACCTATCATACACCCAACTACGATTCGAAGGATAACACCATCTTCTCGCATATTAATAAAAAATCCGGATAAATTTTAACATTAAATTTCAACATGTCCACTAAAATAAAAATCCAGGCTTTGGTCAAATATTATATAAAATAAAAATTAACCTTACTTCACAATTTTACACTTTGTAATTGAAGGCATAATGATGAAACAGCCATAGCCCACCTAATTTGATACATAAAATCGATTAGCTACAATTGTAGAGTCTAAGATAGATAATATAAAGTGCCTGGCTTTAACTAGTGCGCTACAAACCATCCAACTACGATCCATAACTAGATAGGTTCAGAGATATACAAAACATATATCCAATATAAGGACAATACGGAGATTGAAAACTAGTTTTTGAAATCCCGTCAACCATGTATATCTTATTTGACTAACTGACTAAAACAAAATTTCCACGGTAATCTCACATCATTCTTCTCATCAAGCAGGTAACAACACATATTAGGACTATTGCTATATCTATTACTATAACCACTCAACCATATGAATCGATCAAGAGAGCATGATATAAACAAGCAAGACGTTTAAAAATTGTTTCAAATTTACACCATTTTCAGGTTTCTTAAGACAGAAAAGAAATAAGCAGATGAAGATAAATTAACAAAACAGAATTGCAATGAGAAATATATTGTTGATGTCACATGCTACAAGCAACTCTAAATTTCTTCCCATTTTGAAATAGGTCATGATAGCAGAAGAAAAACAAGAGAAAACACAAAACCCACGACCAGAAATAGAGACATTCCAAACAACTCAAACTCACAGTTTCAAGTTTCAACTACAGAGACTACAGTTTCAACATACACTCAAAACCAAAAATAAAAAAATGTGCCCTAAAGACTCACCAGAAAAAGGTGCTTGCGTGGTGGTGGGGAGGGGAGCTCGAGTGGTGGCCAACGTTCGATGTGGTTACTGAGAGCATAGGGACAAGGAGAGTTAGTGCGCAGGAAGGGGAAATAGAGATGTCAAGTCATTGCAAAGAATGAGCGGGAAAGACAGAGTTAGGGTTAAGAGTGTACCTCGCGGTGGTGGCGAAGAAGCCCTCGTGGTGGTTACGGTGGAGAGGAGCTCGCGATTAGGGCAGAGTGAGAGTGAGAGTGAAGCGTGATGAAAAGAGAAGAACATAGACGTACAGAGCGAAGTGAAGAAGGCGCACGGGTGTAAACGTTATAATCAAAAATAAAACAACAGTTTACGTCAGTTGTTTAATACAACTGACGTTATAAGTCATTTTTAACGTCAGTTGTCTTAAACAACTGACGTTAAAAGTGTTAATAATTCTTGCAAATCACTTTTAACGTCAGTTCATTACACAACTGACGCAAATAGTGATTTAATATTTACAAAACTGCCACCGCCTCATTTTTAACGTCAAACATATGGTCAACTGACGTAAAACGTTCCCGTATATTACATTATTTTCACTAGTAGAGTTGAGTGTGATATGGAGACAAGTGACATAAATTAAAATGTTTTTGATGACTATGTAGTTGCAAACTAAATTCCACAAGTTAACCAACTTAGACAAATCAACATGAGACAATCCAACTTGCTTCTTGCTTCCATTGAACCCGATTCTCATCTTGAAAATTCTCTCGCTAACTCTTTTCATTTATGCATTATCAGTGACATCTTACAAATTAGCAATGAGCGACTCCCATGCACCCAGACAATCAATTATGATATTTTTCAACCTAGACAAACCAACATTTGACTTTTAACACATATGGTGGTGTCTAAAACTTTTTCTAAAATGAATGTTTTTATTTGTATTCACTCTTAATTTTATAATATAAAGTATATTGAAATTTCAACACACTAAAATATTTAAAAGTATATATTTGTGGGAATTGTTACAATACACCCACTAATTTTTAGGAAGGGGTACTTTAGCAATATGCTACTTTTTATTTGGACGAAAACATCCAATTTCTCTTTGTGAAAATAACTTAAAGCACTAGATAGTTATGTAATTTATATTTAATTTTTTAAAAAAACAAATTTACTGATTTTATTTTCTCTTCAGGCTGCTAATCTGTGTTCCCAAATTTCTTTTCTCTTTGTCAAGGCTGTTGCAGTGTAGAAGGGGGTGTCGCTGTCTTTGATAGCACAACAGTAGTGGCGCATGATGTCGAAGGCGAATTCGCAGTGGCTCACGATGTCGAAGGATGGTGGCTTGCTGTGTTTCTATTGTCGATGGAACTCCAATTGGAGTTTTTCCTAACATTTTCTTCGATTTCAATTTCTTAAAAGACACAAGAACAAAATTTTCTTCAATTTCATAGTATCGGTTTTGCCTAACATTGTCTCTGGAGTTTAAATATCTAACAAACCAACCATAATGACCCTCTACCGTGACACCCTCTACCCCACATACATATATAAGCGATAAAAAGGTAAAATAAATATAAAAACATGCATCATTTATTTAATAAGCCAAAAACAAGGGGTAGAGAATACCACATTATAACAAGTCTCAAATGCGGAAATAAAAGAAACATAACATGAAAACAAAACCCAACCCCTGATGTCACATACAGAGCTGATACAACCAAATCCGGAAAATATCCTCAGATAAAAAAAATGAACTAACTAACAAAGATACATGCCACAAACACAAAGCATAGAAACAGGGGGTAAGAAACATATGTACGAATATAATGGCAAGGAAGCAGTTAGCAAGACGAGCATGCATCACAACAAACATGTTATCACAGCAACAACATATAACATAAACAATCATTCTCATTATATAAAGATATATGTTATGCGATGCAGTGCTACTCCACTACTCCCTTATGCGCTTGGATCCATTCTACCTCAGGAAGTCAACTTCGGAGTTACATATCTACATTGGCCAATAAGCACCAATGCCAGGGCAATCCACCAAACCTGGGTGGACCCCTAGGATAGTCGGCGCATCTTACTCACTGATGCGCACGGCTCCCGGGGGATTCACCTAACTCTCGGACGATCCTCCCCTATGTTGAACATCCCACTAGCATCTTCGATGCGTGAATGCATGATCAACACAACACACGATCACAACCACCACCTCCGCTGGGCCACTAAGCTACCCAAGTTTTATCACCATCAACACCTCGACCACTCAGCTATTGAGGATTAATGTTATATTTTCATCGCTTAATCTTTTAACACTCGACCATTCTCGCACCGGGAGATTACCACCTCGACCACTCGACTATCGAGACCCCCTTGGCCACTAGGCTACCAAGGTACAATATCATATTTAATTAACATTCTGGCCATTAACCACCAGAGATTACCACCTTGACCATCATGCATCAAGGCCCCCTTAGCCACTTGGCTACCAAGGTACAACGCCTTATCACTTGTCTTTTGCCTTCATGTTCGCTTGGTGTCTTATTAGATTATTTAAGACGCTTGGGGTGAAACACCTCTTGTTATGATTTCTCACGCTCTGTACAGGGAAGCATGAGCGCAGCTTCCCCTCAACACGGGTGTTGTACCATGATCCAAGCACCCACCGTGCTGACTATTGAGCACAGGCGTGCTTGAGCAGCATGCCCTTTTTGAAATTTGGAATGGAGCACGGGCGTGCTCCTTATTAAGCACGGGCATGCTCCCTGGAGCATAGCCGTTTATAAACCCTTTGCCAAATCATTTGGGATAAAAATACGGATTAAACCTATTGGCTTTTACTAAGTCTTTGACCATTAATTTCATTGTTTTTGGCTTAATCTTCATGTCTTGCAAAAAGGGGAATTAATCCTTTAATTCAGTTTCATTTAATTATCCCTAAACAATCATGGATCAATCCCTAGGGTCTCGACTAAACCTTTTGGCATAAACCTTGCCTCTCAAGACTATCGCTCAGCTTTTATGAGCAAAAGGGGAAAAACCTCCTTAACAACATTAACAGTTTTCATCGCTTTAGCATTAACGCGCTCCCAATGAACAACTAACAACCAAAACATCATGATTTCATCATGTTCATCACAACGACATATTATTAAACACATTAACATCATCATCATAATAACCAAGCTTAAACATACCAAACATAAACACTTAAACATCACGATATCAAACAGTATATATAAACATGTTATCAAATAGATAAGCATATATACATTTAACCAAACATCGAGGTCATGGGTAACCCTTCGCCTTATGCTACCCCAAGCCTATATACTCATACCATTCCTTCTCCCCATACCTGTATGAAGATTCCTCCTTTAAGATGACGAAGACTCTAAAGCGATTCCCTCTAACGGCTCGATTAACGTCCCAAGCCTTGGCCAACACAAAAGAGGTTAACCAATTAATTCTCAATTCATGAAAAGAAAAAGGAATTAAGAAGAAGGGAGAACTTTTTCCTTTAGATTGGAACTTAACGCGTGATCTTACTCTCCCAAACACGACTAACGAACACCAACAAACGATTGGTTCAAAAAAGGAAGGAAGGGGGAGCCTTCCGTCATACTTTAGGTTGCCTAAAGTACCAAAGTGAGGGTTTAACCCGTGAACCCTCGCTGTCCCAAGCATATATATAAACTCCCGACACGAGCACAGGCGTGCTTTCCTTCTAAGCACGTGGTTGTGCTCAAGTTAGCACGATCGGACAAAAAGACCGTCAATGAGTGCATTGAGCACGCCGTGCTCTCCACTACATAGCTGTGTTTGTGGGCTAGACAACCACAAAGCACGCGTCTTGAGCACAGCATGCTTTGATACATGAGCACGGCCGTGCATTCATCAGGAAATGGATTTTCAGCTCAAAATCCTACTTAACCCTTTCTAGTCATTCCTAAGCACACTTCTAACAAACAAACATGCAAGCAAGCATAAAGAAAGCGCTTAACGAAAAACGGGGTGTTACATCTACTACCGCATACAAACTTGTGAAGACATTTCTCAAACATCATCTTTGGATAACTTAACTTTTTTGTTAGAAGAATCCTTTTGCTTAACATTCTCTGGGGCAGGGACGGAGGCATGTATACATTGGGAGGGGCCTTGGCCCCCTTAATTAATTTTCATTTCCTTTATATATATAAATATATATATATATATATATATATATATATATATATATATATATTAAAACTACTATCTTTTAATTCTAAAATCACTAATAGGCTTGAAACTATTTTAAATTTATGTCATTGATTGGAAAAAATTAGAAAAGCAGATGTATATCCAGGGACGGACCTAGGTGGAAGACTGCTTTGGGGGCAGCTGCCCCCACCAAGTATATATTTTTTAATTAAATCTCAGATAAATTTTTTTGTTGCGCCCACTAAAAAAATTATATTGCCCCCATTACTTGACAATCTTACTCTAAATAACACTAAAAGTGTTGTCCCCATATTGCTCTATAACCATACTTTACATTATACCTTTTATTTTTTTAGTACAACGAATTGATCACATACATATAGAAATATTTTTTATAGTGTTAAAAATGAAGAAATATACATCAATCTCAAAGTATGAAGACACTTGGAGGAGAGCAATTATAACTTATAGAAATTGGAGTGTCTTCAATTTTACTGGTATATCGTGATATAGTTTTTGTAATCTCCAATTTCTAGCTTAATAATAATGATGTCATTATTTTACCATTGAGGCATTTATACAATTTTTTATAAAAAAATTTATAATATAATTGCCCTCACTAGTCAAAATTTATGGATCCGTCCCTGTGTATATCCTCTTGTGTATAGAGTGATAATTTTTATTGTGACACTTCCCGTTTCTACAACTACTACATATCGATCTTTTTTAGATATGAATATAGTGAAGACTACGCAATAAGTTGAAAGATGAAATTTTCACTGACTGTCTGCTAATATACATTGCAAAGAAAATTGCATAAAAGTTTAGTGTATATTCAATTATAGATGATTTTTTTGATACGTAGAAAAGATTGTATCTTAAAATATTAATATTATATTTAATGTTTTGGAACATATAATTATAAATAGGTATATTTATTGGATGTACCTAATTTTTATTTTGCCCCCTCTATCATTTTTATTTTGCTCCGTCCCTGCTCTGGGATAGTGTCTTACATGATCTTTCGGGATGAAAAATCAAAGTCTGAAACAGATACATCTTTGCATTCTGGATGATCTTTTAGAAATGCTGCTATCTCGATCATTGCGGATTCTCGGTGTTTTCTCAGAAGTTTTGAATTGTGATGTGGTAATTTATTCACAGTTTTTTTTCTCAGTGTAGTGCGGTTAAGCTATAGAGAATAGTAATAGAGAAGAAATAAACTAGACAATGACAAAGTAAAAAAGATGATTTGCACTAAAAAAAATAGGAAACACACACATATATATGATTAAAATGATGACGAATGAGCTATGCGGGACTTGGAGCGACATGAGTATAACCCTTACATTTCGAGACATCCCATGTTCTGAGAGTATTTTTGTACACACTCTCCTACCTAATAGACCTAACACACTTTCACTAGGTCAACCTCTTTAGGTTATATATATATATATATAATTGGTATATACTGATAGTGTAAAACTTTTTTACACTGTCAGCCAATCAGAAATTGACACGTCATTAAAAATGTTTGACTCTTATCATAACTATCTTAAAAATCAATTTCATGATTTGTGATTGATCATCAAGATAAAAATATTTATTGTGACAGTTTATACAAATTAAACTATATACTTATTTTTTTCAACTTAAAAACAAATTGAGTAATGTTCACATGGTTCTATACATGATAACCATTAAACATCCTTTATGACCCTTTAAATCCATCCCTAATTAACTCCGTGATCCAAAGCAACACCCACTCCCCTAGAAATCCAGAGGAATATTCCTGACCAAAATTAGACCACCGGTCTTAACTTTCAAAATCAATTCATTGTTTTTTAAACTTTCTCAAGACTACCCACGCCACTCTTGAAGATCCTGTGTCAATGTTGTTCGAAGTATTTGTTCGAATTACAATTTAAATTGACAAATGCTAACTAATAAAAAATAGGCGAATGCTAACCCGTCCTAACTTTAAGGAAATTGGTTAAAGAGATAAAGATAAAAGTTATGTATTCCTCCCAACTTAAATATAAGTAAAATTAACTAATTTTATACTTATTAAAGAAGTTGGTTGATTTAGTTTAATTATCTTGATTTATGTAAAAATGAGTTATAATTGCTAAAGTACCATTCAATTGTCTTGGGAGTGTGCAATGCTCTTGAAAAAGTAAAAGAATATTTAGTTGGATTTTGCTTATATTTTAATCCACTAAATATAGGTACATTTTTGCTTTTAATTGAGTCCAGATGGAGTTTTAAGTAGGGGGTATTCATCAACCGATCCAAATCGATTCAAACAAAGAAAAACCGAACCGCAAAAATGAACCGAAAACTGAAAACACCGAAAACCGAAAACACGTAATTTTTATTGATTGGATCAGATTTTGGATCCTATAGTGAAATCCAATCCAATCCAATCCAAACCAATCTATTATTTACATAAACAATTTTTTTTGAAATTATAGTATTACTCAAACTTAAACATAATTCTTCATACTTTTATGTCCCTCATTCTCTTTAATATTTTTGTCGGAATGACATATATAAGACTATTTAGAATAAATATTAATGTCTTGAAGTTATATTTTACTAAAAGTTTTGATGCATATATATATATATATATATATATATATATATATATATATATATATATATATATATATATTTGATTGAGTAATAATGAAAATAGGAAAACAATTAAGTAAATTTGAAAATAATTAGCTACAATTTATTTGTAGCCGATTCAAGAAAAAAAAATAGGATAAGTGGGAGTAGATATAGAGAATTAATATAAAAATGTGTTAAAAAATATCAATAATTTTTTTCTTCTCAAACTCCCAAATTAAAATGAAGATTATCTTTTATCCACTATTAAATAAGTAGAAATAACACTTGACATTAGAAAAAAAATAAAGTAGGAAAAACGGAATTATCCAATCCAATCCAAACCGCATTTGATTGAATTGACTGGATCGATCTTTTAAGGAAGCAAACCGATCCAATCCAAACCGCACAATGTTTTCATCATCGATCGGATGACTTTTAGCTCAAAACCGATCCAATCCAATCCGCGAGCACCCCTAGTATTAAGTATTGCTATTAGATTTTGGGCCTAATTCAATCCCAAAAGTTAGCTCATAAGGTGATGATTGTCCACTAATTATAAGTTCTTATTATATACTATCTCTAGTCAATATGAGACTTGGGTTTTTCCTAATACACCCCTCACGCGTGCTAAGCACGTTAGGCTTACATGCATAATAATATGGTGGGTGGGCTAACAATAGATATATGATAGCTCGACACCATATTAAATTTTGGGTTTAATTCAATCCCAAAAGTTAGTTCATAAGATGAGGATTACCCACTAATTATAAACTCTTATTAGACATTATCTGTAATCAATATGAGACTTGAATTTTTTCCAATAATTACTTATTCAATTTTTTCAATGTTTAAAAATTTAATACAAAATTTCTATTCCATAACTAATGCCCTTCCGGTTAGGCACAGTCTAAAAATTTGGAGAATGCTAACGACATTGAAAAAAATTTGATAAAGTTTGGCCCATGTATTTACCTTCAATTCTGTATTTTTTATTTAAGAAAATTGCAAATGGCCCACATAGAAACTTAATAAGCGATGCTTCTACAAGCATCCATTTATATTTTTATATATATATATATATATATATATAGAGAGAGAGAGGGGTAAACGTTAATAATTAGTATAAGTATGTTATATGAGTGGGGAAGTTGAGTTCATAACCTTCTTATCACTCCAATTTTTGTGTTCCTATTTTAAATCACCTTGATCACTTTATAATTCCGTATGAACACTCATTCTTGATAAACACCTTTTCTAAAATTTGCTCAAACCATAGGTGCTTATAAGCACCGATTCTTAGTAAACATCAACATCATTATAAACAGGGCCAGAAACGATCCATTCGTCCACCATCCATCCAAATTCATCCACTGAAAATCCATCCAATCCATCTATTTATAAAAAATAATATAAATGGATTGGATGGATTTGATTATTTTTTAGTGGATGGTTTATGATTCATCCAATATTTTTTAAAATCCATCGCAAAGAATAAAAAATGTAATGGATCAACTTGTATCCATTCCAAAACCAATTTATTTTTTTCATATTATTTTTCACCAAATAAAAAACCTCCATTTGTAACCCAAAAAAACACTCCATCTAATTTCTCTTCCGTCTCTATTATTTTTTCTTCACTATTTTTTATTTTATTTATCTGCTTTTTTTTGTTACATTAAGTATTAACTAATTAATTGTTCTCAAGCACCACCAGATCCACGCTATCACGCACGCTTTTTTTTCGCTTTTTTTCCGAGAAACTTAAAAAAAGTATTAACTAATTGAAAGCACAGAAAGTCGAATAAGTTTCGTGAAACAATGTCAGGAACGTTGTGGCAAAACAACGATGTAGATACACATAATCAATAACTCCTATATAATAATAGAAAAATAGTCGTGATATAAAATAGTCGTGAAGAGAGAGTAAAGATAGAGAGAGTAGAAAAAAAAGGAGAGAGAGAAAGGGTAGAGAGGAAGAAAGAGCAGTGCGAGGGTAAGATAGAGAAAACACATTAAGTGTTCCTACAAATTATTTTATTTTTAAAAATATTTTATGGATAGATAAAAGAGATATAAAATTATTTAATTTCTTAAAATAAATTTTAGTGGATGGATTGGATATCCATCCATGAAAAGTTGTTAATGGATGGATTGATGGATTTTATTTAATGGATCATGGATGGATTGATTTTTTTAATGAATTTTTAATGGATTATAATGGATTAACGAATCGTTTTTAATCCATCCACAAGATCCGAATAAAAATTTATCCTATCCATCTATTTGCCATCCTTAATTATAAACACCATCGGAGATGGTATTAGGATGTTGTTTAAGAAATAAAAAATTCAATGCGAGTAAATAATGTATTTAATTTATAGAATTATGTTATACTTACTTTTTGAATATAAATTTTCTTTCTAGAAGTTGGGAGTTAGTCCGAGGCTGCGAGCTGCACACGCAAAATAATTTAGTCAATCTTAGCCATTAAATGACAAACTTGTCCAGTGACCATATGATTCCGTATAGAGAAAAGTTTTGAACAACAAAATTAGGAGATCATTGTAACCCTTTATTTTTTATGGTATATTTCTAAAATATATGTATATAAGAGTATAAAAATATTCTCACTAATCTTTATTATAAGCAAAAAGGTTTCAAAGTTTTTGGTCTAATATATATGTAAATTTTGTTTTTCAATTACTCATTTAATGATATTATTCACAAAATACCATTCATTTAATATAAATTTCAACCACTCATTTAATAAATATTGAAGTTCTAGATGAAAGGTAAATTTAGGCAACAAATCTAATTTTTATATGAATTAATGAGATTAATTAACCTCCTTAATATATATATTTTATTTAATTTTTGCTTATAATAGAAACCGGAGGGAGTAACGGAGAAATAGAGAAAAATATACATACGATGTCACATATTCAAATTTGATATTCAAGTACCATAACTTATTTGTTTATTGATCAAAAAAATAAAACGATTCTGTATCACAATTAAGAGAAATGCCTTTTATACATCAAAATGAGACACCATTTGATGTTCCTTTTATTTTTGATGTATTTTTGAGAAGATGTATATAAAGAAAATTAAAAATATGTGAGAGATAAAGATAAATATATATAATATCATATATTATATTCAAAATTTCGGTTCAAATATCATAACTCTCTACGAAGAACGATCCTGCTGATTAGAGATTGATTAAAGAACAAATATATAGACAATTTTCATTGAAAGACGTATCTTTTTTATATATTGTATACATTTTTTCTTATGATCATTAAAAAAGAGCAACACCTACTTCCTTGTGTAGAAATCAAGAAGAATGTTATTGAAATATTCCTAACAAGACCTGACCTCAACGGATCCAAAACCATAAGTTTTCCATCCTGATCATTAGAATTCTGAGGGGATGCGTTACATGGACACAAACAAATTCTCATAGAAATGTCCGAGATTACATGGAAAATTAAGTGGAAAATCCACATTACACTGGGAGATATCTACAATGCACATAAAATGTTCCCTTGAATCTACTCTCACTATCACCATATTTAAATTCTAGCAAATTTTGCTCCTTCTAACACACTACGTAGAAAGCAAAGGAATCACAATCACTTGACCCATAAGAAGGAAAAAAAAAGGGAGAGACGAGTGTGATATGGAGACAAGTGACATAACTTAAAATGTTATGCAAAACAAAACTAAACTAAACCTCAATAGTCTTTCCACAACCTAACCAAATTAGACAAAGCAACACGGAAGATCCACCTTCTGCTCTTGCTTCCATAGAACTTATTTTCATCTTAAAAATCCTCTGCCTAATTTCTTTTCCTTTCTCCGAGTCCATGAGCTCCTTAACTCGGTCCCCTAACTCGGTTGCACTCACGAACCCATCTTGCATTTTTTCAGTTCCAAACCCACCTTCATTTCCCTGCACCAAAACCACCTTGTTCAACTTCTGCCATGCACAGAGGCCACGCCACCATAGGCACTCCTTCACAAACAGCCTCCAACACCGAGTTCCACTCCACAGTGAGTCACGAACCCACCAACCGAGTCGTGACTCAGCATAGCAGCTTGTGGGGCCCAGTTCTCACCACCATTCCCTTCTCCTTCGTTCTCTCCAAGAACCCTTTTTGGCAACAACTCATCCAAACTCGATTCTTCATCCGAATCATCGCTTCTCACAACCCACAAGAACCTTTGTTCACTCCTCTCCAACCCAATAGCTATCTCCTTCAACTGAGTCTTCGAGAACCTTCCAAGGCTTCCGAAACTCAGCAACACCACGCTCTGACTCGGTTGCGAGTCAAGCCAACTCAAACACCCGTTTCGACCTTCTCTCCTCCGCCACATGTTTCTGAAATCACAGGTCCCACACAGAACATTGGAGGCATGGAACTTAAGGACCCATCGTTTAACGTTTTGATAGCTCTTCCTTCAATTGCATCAAACGTGTGTTTATGATAACACCATCACTCTCCTTAATATGTGCTATGTCAAGGGAACACTTTGTAAAATGTGGCTCTACGATCCTGCGCAGGTTCTAGTAAATCTTCTGTGTAAATTCCAGGTAACCCCGGGAATCGAAGATGCATGTGAAGGTCTTTGATAGATTTTGTTGTGTTTTCGTGAATGGTTGAATGTGATGCATCACTGCAAGAGAAGTAGCTCCTGAAGTGTAGTAAAAGTAAGTGGGATTTCAAGGGTTGTGGTGGCTTGTGTGGCAGTGTAGTTCATGAAATCTATGACAATGCCTTTGAGATTTGAGGTTTTGGAAATGGAATGAAGGACGTTATGGACATTTTGGTTGCTTTGATGGCAGAGTTCGAGGGAGATTGCCTGAGGTGGGAGTGTGGAGGGAGTGGTGTGGAGGGGAGGCGGTGGAAGGTGATGGAGGGTACGGCGGTGGAGACGGCGGCGGTGTACTGTACGGTGGCGTATTGGTTGTTGTTGTTAGGGGTGGGTTAGGATAAGAATAGTGATGGAAAGGGAAGGGTTTTGGGTTAATATGAGTTTGCCTAACTCAACCATGGAGAGTGCGGCCCTCCCCATAGCAGGGTATAGACTATTGTGTCCTTCATGATCATTATGATTTATGAAGGTGAAGGTTTTCTAGAGGAAAAGAGATGAACTCTGATGAAGTTGGGGTGAGAGGCTTAGCTCTATTTAAGGGCATATTCTGTACTAGGCTATGTGATGATATTTATTAGAATAATGGATCGTAATAATTAAGTTATTAAAATTAAGATTTTGTTATTAGACTTCAGTGTGACCACGTATGGCTTTGTGTCCATTAACAATTTATATTTAATTCTGTGTTCTAGAATTGTCATCACGAAGGTGGACCCCTGTTTTGTGTGGTAGTTTTGGGGATTTTCGTGTTAGAAAATGACCACGTGGAGTAGGTCCTGCTGCCTCCATAAATTAATGAGGGCTGCTGATTTGGCACACTTCGACATCATAGATACCAATAATGTATCGTTATTTTAGAATTATTTTGTTTTTTATTTTGATATTTTTGAAAAAATAAAAAATTTATTTTTAAAAAAACTCATTCAAGAGCAATGAATCAATCCATCAAATATCGTATACTGATCTAATCAAATATTATTACATACTTAATCAAAAATTTATTTATCAAAAACCTATTCACCAGAGCAACGAATCAATTCACTATATTTATACCGATTCACCAGACATTTGCACATACCTTCACCAAGATAATGAAC
Source organism: Sophora flavescens (assembly GCA_030762895.1). Taxonomy (NCBI): domain Eukaryota; kingdom Viridiplantae; phylum Streptophyta; class Magnoliopsida; order Fabales; family Fabaceae; genus Sophora; species Sophora flavescens. The sequence continues at coordinate 109,932,718 of CM061063.1, forward strand.
TCAATTCACCATATATTTATACCCGATTCACCAGATATTTACAAAATACTCAACCAAAAAATTATTTCAAAAAAAAACACATTCAATCGGATATTTAAACATACTTAACCAAAAAAAATTATTTTAAAAAAAACACATTCACCAGATAATAAATCAATTCACCAGAGATTTATACCCGATTCACCATATATTTGTACATACTTAACCAAAAATTTATTTCTCAAAAAAAAAAACCTATTCACCGATAACGAACTCAATTCACAGACATTTATACCCGGATTCACCATATATTTGCACATACTTAACCAAAAATTATTTCTCAAAAAACCCATTTACCGAGAACGAATCGAATTCACCGATATGTGTACCCGATTCACCAGACATTTACACATACTTAATAAAAAACTATTTATAAACAAAATCTAAAAAAAGGAAGTACTACACGCCGGATAACGCCGCTTATAGTGCACTATGGCGGACTGCTCATACTGTTAACCGTATGATGTCCCGCAAAATCGTGTTCGCTTAGCAAAATTCTAAATTAATATATACAAGTCCGTTATTTTCATGATCAACGGATCCGTCCGCTTGCACGATACCAAGCGGCAGGTGCCAACCCTACCCAGCTTTTAGGACGCGAACAAAACATAAGACAAGTCTCATGAGCAAAACTAATAATTAATTCTATTTATTGCCCTCGAACTGCCCCAAGGTTGGCCAAGGGTTAGCTAAGACGGTGAGCACGGGACGGGTTGTGACTCAGTTTTGATTGTCCTCTATCCGATCCTAAAAGATTCATAGGGTCAATTATTTTAACCCGAACCGGCTCTTTAGACCCGAATGAATCCAATCATATGCGATTTATTTAAGACCCACCTCAAATGAAATGACCGTCATCCGGTTAAATATATCTTTGCAAACTACATTTCGTGTGTGAGAATTTTTTTATAAGCCTAAAATATCAAAAGATGCTACCAAAAAGTCACCAATTGATCTCGTGTCACCAAATAGATCCCAAAATGGATGTCAAAATATCAAAAAAATAAATCCTTTGTTGGATGTTTCCTTGATGCTCGTGGTTACCAAATCACATTGTCAAAATATGATACTTTCATCAAACAAGATTATTTCAATATTACAAAAAGCTACAAATATATCAAACGTGGAATGTAAGTTAGTCAGGATCAAAATAAAAGTAAATTTTATTATATAGGACGTTTCATAATCCCAATATCAACCTCGACCGCCTCTCACCTCGACACCGATCACTAAATGGGACGTGAGTTCGCCATTTCTCTTCTCGGCTAATGAAGTCGACCCCAACACCTGGATGGGGACGAGCCTTAAGACCGGATGACCTTGCACACCCCAATTAACGGGTCAAAATTCACATAAATAAAATTGAAAATTTTGCTATAATAATGAATTTTATAAAACTTTGCAGTAATAAATATCCGTCAGCGACCATCTCCACCCGAGTCACAAAAGAAGGAAAAAAACAGAGGAGTCGCCACTAAAATTTTTTTATCGGGAAAATCTTAGAAAACCCAACAATTTAAAGGCAAACCTGCTCAAAAAGAGAGAGATGATTTGAGTCCGGAGCCTACAAGCACAGAGGGGAAGGTGTTAGCACCCTACATCATCCGCTTAAAAACGATACCTCAAAGTTAATTGTGCAAAAATTTTAGTAACTTTTAAAATATTTATTTTACCCCAAAAATTATTTACAAGAAAGAATTTTTTTATTTTTAATATTTTGTATTTATTTATTGGTTTTGTATTTTAAAATTATTGTTGATAAAACCTAAACGAGGTTGAACATCGCACATAAGTCGACTGCTGTAGCAACCTCAAATCTATGGATCGAACATGGCACCGTGTCCATAGAGCATCCCTAAAAAGACAAGTTTAATTATTTTGACTTAATTATTTTAAAACAAAAAGGGACACAATAAAAGAAAAATTTAGTTTTGGCCTTGACAAGATGATTTATCTTGCTCCTACATTCCCAAAAAGGGATGGAAACTCAAAGTCACGTAGTTCTTTAGAAAATGTTTGATTTGGCTGGTTGATTTTATTTCTTGGAAAATATTTGTTTTTTTTGTTTTAAAAATATAACTATTTCACAATAAATTCAACCCTGCACGGGATCTAAGATAGCGTTAGTAATAAGTTACACGATAAAACCCATGCAATTTATAACGACACTGAGGATGAATATTCATACATCAACGCGGAGATTGTTGCACAGGAATTCAAAAGACATTTTATAAAATTAGATCGGATAAAATTGGTAAAAGGTGTAAATTGAAAACATTTTATTACTTTTGATAAAGTATAATTCCCACTTTTGCATAGGGGTTAAAGGAGGCAGTCAAGCTCATACGGGCTGAACCTCATAATTCATATGACACTTGAGGATGAAAAATCACACATCAACATCATAGATTGTTACGTAACTCAAAAGAGATATATATATATATATATACATAATGATTTTAGTGAAAAGTTTTTACTATAAAATATGAATGGAAAATATTTACAAAATTTTTTGTTTTCTTTTATTCAAAATTTTCAGAGACAAAATGAAATATAGTACACATTTTAGCCCACATCCAGACCCAGTAACCACTTAATTTTTTTATTTTCAAAACATTTTTTTAAATAAAAGAAGAAATGGCCCAGAAGCCAACAAAGTAGACAAAAACTTACCGATCCTAAGCCCACAAGCCAAAATGCATCAATAGCTAAAAAAATAAAACAAACCCATAACCCCATGAGAAGCTCAACTAAATGAAACCCAAACATATAAAAACCAACATAACATAATAATTCAAACAATAAAAAACAAAAGAAAAGAAATGGGGCACTTACAAGCTAGAAGCTCGAGATTTCACCGATACCCACAAGCCAACAGAGGGGGAGATGTATGGCTCAACTAGAAGGCCAGATCACGATGAGTTCTAGCAAAGACGACCACGGAGCAGGG